>JAKSZP010014569.1:0-185187 GCA_022478985.1 Massospora cicadina
CCCCATAAGTGGCGTTCCCGCTGGCAACAAGAGATAGCATCGCTTCTCTGGGGTGCCTCCCCTGGTACTAAGTTTGTCTTTCCTGAGACACATTCAGAAGTGTCCGTCCCATGGTCAGCCTTCACTGCAATAAATTTAAAATTTAAAAAAAATAGAAGAGTTAGATAATGGCCTCTGTGATGTGTGAAATTGATTAGCACTCATTATCATGAATTTAGTAATCCACTACTTCATGGAGGGTGGGGAACAATGGCAGATCTTTGGATTAGGACATCCGCTCAGCGATTTCCAAAATTATTTTGTGCATGGCAGAATGCATCACTGGAGAATTCCATTGAAATCAGTGAGGCAGAGTAGAGGCAGATTTCCACAATGAAGGGTACAACAGAAAATTGCTTTTTATTGAGTATATTTTAGCTGGGGAAAAGCTAAAGATAAACTGGCAACCCACCCTAAGGAGTAAAGTTACCTATATAGTGGAGGGGAGGAAATGGAGCGGGGAATTTTATTATGAATAAGCCTTTTTCAGGACGCCCTAGATGTTATCCTAGGCTTTTTAGCAATAGAGTTGGGGGGAAGTTATTATAGGTCTTGGATAAAGTAATAGAAGCTTTGGCTACCTTTATGGATAGTTGAGGAACAATTGAGTGAAGTACTACAAACCTAAATAGGTTTTCTGGACAGGTTATTCACTAAAACCAGTTTCGCTGAGGCCCATCCCATCAATTTTGAAAATTGAATAAATATTCAAATTTATATTTTGTGATCTTTTGGTTTGATCTGCAATTATACCATTAAAATAACTTCTATCCAGATTTATAGGCAAAAAAGTTATATCTAGGCATTTGGGTGTTGTGGGAAAATCCTATGATATTTTCATTGATCAGGTCACACCTGTGGTAGGCCTGAGGGTCCTTATGGAGGTTTAAACTAGAACTCCTCTCTGCGCACCCCTTTAATCATTTTTACAAGATCAGATGAGGAAATGGTGGCAGAGAGGGAGGTTCTTGAGGAGCCAAGGAAGTAGCCCATCGCTCATCTACTACATGATCTAGGTCAATGATCCTAGAGAGGGGCTCTATTGGGGGCTTGGGCCCCTTCCTGCTTCTATATGGAAATTGTTTGTGTTCCAGATGGAGGGCAGTCATCTGGACTTACAGATTGTATCCTCTTCCATCATCAAGATCTCATTGAGGTCCTCTCCATTATATACTACCATATCCACTTTATCATTGAACTGCTCATGAGAACTCTTATATTCATCACTAGGACCTGATGATGCCACCCTTGTAATGAGCACCACAGTCATCTTGTAAACCTTTGCTTACTTAACAAGTGAGTCTGACTCACTGCTCAGTTGATTGTCTCTGCACAGATTAGACATCAGACAACCTTTGCTAAGATAACAATCATCATAAAACAAATTCTTCTCTGATACTACCCCTTGTAGCATCAATTGCTTTGGTAAACTGTTCACACCCATAGAAATTCTCTTGTTGTCACTCTTGGACGTTTTTGTATATGTTGGCCCTCAGGACTCAACAGAAGCTAATCCAAACTCTCCATTGGCAGCTCAGTTCTAGGTTATCTTCAATAGAGAGTGTCTTTCTTCCAAACAGAACAGATCTCTGACTGATTATTATATTCTGTATATTTGGTTAATCCCAGAATAATTACTGGAGATTATTCCACTTAAACACCTATAATTGCAAGTAAAATGATAAAACCAATATTTTGTGGGAAGGTTTTAATAAGAAAAAAATGAAGTAAATTACACCTTAAGAGATAAATCAATATGAATCTTTCTTTCATTTTGATAGCCATAATTAAAGCCAAATTCAGATTTTAAAAAAAATACAAAAAATGACCGTTTGAATGAGCAAAATTTCAGGAATGTCAGTGATTTTGATGCCTGCTGCCCTGGCATGGGGTGGTGGTCCACCGCCTGCTGGCGTTTTTTTGCCACCGCTGAAGCATGGCCAGGTTGGATTGCCAGCCCTCCCAACGCTACCAGGCATTATGTCCCCCTTGGGACTTGGCCCACCACCTCACAAGTTCCCAAGCGGTGCTCTGGAGCCTTTTGGTGCTCCCATGGAGCAATTTGTGTTTTGGCCTCTGGGTCAAATATGGGAATATTTTACCATATGTAAGTGCAGCCATCATTGAGGTGGCATTGTGATGTATAAACCCTCTGGCGTTATCAAAAAAATTTGCCCCTTCAAGGAGTATTTTGATATTGGTTTCCATTCTGAAGCTGATGCAGTGGCAGCAGCCAAGATGCCAATAATTTTTTAAAATTATTCCCCTACCAACTGTTTGCATTTGACTCCCAGATGAGCCCACTTTGGTGGTCCAGTTCACCAGAGTGCCATTCCACCTTTCCTCCAAACGCCTCCACCATGAGCTCACAGAGGGTTTGGCCATTTATGGCGCAGACCTCATGTTGCAATTCATGTTTACAAATGGAGCGGATCATTTGGCAGGGCTGCATGCCTTTGCAATGATCCGCCCATTCTATTGTGACACCCACCTCATGATTCCCCCTCATACGGTGATCAGATCTGCCCCTGATCACCCATTCTAGGCACGCATTAAGAATGGCCACGCCATTTGCACCTTGTGCTTCAGGCTTGATCACTCAAAGTGCATGTGCCCTATGGCTTCTGCCTCTGTTGTTTCCACTGCTCCTCCCTACAGCTTCAGGTCAGCGGCTGGTTCTACCATTTTTTGAGGCTCAATCCTCCCGCCCCCAAACTCAGCAAATTCTGGCACTGCTTTCAAGGTGGCATCAATCAAAATTTAAATTTTTTTAAAAATTTAAACAATTTGACCAAATTAGATTTTTATTTAATCTAGAGCATCAACCTTTCTACTCAACATCAATTTTTGCAATTTTAGAAAAACAAATCAATTTTTACCACCGCACTTTTCTTTCTCGTTGCAAACACTTTTGCAACCCATTCAATTCAAGACTAAATCTAGTTTGATAATCTCATAGAGGGGATTAGTCTGCGCCCATGTCTGGGAGCAGTTGGGTAAGCAAGGCAAGAGGAGCAGGCGGAAGGCCCGCGGCCTCTAACGTTTGAAAACGCCCCGGAGAATTTGGCGGAATAGAAAAAAATCTAAAAAAACTATCGGTCACAATTTCCCCGGAGATACTCATGTGGCAAGCACGATGCAACCAGTACATCAACACGCCACATTCCCAGCCACTTTCGTCGGTGGAATTCAGAGTCCGTGTGTATCTGGACATCCAAAAAACGGCCCTATGGGAAAAATTTTGTGAAGATGTACACAAAATTTTCCTGACCGCGGTGTACATTGCACCTCACTCCATGTCATATGGTTGGCTGGACCTAGGTTTCAAAAGCAAAATAGCAGCAGATGAGGCTGCAGTGGTGCACATAGTGGTCGACCTCCCCAAAGGGCAACAGGTCGTCGAAACTAAATGCACCAGATGGACAAAATCAAACCAAATTTTCCTCACGTTTGACTTTTTGCCTACTACGGTAAAACGTGACATTTTGGAGCAACACCTGAATGATGGTCTCGCCATATATGGTGAAATACAATCTTTCAAAATGCAACATTTCACGCTGATGCCACACCTGTGCACCGGCAAAGCCATCGTAGTTCTGACCCCAACTGAGGAGATCGTGAAGGACCTAACCCAGATCCCGCACTCCACCTTTATTGACATCACAGGGCACACCACCCACCCATTCCGGGTAACCGTGGACAGCGCGCCCCCCATTTGCACCCACTGTGATGCGTTTGGCCATAAGTCGCATGCATGCCCCATCAAAGAGGGCGTCACATTCCAAGAGCACCCCTCAGCAGCTATGGCCAGCGGAGAGGCGCACTATGAACCAACTGCAAGCACCAAGGAGGCTTTCCCGTGGGGAGCACAAGGCTGCTACCTATTGGTAAAGCCCATCTCCCCACAGGAGCGGAAGAAGGCCAAGCAGGCCCATAGGACCACGGCCAAGGAAGCGGCCAAGGCCACCACCACCATCCCACACTCACAACGCCAGGAGGACATTGAGACCTTTGCGGCAGAAGCAACTTGGGAATCCATCACCCAATCAGATTAGGAGGCCCATGCTGAACGGGCCACTCAATCTGAGGATCTGATGGGGGATTTAATCTCACCCAATCGCTGCACCCAAGCCCCAGTCAAAACTGACTTGGGACCTATCCCAACCAAAAAAATTTTTTTTTTGCCCCACTCGACAGTGCACCGAACTTATCTGCACTGCAAAAAATTCATCTGACGTCGGGAAAACATAAAGCAAAGGCCAAAGCCAACGTGACTCTTTCTGCAAAAATTAACAAAAACCCCGATAGCGTTGCTGCTAATACCCGCACTGCTGTGAAAGCCCGTGGGGACCTGGAAGAGGCTGGTGGGCCCGGGGGCCCACCCCCTTGCACCTAAGGTGTGAAGGGGGAAGACTTCACTCTAGGGATGCTGAATATCACCAGACTCAAGGCCTCCCCATCCCTGGCTAGGAAACTGAGTTTTTTACAAAAAAATTTACCCATGGATATCCTGGCCATCCAGGAAACCCACTGTCCACGAGGTTCCAAGGAAGCTTGGAAAACAATGCTCCTATCATCCCTATCCTTTTTGTCGAAGCACTGTGGGGTGCTAATTCAGAAAAACAATTTTTTCAAATTTACATCTTCAGAAACATTCCTAAATGGCTGAGTGCTCGTTGTCACCTTCTCATGGGCTGATGTTGCACACACAATTGTCAACATTTATGCCCCAAACGGTGCACAAGAGTGTCAGGAAATTTTTCTCATCGGTCAAATCCCTCCTGCTACCCTCTGATTCTTTCCTTATTGGCGACATGAACTGTTGGCTAACCTCACCAATGGACTGGTGGCTGCCCTCACCCCACGCCCCACAGGGACATGTAGAACTACGCATTCTGAAAGCCACCCTTGGGTTAATGGATGTGCTGCTGTGACATGCCCCACTGCTCAAAAACATGACGCGTCCCCACATCCACAATGGCCAATTAAGGTCCATGACCCGCATCAACCTTATTCTAGCGCCGGCAAAATTCCAACCCCACATCTCCCACTTCAAAACAATGAAAATGGAATTCTCTGACCACCGACTGGTCTCAATAACATACCACTTACCCATCACAGTTGCAAAGGCCCCACATTGGTGCAAAATCTGCCCCCCAGAGCTCGCGTCGCCAGGATTTTCCACATGGGTGGAAGAGGCAACTTTGGTAAAATCATTTGTTGCACCGTTTTGCGCGGACCCCATTTCCACATGGGCAACTTTCAAAGAAGACACCATCCGCCACTATTGCCATCTCTCATCCAGACGCTCACGAGCCACATTGGCGGTTATATCGCACGCGCTGGTGGAATTGGCCCACTTGGAGTCCAACATTCCAGCCTCAGGATATAGCCCTGCATGGGGCCAGAAGTGGGCGGAGGCAGCCGCCCACCTCAACGCACTTGAAAGGCAACACAAACATCGGATTTGTGTCTAATACAGGGCCACACGCATCACTAAAGGTGACAAGTGCACCGCATACTTCTTCAAAAAAAATTTTGCACCACGCCAGAGCGTGGCCTACACACAGGTGCAAAGATCAGATAATTCTATTGTGGACACACCGGCCGAAGTGGCAGTCAAAATGCAAAAATATTACTCCAAGTTATACCGAGCTGAACCAATTCAGCTGGCCAAAATGGCGGAATTTCTCGACAGAGCTCATATCCGCACCATTTTCCGATACCCAGAAATAATGAATTTAATTACTCTGAACAAATTATGGACAGCCATTCGCGGTGCGCCAAACCAAAAATGCCCAGGCCCAGATGGCATTCCATATGAGTTCTACAAAAAATATTTCAAATATATATCCCCATTGCTACTAGCCTCACTAAACCAAAGCCTGTTGGAAACGCGCCTCCTACCAGGAGGACATGAGGCCTTTACGGTCACACTCTTCAAGAAAGGGGATAGGCTAGACTTAGCCAACTGGCGCCCCATTTCTCTAACAAACACAGACACCAAGATTTTAACAAAAATCATGGCTAACCGTTTAGGGACTGTAGCATCTGCCACCATCTCCCCAGAACAATTTGGTTTCATCCCCAGAAGGTCAATTTGGGATAACGTGCACTCTGTGGCTAATGCATGTCAGTCCACAGCCTCTGGGGCACTTGTATTCTTGGACCAACAAAAGGCCTATGATAGAGTAAACTGGGAATACCTAAGGGCATGCCTCCATCAATTCTGCCTACCCCCCCCCGCTTCATAAACTGGGTAATGCTGCTCACGGAATCTGCGACAATGGCAGTGCGTGGCCCAGGCTTCCTAACGGAAGTAGTCCGCCCTCAAAGGGGCTTGCGACAAGGGGACCCCCTCAGCCCACTCTTATACAACTTCAGCCTTGACCCACTACTGCGAAATGTGAATGCCCAACTCACTGGGGTCCATGTGCCAGGTCAAACCCCAGTCAAGATGATGGCATTTGCAGATGATTGCGTGGTGGGGGTGTCTAATAACAAAGATGCACGCACGCTTGAAGCCCTCATCCAGGAATATTCCTGGGTAAGCAACGCGGCACTGAACGCCTCCAAAACCGAAATCATCCTCCTTGGTCAGTTTCAGAACTGCTGGGCCCCAGCAAGTAGTTCCCAACCTGGCCCATCTGCTCGCCCACGTCCACGCCTTACTAACTCAACACACACCGCTCCACTGGTGCTCCCCTTTGTGCCACGACCTACCATAGGACCGGTACGCCATCTGGGCGTGTGGTTGGAGGCAGGTGGATACGCGTCAGCAGTAATGGAGTGCCATATACTGGACAACGTGACGAAGCGAATCGCCTCTCTCAGAGCCCACCCTACTACCCTCACTGGCAAGGTTGTTCTTGCCAACTCTATGCTCCTATCCAAAGTCTGGTTTGGAGCCCACGCCATCCCTTCTCCCCAAGCTTCTTCAAGTCCCTGTATGCTTTGCTACAAGGTTGGCTTTGGTCAGGCCGCCCTCCACCAGTACGGCTAGAGGTCATGTTTGGCCCTCATCATCATGGTGGCATGGGCCTACTTGACTTCAAAGCCCATGCCGCCAAGATCCTGGGCACCTGGATTGCGGCTGTCACTGCTCCTACACTCCCATCCCAACACTGGTCCCGCGCGGCCCGCTCCAACTTCTCCCGAGCCTTGGGCCTCAAAAATCCATCAAACACCCACTCCCTGATGAGATACCTCGCATCACACACATCAGCCACAGGTCCTCACGGGACCAAAACCCACTACAAACGAATCCTACTCTCCATGCGAAGCGCAGAGTGGAGAATTTATATTAGTGGACATACAACCCAAAGAGGCCGCCCCTCTCCTCAGTTCACACAAGAGGTACAGGGGCTACCCATCCATGATGGCGTGATCCCATTTGACCCCAAGTCCTATCCAGGGTGGACTACCTGGACATGATGGACATCCCTTATTCCACTGAGACCCAAAAGACTATCTGGAAATACGCACACCATCCTCTGTTGCAGCCTCAAGTCTGCTCCCATGTGTGGCGCTGCCTGAGGCGGGTGTATCGTACAGCAAACGCTCTAATGCTTTACACTCATCCTGTGTCATGTGTGGCCAGTATGGAACGCTGTTTCACCGCCTGGAGAAGTGCCCCACCTCTAAAGTAATATGGCGCGAAGTCCAAAGTCTGCTAGGCCAGGATCAAACACATCCCTTCAGTCTGTCAAGAGATATGTTTGCTTCATCAATGGCCTCCCCCTCCCACCCTCCCTCCGTGCTCTGGTGGTTGCAATCGCCATGTGGACTATCCACACGATTGTCTTGGATTCCATCGCTGGATCCATCCCCACCCACCCTGAAGCTGTCCACAGATTCCGGTCTCATTTGGTGGATCACTTTCAAGCGTGGATGTTTGGATATCTCCCACCGCGTCGCCAACAGCTGGTCTCCTCCTGGTTCCCAGTCTGGTTCATCAAATCAGACCCCTTCCTCCACACGTGCTCAATAGTGGCTACGTCCTCTACACACGTTCCCTCCCCCTTCCCATAAGTGGCGTTCCCGCTGGTAACAGGAGACAGCATCGCTTCTCTGGGGTGCCTCCCCTGGTACTAAGTTTTGTCTCTTCTGAGTCATATTAGGAAGTGTCCGTCCCATGGTCAGCCTTCCCCGCAATAAATTAAATTAAATTAAATTTTTACCACCGCCTCACCGCACCAATATCCAAATTTATGTCCTCAGATCCACCACCTGCTAGTGTTTACCGCCCAGCAGGAAAATGCCTGCAGACTGGCTTGTCCAGTCTGCCAAATACATCTAGCCGCTATGTCCCTCCAAGGGACTTAGCACTCCACCTCACATGAGCCCACCCAACCCGCCCCCACCCCCTAGCCCTACCCTGATCCAAAATTCACTTTTTCCTCTGCATTGAATATGGACATCTCTTCCCATATGCCAACAAAGCAATAATTGAGCTGACAATGGCCACCTTTGCACTAGCAGGGTTTATCAACTTCCGCCCTTAAAAGGGCTATTTTAATATTGAATTCACCACTGAAGAGGACTAAGCCGCTGCAGTATCTATGCCATTATTTTATATAAATACTTCCATTACCACCACCTAAACATGCCTCCCAGATAATACCACACTTGTGGTAACTTTTGTGAACCTCCCCTCACACCTTCCCCCTCAAACACTTTATGAGGAGTTGATGTTAGGGTTGTCTTTGTATGGCAAAAACCCTATCCTCAAATTCATTGTCCCAAATGGTGCTAAACGCCTTGCGGCACCTTGGGTAATGGCCACCATTACCCCACCAGCTGAACATGGCCCAGCATGTCCCACCGCATGCCTATATACCATATGCACCCAACCATTTCTTTTGGGCCCGCACTGACAATGGTCGCACAATTTGCCACCTCTGCTATAAATTGGACCACACCAAAAAGTCATGTTATTATAATTCACATCCTGCAAATTTGGCCAACTCCAACCATAAGGCCACACCAACAGCATTCAAGTGGGGATTTTGCTGCCCCCACCCCCACAGGCCATGCACTTGAATCTGAAGCAATTTCTACACCTCAAACCCAAGCTGGCCAATGTACATCCATGTCAACCAATTGGGTGCAGGATTGGACCCACTTTCAATCCATAAGATCTCCCGCCCCAAAACCTACCTAACCAAAATCACCTTCCACCATAGCTTCCCAAATTAACTAAAATCCCTGGAACTTATTGGAGGTAGTGACTGAATCTGGTGAAATTGTCCAAACACTGAGTTATCAAATTGAATTAACACCTTATCTGAATTCAACTGTGATACCCCATCCTGACCAACCCAATATGTTCCCAAACCCAAATACTTTTTCAAAGTGACCACAACCTTGCCAAGGTCGCAGTGGCTGCACCCAATAATCCCCCCCCCCCCCCCCCCCCCCCCATTTTTGCATACTGTGTGCAAAATCCGTCACGGAATTTAAAAAAGAGCTGCACCCCCCCTTGTTCCCCTCCAATTTTCCTCCTGCCGCAAAAGAGAAAGTCCAACGCCTTTACAAAACTGTCACCTCCGCTGTCAAGCATGTCACTGAAATGGCAGATTTTTCCGCATGCACATGCACCATAAGAGCAAATACTGTGAAATTAGAACAACTTCTTAATTCCTGCATCTAGGCTGAACACCACATTGCTGAAATTATAGAGGCTTAAAACCAGGCCTAAATTGTCAATCTCAACAACTATCTACTCCACCTTGACCCTCATCCACGGATGCCCCAACCCCCTTGATCTCAGCACTGATCCGCCTCTACAAGGCAGATCTTGATGATGACCCACCTGATCCCCCTCCCCTTCCACCATGATAGGATAAGCAGCTCGCCGCTATGCCACCTGGTAGGTAATTTTGCTTCTTTTGTGTCTTGCTGCACAAAAAGGGCGGTCAATTAATGTTTTATTTTTTAGTTGGTTTAGATTTGGAGTTTCAGTTTCAGTATTGTCCGTCCTCAGGTTGGCTTGCATCAGTTAAATAAAAACAATTTGACTGGCTTACAGAATATTGAGTTGTTGGCTGACTCAGTTTCAGCTGAGCTGCCATGGTCAACAGCACATCGCCAATTAGCTCCTGCCACTGCCCCAATTCCAGTGGCTGGCCCAGTGCTGGCTGAATCCAATCCATTTGAGAGCCTCAAATGGATTGATGAGGATGAACGTCCATACCATGTCAAGCCAGACTTCATTTTGGAGGAATTTTTCATTGATCCTTCCAAATTGTGGCTTCACCATTTTTTCCCTCAAAACGGTTTTCCAATTTACAAAATTACTAATAAAATGGCAGTTGAGGTTTCAGATGCCTCTGCCAACACCCTCCTCCACCAGCAACTCCATGGGGCAATGGAGCCCCTTGTTGAGGGTATTCCTATCACCAATTTTTCCCATGATTATGAGGAAGATGCAAAATATGAAATTGAGGAGCTCGCTTTTGGTGTGAGCTGTTCTTTCATTGACATAGCAAAAACATCTCTTTTTAACCCTGATTATATTGAAACCTGCCAGCGCGTCAAGTCTTTAAATGTGTGCTGGCTCTCATCACTTTCTTTGAACATCAACTTGCTCAATACATTGAGGTGATAGACATGGCTGGCCTCATAAACAAAGAAACCTTACAACTATACCTCCTTATTCCCCAAGTCGCTGATGCTCCCACCCCAATGCTGTCTGCCGTGGTCTGCCAGCTAAAGTGGGCGCTGGACAAAAGTTTCCCCAAAGTTTTCTTACCTTCTGATATGGCTTCCTAGACTGTTAGCTGAGGTGCCATACTAGAATTTTTTTTTATTTCTAATGATCTCTTTGTTTGGCCCATCTACAAATAAAGATGCGTGGCAGCTACCCTTTTGGGTTGGTCACCACTAGTGCTAAAAAAGGATAAAACAAAATATAAAAAGAATGAAAATTGTGAAATAATTTGGAATATGTGTTTTGATATGGGGGATTTTAAGATCCCCTAATCAGACATCTTCTTACTGCTGCTTTAGTATCCTCGTCCATTTGGGCCAAATCCTGTAGCCACTAGCTCATTCTTAAGGGTTATTCCTGAACTTAGATGTTTATGGGTCCATTCATCCCTCTCTACGTCTGGGTTGCAGGCCATAATACCTTACGTTGATATTGTTTTTTCACTAAATTTGGTAATAGAATTCTCAACTTCAGGTTCAAGTGATGGCACTCCACAATGCGTCTTGCATTGTGGCTTTGAGCAACTCTCAGAATTGGATGGTTTCCCAATTTGGTAATATTTACTTTTTAAGCCACAAACGCTCTCATTAGCATAAAATAGTCTGCACATCGTTGCATCATTGGCTGAATGAAAATTATTTTGTCCCCCTTTCAAAATTATATAAAGGGTTCAATTATCATACTTTATTTTGGAAACGTTGTTTTCTTCATAAACTAGATCCTCTGATTCATCAGGGCGAAAATTATTTTCTCATGACATCATCCCACTCAGGGTAAAAATTCCTTTGCTCGCATGCATCTATAAAAGAGGCACTTTCACCCCATCCATGGTGAGTAGTTGCCTGTACCTCCATTGGTTTGGGGTCATATTCTAATCACTCCATTGGCCAAGAAATGTTCTTTTGAACTATCCATGGCCTCATCCATGACATGGAGGAAGCTATGAAGCTTTTCTGAAAGGAAGTCTCGGAATCAAACAAAAATACAAGTGATTACTTGACGCTTTCACTAAAGAGCTCCAATGACAACATATTGAAGCCCATGGCGAAATGGCAGCCCAATCTTCTACTAAACATCAGTAAGAGAAAGAACAGATCTCCCCCTAAGGCCCAGCTAGAGAAAACCCTATGAAGTTTGATGGTCTGAAAGCCCATTGTACCTCTGATACTTCATCTGTGTCACAAAATATTATCTCTCAACTAGCCCATATCAAACAGAACCTAGAAAACCGTGCAACTCAGGCGTTTGCTCTTTCTATTACTGACCAACATAGCAAATTTGTGAGCGACATAAGAGTCAAACTCCCCCAGTCAAAAGGTCATCAACTAAGTCTACCATCAAACCAATGAAGCTGAGAAATACAGGAATACTTTTATAGAAGAGCTGAAAGCCAAAACTGACAAGCTTCCTCAGAGAATTAAATGCAAGGAGATGATTGAAAACTGTAATCACCGCTTCGGAGTATTAGAGGATGAGAACAAGCTTTTGCAAATATAGTGCCCATCTGCTTTCTAATAAAGTCATGATATGGGCATCCGCATTAAGAACTTGGAGAATGATAGTCATTTTCAAAAGAAGAATTAATCTGCTGGATGTTATGCCAAGACTTACCCTGGAGAATATGGATTAGCATCTTAATCCTCTACAGGAACAAATATCTCAGCTCAAAAGTCAAGTTGATCAGAGTAACATAAGAAACAAAATTACTAAATCTAAAGCTCCTGGAGTACATGTCATTATAAGATTTGAGGCTACTACCTCTAAGTTTACTTTCAAAGATAAGTTTACATCTGGCGAAGGAAGTATCACATCTTTTCTCTACATCTATAAAGACGCAATGAAAAGTGAAACTGATGATGCATGGTGACTCCCCATTCTGAGTTGGGCACCACTAGCGCTAAAAAAGGTCAACTGATCATAAAAAGGTTAAGCAGATATATCTTGTTTAAGCTATATGTTCAAGAGGTTATGGTAACTCATATGGATGACCTGCATACCTGAAGAGAAGTGAAGGAAGCGCTCACCAAAAAATTTTAGGTCAAAGCAGAGCTTTAGTATGAAGAAACAGGCCTTTATGAGAATTTTTCTAAGCTGAAATGAAACCCTTGCCAAATTCACTGATCACATTTATATAAAGGCCCAAACGTTAATGATTTTAAAGATGCTTACTTTGGATGATGATGTAGCCACCATTGTTGCTGGTTTATATAGTAACCCTGACCTAGCCATGAATGTCACATCTGTCAACTGAAGCTTTAATTCTGACTTATACAATAGAGAAATCCTACTTAATGTAGTTGATATACACAAGCCAGAAACCTTTAAAAAGGCCTCCACAAAACCCATAATGTATGCCATGGAGGAAGCAAAACCTAAGAAGGAGGAAAAGTCAAGGTTCAACTACTGTAAGAGTAACAACCTCTCCAAGGATATGTGTTTTAAAAAAACCTTACTCTTGCTGATCAAAGAAAAGGAAGGTTGACTTAGGTTCTGGTACCCTAAAGCTGAGTGACCAAAAGTAAATAAAGTTAAACACTGCTGATCTCTCATCTTGCTTGCTTTGAGAAAAAGCCAAATGTTGACTCTGAAGGGGGTCATAAGGTTATAGTTCATTACAATTTATGTTCACTCGCTGAACTCACCATTTCAGACATCTAGATGCTAAGATTATTAATTATGCCTAGGTTCCCAAAGGCAGTTTCCTCAGTCAGGTTATTGGGTGTCTCAGGATAATTGATACAGCCAGCAATGCTGATCAATACCTTGCCCTGTTGATCTTACCTATCTCAAGCGTTCACAGTCTTTTGAAGATCAAGAAGAAATATCCTGAGACTGCCCAAAAGCTCATTGCAACATTCTGCCTCAAAAGATGTTAGCCCTTCCACCAAAGTTTGGATAAACCATTTTCAAATGAAAGTGGTAATTCAAAAGGTCAAAGTTATGGCTATCTTAGATGCAGGATCACATATCAATGCTTTGCCATCCTGTCTCATCAAGAAGATCAAGCTCGCCCCTGACCTTAAATACACCAATAGTATAGCACTACCAGTTTGAACAACACCAAGGCGATAGGTGCATATTCATTGCTGCCAATCTGAGTTTGAAAGTTAGTTTTTCAGCCTTTACAATTGCCCTGGAAAATAGCCAGTATGCTTACTTATTGGAATGCAGTTCATGATCAATATGAAGGAATGACCAGTTTATTAAAAGAATATTTAGTAATTCTCAACTATGAAGTTCCCCTTGTACTGGATAGTAAAGACTTCATAATAAAGTATTTCTCTTTTCTGGTTGAGTATCATGTACCTGATTTACCATTATAATATTCTGCCTCTATAAGTAACACCAAAAAAGCTACTTGACTCAGTATATGCAGCAGAGGGAATACTATTTTATGCCACCAAGGAGGTAAAAATTAAACCAAGAGAACAAAGAGTGGTTTCCCCAACATAAACCTGAGTATACCCCCAACTGCTTGCTACGCATCACTAGTGTTAATGGATTAAGTAAGTTTGAACCAAGGTTTTTACCAGGAGTCCTCAATCCAGTTATTCAGCAGCCTATTGAAAAATTACTTGGGAACTAACCAACAAAGAAATCCTAGTTAAGAAACATCAAAAGACTGGGAAAGGGCAGTTACTTCCCATTGATGAAAATGATAAGATACATTTTATTGGTACTCACCTTGATTTTGGCCTACCTGCCAACAATTAAATTTTGTGCTATCCCTCAAGACCATTATTCAATAAGTTAAATCAGGAGGGTGTTGAGAAAGTGCACAATTACTTGTTGATTATCAAGATTTATTCTCCACATCAGATTTCAATTATAGTCACATGAAAGACTAAACACATAGTAACAACGTTGAAGATTCACCCCCTATTTTATCAAAGTCATATAGGAAGGCAAAGGTAGAAGAGCAATACATGATGACTGTTCTCAAACAATATTGGATGCCACTTTACTTGTTCTCTCCCAGAGTCCACAGTAATCCCCTCATTTACTTATAAAGAAGAGAACGGTGGTCACAGAATAGTGATGGTTTATCAGAAGCTAAACAGCCTCACTAAGAAGGACAGCTATCTGATTCTATGGATTGACAATTCTTTAGCTCAACTCTCTGGCGCAAATTTATTCTCTGCAATGGACCTCACCAGTAGCTATTGACAGATGAATCTATTGCCAGAAGATCAAAGAAAATGCGCGTTGATATGCAAAAAATTATTCCAACATACCCAGCTCTCTCACATAGTATGTAACTCTCCCGCCTTGTTCTAATGGGTGATGGATCACATCATGCAAGATCTGAAACTCAGCTGTGTGATCACATAAATGGATGACATAATGGTGTTTTCCAAAACCTTTACCAGTCACCTAGACCACTTAACTCATTTTTCCAATACATGAGAGAGTACCACATCAAACTAAAACCTGCAAAGTGTACTTTTTACCAGCAAGAACTGAATTTTTAGGACGTTCCCTATTGCAGGAAGGAATCAGCCCTTGTATGATAAGGTTAAAACAATCTCCAAGATGCTTGAGCCAAAGAGCCTCTGAGACATACAGGTATTTCAGAAATGAAGTGATACTACCATCATTTTGTACCTAATTTTTCTCAACTTGAAAACCCTTATCCGTTTGCTTTCTAAAAATACTTCTTTTGTGTGAGGAGTAGAGTAAAGAACTGCATTTGAGTCAATGAAGAGTTTGTTGAAGAAAATAATGATCTTAAGACATCTGTACTATAGAAAGCCATTCACTATGCTCGCCCATGCATTTAACCTAGCCATAAGTGCCAACCTTCCTCAATTGGATGAGAATAACATTGATCACCTGGTGTCATTTTATAGCAAAATGCGTTTCAAATCTGAACGAAATTATATCATCACAGTGAAAGAGTGCTTCGCTGTTTCCTAAGGTGAAAAATTTCCATCCCTTCTTGTATGGTACACTTTAAAGTTGTTACAGATCATGATTCTCTAAAGTGGCTACAAAACAGAAAGATCTGTCAATAAAGACCATCCCACTGGACTCTCAAGCTTCAGCACTATAAAATTAATATTATCCAATGAGCTGGTATAACCATTGTTGGGATTTTTGCCCATATTCTCAGCCTGGTAGATTACCTGGTGTCGCTAGGGGAAATTTCTGTAAAGCGAAGTGAATTGGAAATCAGTTGGCCTGAATTTCAGAGGAACTACGTTTGGGGGATTTTGGTATATTTGCCTGGTTGTATCCATTGGGGATTAATCCAGATGAATACCTAATATCTCATTGGGCGGAGTGGCTGACAAAATAGGGGCATCTGATAGTGATTAACTATCAGGTGTACTGATTGGGATTGTTTAGGTTTCATCACCTACTAATTGGGAATGAGTAGTGAGTTGTGAGGCGAGTGATGCCGCCTGAACCTAGCGAATTAATTGGTTGGTGAGTGACCTGCCTTAATGGGTAATAAGTCCCATTACCTAAGCAGGTCGCTAGCCAAGTATGGTTAAACTACTTGGATTAAGAGAAAAATGTTAAGGACACATTTTCTGACTCTTTCCATTTTAGGTCTTGAGGATGTCCAATGATGGAATTCTAGCCAGGATTGGAAAGAAAATTGCTGCCAAGACAAGAATGGGTGATTCAATGGCAACAGCTGTTGTTTCATTGAAGAGGTGTTAATCAAGGGTTAGACGGCTGAATCCCCTATAAATTCCCTAAGATTCACTATAATAAAAACACACATATACACAGATATACATACAGACATTAGAACATTATTAGTTTTATTGTAAATTTTGGTTATAGTTAGACTATCAGCATCCAGTGTGAAGTTCCATCTCAAGGATGTTATTGCAGAAGGCAATAATTGGTAGACTCTCAGAGAAGAAGAGTATAGATCTGAGCGAGGATCTAGAGACAAAGGGAACCACAACTAAGGGATTGCTTCCAACTGTGTGTTGGGCTGAAAGAGACTGTCATCAGGAGATCTTGACGAAGATTAAGTGGACAATAATACAGGGAATGAATCCCTACAAATATGACTTATCAAGTATCTAATCAGAAATACTGGCCAAAGCATTAGGCCTGATAATAATTCTAAATCAACTATGGATAATAGTTATTTAACTAAGGGTAAGCTGACCAGGGAATGGACATTATTAAACTAAAACTAAAATCATAATAAAATAAAAATAACAATTCAAATGAAACGCCCAAAATGAAAAGATCAATTGAATCATACCTAACAAAATATCCAACCAGGTGGGCAGTGAATACTGCTATCCCTCCATGGTGGACAGAGAGGGGAATAGGGGGCTCATCTTTGGCCACATCCATCTCATTCCAGAGTAGGGTGCATGTTAAAGCAGATAGTAAGGGCGTGGGGGCATCGGCGGCATGGGGTTCATTATCCTTGATGACTGGAACTTCTGAATAGTTGCCAGCCATCATTATACCAACAATGTATTTGGCCAAAGCATCTCAAGCCTTGAGGCGGACATCTGGGAGTTTAATGAATGTGGCAATGTTGGTTTGGGTTATTTTTTCTTTCAGATTCTGTGCTACCATTACCACGTTCTGGATGGCTTCAGTGACATTTTTGTGTAAAGTTTTCATGTTGATCTTACTATGTGCAGTATGATTTTTGGGGATGACAGGAGGTGCAATTCCTCCTGCGAGTGCAGCCACAGATTTGGCAGCAGCTTTGCAAAGCGGATGGCATTCTGATGTGGTGGCTGCTTCTACTGCAAGCTGGTGGTTACTTGAGAATGGTATGGCATTAGGTTATAGGACATATTTCTGAGGTGGGAATTTTGCATCTCATTATGCGTTACATAGCCGCTCAAGTTGCAGCGTCCGTTCTTCAATGACGTTACCTAATTTGTTGATTTCATCCAATATTTCACATGGATTTTGGTTGATTTGGATTGGGGAATCAGCGTACAGTTGAGGTTTGTTCGATTTATTTGCAGATTCATGGGATTTAACTGGGATCCATTCTGATGTTTGGTTGGATGAATTATTTGTGGCATTGGGGAAAGGTGGGTGCTGATTGGTGGCTGCAGGTGCAGCTGAAGCATCAGACATTGGAGGAGGGGAACATAGGATTGTACCCCATGTCAGAGTTGGCACAGGGTGGGTGGCGGATTGGTGGGCATTGGGAAAACTTTTGGCATCAGTGGAAGTTTCTGAGTATGGGCATTTATGTTTTGAGTGGTCTAACTCAAAACAGGATGGACAAATCATCCGTCCGCCCTCAACGCGGGCCAAGAACAGATGGTCAGGGGTAGATGGGATGGTGGCTTGAGGGGGAATTGCTAAAGAAATTTTTGTAAATTCAGGGCTGATTGTGGCATATGCCCAAGGCCCAGCGAGGCATGTGCCCCATTTGGGACCACAAATTGTAGGATGGGGTTGGTGCCATAGGCTGCCAAACTTTTCATCAGCTCCTGATGGAGCACTTTGGGGGGGAGGTGGGTGGGCAAACCAGTGAACTGGACCACCAAGGTGGTGTCCATTAGGAGCCAGGTCTATGTTGTTGGGAGGGGAATATTATTAAAGATTAATGGCACCATTGCTGCAGTGGCTGCATCAGCTTCACAGGGGAAGCTGAGATCAAAGTACCCCTTATAGGGGCGGAAGTCTATAAAACAGGCTGGTGTCATTACCGCCTAAGCCAATTTGATAATGGCTTGGTTGTCATAGGGGAAGAATTTCCCATATTTGACCCTAAGGCTGAAATGCATGTTGCTCCAGGGGAGCACCAGGGGGCAGTGGGGCACCACTTGGGTTCAGGTGAGATAGCATTGAGATCCTTGGGAGGAAAGAATTGTTCCAAGGGTTTGGAATGACTGGGTGAGCCAGTCCAAGTGCATTTTCCTGTAAGACAGAAAATGGAGGGGAAGTTTCGCCATTGCCCCATGCTGGGACAGTCAGCAGGGGATCCAACGACATCAGAGAAAACTTTGGTGTGCGATTAAGTGTTGCTTTTAATTTATCAAAATTAAATTTGCTCAGAAAGTTACGCTGAGCAGAGAGAGACAACTACGGATAATAGTCTCCAAAAATATTATTGGATCATATATTCTTTACACCGCAAGGTGCACGAGGAAACTGAACCTGTGCAGTAAAAAGGTTACTGGGTTGACAACCAATAATCAACTCCTAAATAAATTTTACAAATTGGTGCTTACTACAGGGGTAGTTGGGTATAAGAATTTGTCAATTATGTCATATAAAGAAGAGATGTGCAAGTTGTGGACTGAGATCGCCACAGTGAATCAGAATGCCTTAAACTCTGCAGACCACCGGGAGTTTGCAGCCTTGTAAGAGTGAGTAACCAAGGTGGAGGAAGAAGTTGAAAATGTAGCCAACTTTGGGAACGAGTTACTCAGCAAAGTAAACTTGTTAAAGAGGAAAGAAGGAGACCTCATTCGAGAGGTCCTATTCCTGAAAATGGAACATGAAGTGGATCACGTTCATTTGAGAAAGTTTGTTGCGGACATTGAGAGATTGATGAAAGAAGTAGAGGATTTGAAAACCCACCAATGTGCATGTGAGCCTGATATGGCCAGTGATGCTGAAGAGGGAAGTCCTCAAATGATACTTGGGAAGATGAATACCTCAAGAAATATGCCACCCGTGTTTAATGCTATTTCAGAGATGATGCCCAAAGTCACTCCACAAGTGAGCTGAGTAGCCAAACTGAGAGAATAAGCCTGAAATGACTCGGAGGAATTCAGGGTAACACCCAAATTGCCCACATTCCATCAGGATAACGCCCCAGCATTTTTCTGACTATTTGACATGACCATGAATGGATATGGGGATTGTCAGAAGGCGTTGATGGTCATGAATTGTTTGGACACAGACTGCCAGAACCTAGTATTACCCCATTTGTAGGGGGACAGCTGGTCATACGCCGAGGCTAGGGCGGCCATAATGAAGGAGTTTGAGAGTCCAATCCATATGTCAAAACGCAAGCAAGAATTTATGGGAATTCAATTTCATAAAGATGAGTCTCTTGCAAGCTTTGCAGATCGATTTTACCAGGAGTTGCAGATCCTGGCTGGAGCAAAGGTGTTAGACGACTTTGATGCAAGAATTGCTTTGCAAGCGGCCCTTCAGCCCTATCACAATTTGCATCAAATGATGTCTACTGTGTTTGCGACTGCATTACTACCTTGTAAATGGTAGACAACCTGAAGATTTTGGGAGCAACGTTCAATGCTCCAAATAGAAGCTATAAGTCCAATCCAATCTGAAGTCTGAATCCCACAAAGGGAAGCAAAGGAGCAAAGGAGACTTTTAACCAAACTGTGCCAGTAAATAAGCCTGATGAATTCAAGCAGTTAAATAAGAAAGAGAAGGTCTGCTTCCAGTGTGGTGGGAAAGGGCATTTCAACAGCACTGCAAAAAGCCAAAGGATCAAATTAACGTGGTCCAGGCTAAAGAGACAGAAGTAGCTAAAGATTTGGGAAAAGGTCCTGCTGCCTAGACAAGAAACAGTCTAGAGCGGCGGAGAAACATGTTCCTCCTGATATCATGAACAAAGAGATAGATATTAGTTATCTGTTCATAGATGATGAGCAGGATCAACTATATTAAGTGGTCAACATGGATATAAATGCTGTGACCAGAGCTGAGGTGAAGAAGATTGACCCCGAGATAGTTTAGCAAGCTGCCTGGCCATACGCTTGACAACTGGTGGAGAAGATTTGGACCGCTGATTATCCTGATGAGTTAACCAATGTTCGCTTAGATGAGGCTAATCTGTCGTTTCCCCTTGGTGTTATTAAGGAATCATTTCCTGTATTATTGGCGCAGATCATTCATACCTAGATTCAGCTAATAACGCCACAACTACTCAGTAAATACTCTATTGCAATACTCCAAGTGTACATATATAGATATTCAAGTGAAATGAGTAAGGGTGCGGGCAATAGTTGATAGTTGAGCGCCTATCAATATTGTGTAAACCAAGCTGGTGAAGAAGATGAAGATCTCTCGGACTTGGAACACAAGAAAGAATATGGAACAGCTGGGCCAAACACCACCGTTTCCTGTGGAGTGTATAGTGCGCTGCCACTACAATTTGGGTTATTGGTGGTATCCTCACTAGCAATAGTTTTGGTGAATCAAAACTATGATATCCTGATTGGAACAGAGTTTCTGTGGAAAAACAGAGTTAAATGTAACTTCAAGGATAATACGTTGACCATCCTGGGTCAGATGTTACCATTAGTATACCAGAAGAACGGTGAAGTTCCATTGAACTGGAGAAATAACTTCATTAATCTGATATACAATGACAGCATTGTACCAATTCAGTACCAATTAGTTGGTAGGAAGCGACGGGAGATGCTGGTGGAAATCCTATAAAACTGGAGAGTTCCCTTACAGATCAAGAAGGAGAGAACCATACCAGATGGATTGCAGATGATAGTTGACACAGGGTTGACTTTAGAGATTCCGGAGCTGTTGTATGGAGAAGTTGGAAGCCCCTGGAAGAAGTCCAGAGTGGAGCCGTGGGTGGCTCCCAGGATAATCATGCTAGGCCATGGAGAAAATCGAGTTCTCTTGGCAAATTTGAGTGAAAAACTGATGAAGGTCAAAAGGAATCAAATCATCGCGGCTATTCATTTAATCCTGTTGGCAGAATTGAGATGATTCCATGATTTTGGGTCTCTCAAGGAAATGGGATTACCAGCAAGAGTGGCCAAAAGCATCAACTTATTGGTTGATCAAGAGCAGCTCGCAGATCTGCTGAAGGGGCAGAAGGAGGAGGTGCTTGAATTATTTGGGAGATATTGGGAAGTATTTGCTCATGATGACCACGATTTGGGATGCGCACAAGACACAATTCACAAGTTTGACACTGGGGAAAATCTACTGATAAGAATTAGACCAATCTGAAGATTGAAAGCCGCTAAAGTGGTAGTGGAAGATGAGATCATCAAACTAGTGAAGCATGGGCTTCTAGTTTCATTATCAAGTCCCTGAGCAAGCCCAATTCTGATCGTAAAGAAAAAGATGGATTGAATCAGGTAGTGATTGACTATCAGAGGCTGAATAAAATTATGAAGAAGGATTTGTATCCCCTACCAAGGATCAACAATGCGCTGGATTGATTAGGAGAAGTTAAGTTTTCTCCACGATGGACCTAATCTTGGGATACTGACAGATTGACTTGCCAGAAGAAGACCAAGAAAAATGTGCAATTATCACCGCATGGGGGTTATACCAGGTGACTAGGATGCCCCAGGATCTTTGCAATGTGCCCACGACATTTCATAGGGCCATGGACGCAATATTGAGTGACAATGGGACCAACTTCACATCTCATGTGATCTCAAGGCTAAACAAAATAATGGGGATTCTGGGAGTCATGTCAGTACCATACCATCTGGAGATGAACATATTGATAGAACGGGTCAATGGGACGTTGGCTGCAACGCTGAGGAAGCTAGTCGCAGGGAGAACTTCTGCATGGGGAATGTACCTGAGTTTGGTAACGTTTGCCTACAAAATTAGTCATCATACAGCGATGGGAAAGATGCCATTCGAATTACTATATGGGAGGAAGGCCACTTTGCCACTGATATCATATTTGGTAGTAGAACCTACGTTGGGGATGAGTACCAAACAATACCTGAACTGACTGATGAGTATCCTAATTGATATGCAATTGCAAGCATCTGATACAACCTTAAAGAAAAGGATATGAGTGAAATCAATGGATGATAAGAACTGACCAGCATTGGAAAAATATTGAATAGGAGAAAGTTTCGCCTATCGCAATATGCATGGTTTCAGACAAAGAAACAAATTGGATGCATTATGGTTGGGTCTGTTTGAAGTAATGCCAAGATGGCGACTGATGCTTACTCCATCAAGAATCTCTTGGATGGAAGAGTAATAAATTGAGTCCACGCTAAGTATCTAAAGCGTTGGATAGAAGAAAAAAATAAAGAGTTCCAAAAGGACCAATGAACCATTAAGTTGGTCATGTCCTGATGATTAGGTCAAGTCCAAAAAAAGGACCTCTGAACCAATCTAGATGGTTAAGTCCGAAAAAAGGACCTTTGAACCATAGAAAACTGGTAGGTTTAAGTGCCCAGGATCCAGTTTTGGGGAAAAGAAGGACCTTTGATCCATAGAAAACTGGTAGGTTTAAGTGCCTAGGATCCAGTTTGGAGGAAAAGAAGGACCTCTGAACTGAGACAAGGTCAAGTCCCATTAGAAAAAAAGGGGAATAATAATAAAAAAAATGATAAAAGATATTGGAAAAAAAAGATATTTTTAAGTGCATAGAAAAAAAGCTGATATATTTTTATAATTTTTATTTTTATTGGTCATCCTCAGTACAGGGATGATTCCACCTATGTTGCCTCTTAGGGGGAGGATGGATTGTGGTAGGAAGAAATAGCCCATCAAAATCAATATGCAATTGGACACTTGCAAGGGCAAGACCTACATGAAACCACGTTCTTTGAGCGAATGCTGAGCCCTGAGAAAACGTGACTAGGGGAAGGGAAATTGATATGTTAGAAGAAGCCTTATGTGAAACCCTGGAGCAGGGAGGAAAACAGCAATATAGGAAGAGGCAATCAGCAAATAACCCCAAGTAATCCTAATAAGGCACTGGCACCAGAAGATTTGTCTTGAGTGCCTGCCAATGGGCCTCATCAAGAACACTGGACACGTGAGCCAGCAGCGAAGAAGGAATACCTGAAGGGTGTTGTCAAATCATGCCCCCAATCAATGCCATCAATGGAAGATAGTGATGAGAAGCTCCAGAGAAGAGGTAGTTGTGTAAAGAGCAGATTTTATCTTGCAAACAAGGACTATGGGCTTCACAACTGCTGAAGCTGAACAACTGATGGAAGCCAGGCAAGGCTGGAAGCTTTGTCAACCAACTTCAAAGAACTTGTCCTGCAAAGTGGAGAGCATAAGTGGCAGTATCCTGATCCAGAAGGTTGTCCAGATCAGAGGGATTCAGCGCTAATGTCAACGCCTCAGTGACTTGCACTCGAAGTTCAGTGTAGGGGAGCTTGAAATCTATGCTGTTCCAAATTGAAAGCTCAGAAACCAGCACAGTGGGTTGGTAGAATTGCACGAGTCAGAAGAGGAACTCAGGGAGCAAGTCTGACCCAGCTAAGAACAATTGATCCAAAGTGACTGGCATGACCTCTGGGGCATTGATGATGATGTTTGGAGCATCAGCAAAAGGAGCTGAATCCAGGAGGGTTTTGAAGTCCAACTTGGGGATTGACTGCAAGGGAAGAGTCAGCTAAGAAATATTTGAAATGATGGCAAGCCTGGTTCTGGAGGGATTGGTTACCATTTCCAGTGATTTGATGAAAGGACTAGCTGCTTGCACTAGACTAGGCATATGAGTCCTGGAGGGACCATAGAAGAGGTTCCGTTGAGCATCCTGACTCATCTGCTGGAAGAGGTGAAGGTCCGGATCTGACAAGCTGTTAAGAAGTTGCTGGTAGCGGGATTCCAAGTTTGACATATGAGCAGGACTAGAGGGGGATGTCGGACTTATATAGAAGTTGACATTATGCACTCTATAATCCTTTAGGCTCCAAATTTGGGAAATTAATTTCAAAAATTAATAAAATAAGCTTTCCAAGGGAAGAATTAAGAATGATTTGCAGCCAAGAGGTTATGAGCAAAATAATGATGGCAAATAGAAATAAGTATTCTTAATTAAGCCATGAAATGAACATCGATGGCAAGAGTCTCCTATCTAGGATGAGGAGAGAATCAGGAATTCAAGAACGCCAGACCAAGAATCCTAGATATTACAGCAGGTCATATACCCTGATGGGGGAAAACTGGATCCTGGGAATGATATTGTCATGAGTAAATCAATCAGCCCAGCATGACAAGAGGTCGTGGGGACCGCGCTCTGAGCAGGCAATAGCAAGGAGGAAGAGGAGTAATGACATATGCAAAGGTCATCCCAAGCAGCGTTGAGTATTGATGAGTGTACTCCGCTTGAACCAATGATGTATTTGACCAGGTGTCTGAAGCGGTGACCCATGCCCCAGTCCTTTTCTTGCTGAAAATCTAGGCAAGAGGGGATGTGTTGGGATTTTTGCCCATATTCCCAGCCTTCTAGATTACCTGGTGTTGCTATGGGAAAATTCCCTAAAGTGAAGTGAATCAGAAATTGGTTGGCCCGAATTTTGAAGGAACTACATTTGGGGGATTTTGGGATATTCGCCTGGTCATATCCATTTGGGATTAATCCAGATGAATACCTAATATCTCATTGGGTGGAGTGGCCGATGAAATAGGGGCTTCTGATAGTGATTAACTATCAGGTGTACTGATTGGTATTGGTCAGGTTTCATCACCAAATGATTGAGAATGAGTAGTGAGTTGCGAGGTGAGCAATGCTGCCTGCAACTAGCAAATCAATCAGTTGGTGAAGTGACCTGCCATAATGGGTAATAAATCCCATTACCTAAGCAGGTCGCTAGCCAATTATGGTTGGTTTGCTTGGATCAAGAGGAAACCGTTAGGGACACGTTTTCTGACTCTTTCTGTTTGAGGTCTCAAGGATGTCCAATGACAGAATCCTAGCCAGGATGGGGAAGACCATCGCTGCTGAGATAAGGAAGGGTGATTCAATGGCAACAGCTGCTGTTTCATTGAAGAGGTGTCAGCCGAGTGGTAGATGGCCAAATCCCCTATAAATTCCCTAGGATTCACTATAATAAAAACACACATATACGCAGATATACATACAAACATTAGAAAATTATTAGTTTTATTGAATATTTGGTTATAGTTAGACTATCCTCATCAGTTTGAAGTTCCATCTCAAGGATATTTTTGCAGAAGGCAATAGATTGGTAGACTCTCAGAGAAGAAGAGTAGAGATATGAGCGGGGATCTAGAGACAAAGGGAACAACAAATAGGGGACTGCTTCCAACTGTGTGTTGGGCTGAAAGAGACTGTCATCAGGAGATCTTGACGAAGATTAAGCGGACAATAATTCAGGGAATGAATCCCTACAAATATGACTTATCAAGTATTTAATCAGAAAACTGGCTGAAGAGTTGGGCCTGATAATAATTCTAACTCAACTACAGATAATAGTCTCCATACTATTATCAGATCATATATTCTTTACAACGCAAGATGCATGAGGAAACCAAACCTGTGCAGTAAAAAGGTTACTGGGTTGACGACTGAAAATTAACTCCTAAGTAAATTTTTACAACTATTTAAACATAGATGGACTGAGCCAATTGCCTCTACTATATTTTGACATTAAAGAAGCTGAACGGTTATAAAACTTACTCTTTAAGACATACTCTTGGGAAGACAAAGATGGACCAGTTTAGAAGATGCTAAAATTACATGCTCAAAATATGAAGATTCTTGATGTATTAATCTACAAGAAAGTTAGAATAAAAGCTACCTTACTTGCAGCCTTTGGAACAAGTACCAATTATATTGGAAGAATAATACCTTAGGACATGAAGGAGCCATAAAAGTTAAAAATGGATCAAGGATCATTACTACTGGGAAGGGATACTAGACTCTGTAGTAAAAGTCTTAGACACTTGCATCACTTATGAAAATCAGACACCGCTTAAAGCCAAGTACAAGTATCAGCCCATTACCCCTCAGCAGCCATTTTATACCATCAGTTTAGACATCATAGGTACATTACCTGAAGCCGCAGGATGAAATAGATGCATGCTTGTAGGTATTGATCATTTCACAAAGTGGGTTTAAGCAAATTGCCATTCATGCACAGACTTCTAAAGCTACCGCTAACTTATATTAAAATATATTTACTAGACATGGCTGACCAAAGTTACTGATAAGTGATAATGAGGAGAAATTTACTTCAAGGGTTCTGAGGATCTTAACTATGAGCATGAAAACTCAACAACTATTTTCTGCACCCTACAACCCATCAACTAACAAGAATGTAGAAATTAAAAATGGGTTATTAGTTTCATATTTAAAGAAAATGGCATTACCTGTTATGGAATCTGCTGATTAAAATAAGACTGGTCTCCAATCTGGTTGTGTAACAACCCAGTGGAAATCCCAGAATGCCAAGGGCATAGCAGTTCTGAGCAGTTGTAGAAGGATTCACCTATTATTCTGGTGAGGGAAATAGAAGTTAATAAACATACCAAAGACCCCATAACAAACCAAATTGCTGCAATGGGGCAACCGTGGGTCTTGCTGGGGCATCCCCCAAGGGTGGTAGAGGCAAGCAAGACGACCAATACCCCTGGGTTTTCAATTGTTGACCTTTGGCTTCATCTTCCCAACTATTTTGGACTTGCTCATAATAGTAAAAATACTGAAAATCATAAAAATTTTCAAAATTTTTGAAATAGTGATTGGCTTTGCAAATCAGATAGAATCAAATAGCTCCATCCATTGGGAGTCCTTGAGCCTCATCTTGCATCCATTGAGAGGCTTTGGGTTGGGTAGAGAGGTTGGGTGCATCACCAATGTGATGGATCAATTTTTTCAAATTGATTTGGGCTGGATTGGCTATTAGAAGAATGGCCTGGATGGTTCAGTGCCTGGTTCCCACCTCACAATTGAGTGGATGGTGAGTCCTCACCTCCAAATGGAGAATTGTGATTAGTGGAGACAGCCTCACTCTGCCCAAATTGCGCCAAACCATTAGCAACTTGGTGAGGGGGATTAGGTTGGATTCTCTAGTTATTTCGTGGAGTGGAAGGCGGTCCCAAAGCTGGTCTGCCAGGTGCAAAATGGTAAAAAGGTCATTGTGAAGAGTTCAACAGATCTGAGAACTCTTCATAAGTGGTAGATTTGCATTGTAGGCTTTTGGCGAATTCCTGGATTATGATCATTTTTGGTGGGCCACCAGATTGATGTCTTGGAGGGCCCACTCAATGACCATTGGCCCTAGGATGCAGATTGCTGCATACTTCACTGGGTTAAGTAAAAGTATTATGAAGAAAGTTGCAGAACTTGCGGAGTAGGTTTTGGAGGGAATAGTTTTATTAAACTTAAAGGTGAAAATGGGCCAACAACTGCTCCTTACAGAGGCAGTTGCTTATACGCAAAAAGGGAGCCATGGGTATGAATTTTCCTGGCAGTGGTAATTGGTGTACTCATGAGTACTCAGCCTGAGATTTAGGCTTTATCATCTGGCTTATGAAAAGGTTGCAAAAGCTCTGACAATGTAATCGTTGGATCCACCAGAGAGGGACTCTCACCAATCCAAACATAAGTGGATTTACTTGAATTGAAGGGGCAGCTAAATTGGGTTCCACCAGGGTCAATTCAGATGAATTTTTTTAGGATTTCTTAAAATTTCCCAAAAGCAAATTTCTGACTCAGATTGGCTTTCCTGGACCCAAAATTTTGGATTCTGATTCCAAAATCAGGTTTCCTGACTTGGGAAACCTTTCCTGAGTTTTGAGGCCCATTTTCTTCTTTTCCAAGGACGTAAAGATGGTGGAGTGAAGATCAGTGAGAGAGGAAGCTGCTGTTGAAGGCTTCTGGCCTGTATTACCTCTTTATAGACCTCTTTTATCCTTTCAACCAGAGAAGAAGCAGCCAATTGGGGTACTGTGTTGGGGTTTTTGGTGCCAATGCAGTGAACAAATGTTCATCAACAACATGACCCAAGTCTACCAGTTGAGCCAAGGGCTCCACAGGGGCATTAGGTCCCTATTCTTCCTAAAAGGGACCTTTTCCCAATTTAGCTCAAGAGGTTGGGTCTCTAGACTTACACTACCAATCCATTACACTGGGACCAGTATCTCTCAAGTGCATTGATGGTTTACAGGATATGTTTCCATTGAATTAATAAAATGTCTCCCTTCAAGGCCTTATATGTAAGAGAACCCAGAATCCCAGCTTTATTAGCTTGTGAAGTTACCAGTAATAAAATCAAAGATCCTGATAAAATGCTAAGAATTTTAGCCAAGAGCATTATACAACTTCAATCAGAGGAAATGACAAATATAGACAATATGGTTACAAGAAAAGGTCAAGCAGCAAATGCAACTCACCAACCTTTACCTGCCTTGAGATTTTTTTTCTTAGTCCTGTATATCACATTTGAATAACACCCCAAGGAAAAATTAGACTCCATTTGAGATAGACCATATGCTATCACTCAAAAATTGTAAGTCCCTGAGAACATCCTCTGGCCATTGATCAGGCCACTTTTCTGTTCCTGAGCAAGAAGGTACTGAAGAGGATGGCCATACCCCTCATTACTCAGGGTGATCTTGCTCACATAGTAGACAAGCGCTGGGTAACAGCCTTCCTCTTCAGATCCCGCTTCTGGTACCCACACTCTCCTCAGCAGAACTGCTATAAGAAATCAGTGAAATCTGCACTGAGATCGCCAAAATGAAATCAATTACAACTAATTTGAGCGGCAATCAGCCCAATGCTCAGATTTCAAATGGTCTAAAAGGTATGAAGACCAATCTATCAGCCAGAATGCCTGACGGTTGCAATTTAGCTAACAGGACAATTGGAAAAACTCCTCCCTCCCAAATCTGTCAGGCATCACCCCTGATGGGCAGGTAATAGCATTAGACACCATCAATGAGGGTTCAAAATCCCCTGTTGACAATTTAGATGGTGCACCCAACGCAATGCCACTGACTGAACAAATGGCCCAGTGACCAAGCATGGGCGGGTTAGGCATCTCAAACCCATTCCCAACAAAATGGGCCCACCACTATGTGGGGTGGCCTTGGGGGATTCCCACCACTCGTCGGACTAAACGCCATCACACCAACAGTCAGAAATGTAGCTAAGCCTTGGTTCAGACGTTTGAGGTCAAACCAACAGCAACTTGGCCTGCCACCAAATTTTTTGATGTTGGTTCCCAAGGAACTAACCTGCCCATTCCCAAATAATTCGCTGGTTAGGTCAAACTTGTGGTACCTGATCCTGGCTTGGTTTCCCTCCAAATTGATGACTATTTAATCAGTCATATTGCACTGAGAAAATTGTTGGTCAATTTTTCTTCTTTAAATTTTCCATTAAAAAACCTTCCCCAAAATTTAGTTTTTATATGTTGAGAATTAAGCCGCCTTAAACTTCTCTCTCTGCTCAGCGTAACCTTCTGAGCAAATTAATTTGGTAAATTAAAAGCAAACACTTAATCGCACACTGAAGTCTTGTTCCAATGTCATCTGATCCCCCGCTGACTGTCCCAGCATGGGGCAGCAGCAAAACTCCCCCCTCCATTTTTTGTCTGACAGGAAAACGCGCTCAGACTGGCTCGCCCAGTCATTTCAAACCCTTGGGACTATTTGTTCCTCCCAAGGATCTCGATACCCATCTTGCTCAAACCCAAGTGGTGCATCGCTGCCCCCTGGTGCTCCCCCGGAGCAACATGCATTTCAGCCTTAGGGTCAAATATGGGAAATTCTTCCCCTATGATGACCAAGCCATTATCAAAATGGCTCAGGTGGTGATGACACCAGCCTGTTTCATTGAATTCCGCCCCTATAAGGGGTACTTTGATCTAGCTTCCCCTGTGAAGCTGATGCAGCTACTGCAGCAACAGTGCCACTAATATTCAATATTATTCCTATTCCAACAACTTAGACCCAGCTCCCAATGGACACCACCTTGGTGGTCCAGTTTGCTGGTTTGCCCACCCACCTCCCCCAAAGTGCTCCATCAGGAGCTGATGGAAGGTTTGGAAGCCTACAGCACCAACCCCATCTTACAATTTTGGTCCCGAATGGGGCCACACACCTCACTGGGCCTCAGGCATATGCCACAATCAGCCCTGAATTTACAAAAATTTCTTTGGCAATTCCCCCTCATGCCACCATCCCATCTGCCCCCAACCATCTGTTCTGGGCCCACGTTGAGGGCGGATGGACAATTTGTCTATTCTGTTTTGAGTTAGACCACTCAAAATGCAATGCCCATACTCAGAAACTTCCACCAATGCCAAAAAGTTTGCCCGACGCCCACCAATCCGCCACCCACCCTGTGCCAACTCTGACATGGGGTACAATCCTACGTTCCCCTCCTTCAATGCCTAATGCTGCACCTGCAGCCACCAATCAGCATCCACCCTGCCCTAATGCCCTAAATAATTCATCCAACCAAACATCAGATTGGATCCCAGTTTGATTTCATGCATCCACAAACAAATCAAACAAACCTCAACCGTATGCTGATTCCCCAATCCAATTTAACCAAAATCCATGGGAATTATTGGATGAAATTGATGAATCAGGTAACATCATTGAAGAACCAATGCTTCAAGTCAAGCAGCTCTGTAATGAAGAATGGGATGCAAAATTCCCACCTCAGAAATATGTCATATAACCTAACGCCAAACTGTTCTACAGCAACCACCAGCTTGCAGTAGAAGCAGCTGCCACACCAGATTGCTATCTGCTTCGCAAAGCTGCCACCAAATCTGTAGCTGTGCTCGCAGGAGGAATTCCACCTCCCATCATCCTCAAAAATCTTACTACACAAAGTAAGATCAACATGAAAACTTTACACAAAAATGTCACTGAAGCCATCCAGAATGTGGTAACAGTAGTACGCAATCTGAAAGCAAAAATAACCCAAACCAACATTACCACATTCATTAAACTCCCAGATGCCCGCCTCAAGGCTTGAGATTCTTTGGCCAAATAAACTGTTGATATAATGATGGCTGGCAACTACTTGGAAGTTCCAGTCATCAAGGATATCAAACCCCATGCCGCCAATGCCCCCACACCCTTACTATCTGCCTTAACATGCACCCTATTCTGGGATGAGATGGATGCGGCCAAAGATGAGCCCCCCAATCCCCCTCTCCATCCACCATGGAGGGATAGCAGTATTCGCTGCCCACCTGTGATGAACAGGCTCTCTCCAGTATGCAACAAATGATTTTGGCAAAAGAAGCCAAGTTTCAGTCCATATAGCTGAGACTACACAAGAGAGAAACTTCCTGCTATGTGCATTGAGGCCATGATCAGTTATTAAACCATGTAGGATAGTAGCCAGAATGCTGGTTGACAATATTGCAATTTGTCCCATTGACAAGGAATAGAGAGAAGCTAAAGCCTGTGCCAACTCACTATCATCATACATGTTGAATCCTGTCATACAATAAGAATATAATAAAAATAAACTTAAACTTTTAGTTTATTTGTCTGCAGTATTGAGAAAATGAAGTTAGAGAATCTAAATTGATTTTCTGTATTATATATGCTGGATAATGCTAGGCACTCTCATGGTTTAAAAAAGCTTGAAAAATTAAGAATACCTTGTTCAAAACCTGAGCTTAAATTAGTACTAATGGGATTTTGAACTTGAAAGTTTCTGACTTTTGGCCTGCTTATAAGATCCAAACTCTGGATCTGGACTATCAGACTTAACTGTATTATTGGAATTATTATTCATATCATATTTCCCAACTGAACCATCTCAAATTTGATTAAATCTCATGGCTGAACTTTGGAACTCCTTCTTCATACTCTTATTGGTAGCCCTAAAGGTAAGGACCATATGGCAGTTAGGTAGGACCTTGACTGTTACACCACCTGGTTGGATATTTTGTTAGGTATGATTCAATTGATCTGTCCATTTTGGGCATTTTGTTTGAATCGTTATTTTTTATTATGATTTTTAGTTTGGTAATATCCATCCCCTGGTCAGCTTACCTCAGTTAAATAAAATAATTAAGCCACCTTTTCCGCTGACACTCTCATACCCCTCAGGGTTAATGGCTATGGTTGTCTGGTATTTTATTTTATGCCTGTACAAAATTTTGGCTCACTGGCAGATATTGGTGGAATTCCTTTCTAGTTCCATATTCATCATATCAACAGCAGTGACTTGGGCATTCTGGTTTACTGTTCAGGTGCTCTGGCATCTGGGCTGGCAGGCAAGTCTAATTATTACTTGCTGTTCACCTGACATAATTGACCAACCATTATTAGCCACTTCCACCTTTCTCGCATATATTGGTGCAGCAATGGTCCCTTCTTTCCAACTGAACCAGGTTGTAAAGAAGATTATCTCTGTCTACATTAGTCTGGTCCCACTTAAAACTCCAAACCCATACCCCATAGTTGCTGCAGCTATTTTGCCCATGTCATTAGGGTCTGACATCTCAACTTGCAATGAGTTTTCTCCTCACCAAAGCCTAGTGGTTTCCCCTGACCCCACCACCATCTCTTCAGTATCACTGGATTTATCCACAACTACCAATAAAGAGAACTTTACTTACTTCTTAGTACCCATGAAGATTAGTGTTGGGTCCCATCATGTCTCCTTTGAGGCCCTGGTGGACACTGGAGCCATGGGAAATTTTATGAGTGTAGAACTGGCCCAGCAATTGGAACTTGCCATGGATGCAGGTCCTTCAGTGATGGTTGCATCATCAGCCTCCCAAACCTCATACCTGGTATGTCGCCCAGTCATATTTTCAATACACCAATTCAGCTTCTGTGATCACTTTTCAGTCATGCCAAACTCGGTGTTTCCAGTGATCTTAGGAGTGGGGTGGTGGTGCTGACAACATGTTAAAATTCACTTGGATTCTAATATGTTGTCACTTACCAATGATCATCTGGAGGGAGAATTCCCTTTGATTGACACCCTCAAGAAGACACAAGGAACCAGTTCTATAACTTCCCTAGTAACTTCTGTGGGCATCCCAGCCGATTTTTCTGAGAGCTAAGGCGCTATCAAAGAATCTTCGACTCAGAAAAGGTGGATCGCCTGCCTAAGCACACTAGGTTCAATTGTGGGTTTTGAATGACCATGGAGTTGGTGAACATCAACTGTCCATTGTATCCCCATACAGCGGAGGAAGAATTTGCACTCAATAACTGGTTGTATGATATGCTGAAAAAAGGTTGTTTGTTCAAGGAGACCTCACCCATCGCCTCCCCCATCATCTTCACCAAAAAAGTGGATAATTCCCTCCATCCCTGTATGGATTACAGTCACTTGAATAAAATGACGGTTTCTGATCCCTACCATTTGCCTCTGGAGCAGACGATCAGCCAGGCAATTGCCAAATCCTGTGTGTTCTCTAAGTTGGATCTGGTGAACACCTTCAACCAAATTTGGGTAATGGAAGGGCAGGAATGGTTAACAGTGATCTGGATGAAGCGCAGCATTTTCCAATTCCATGTAATGCCCTTCAGGATGAAGAATGCTCCCACTACATTTCAACACATGATCAATAATGTATTGGGTGATCTCTGGTTTACCTGCACAGTAGCATATATTGATGACATTCTGGTTCACTCCCCAACTCCCAAACAACATGCTACTGACTTAAAAGCAGTTGTGGCCGCCTTACATAAGGCAGGCTTGTTTGTCAAGCCTTCCAAGTGTGAGTTCTATGAGGAGGAGGTTACTTTTCTTGGGAACCTCATCCTTAAAGATGGTTTTGTAATCCCTCCCAATAAGTTGGATGCTATATGGGAGTGGCTGACCCCACCTACCCAGAAACAACTATGGAGTTTCTTGGGAACCATCATTTTCTTAATAAAGTTCTCCCTTGCACTTTCACAGATTGCCGCCCCACTCCACCCCCTTAAAGGGAAAAATGTACCATTTCACTGGACGGATGAATGCCAACAGGCGTTCAAATTGATTAAAGAGGTGTTCATAACCCCTCCCATTTTGAAACATGCTGATCCCACCAAGATGTATATCATTGCATGCAATGTGTCATCAGTAGCTGTTGGAGCAGTGTTTCTCCAAGAGCATGATGGCTTGAAACACTCAGTAGCCTACTTTTCTCAAAAGTTCACCTCTATGGAGCAGTCTTAGGCTATTTATGACAAGGAGTTGGCAGCTGTTGCATGGGCCCTAACTCATTGGAGGTACCTGTTACAGGGTGCCCAACATGAACTAACAGTTTGCATGGATCACCAGGACCTGTTGTACTTTCATAAACCCCAAAAATTGGCACATCGGCAATCCTGAACCTATCAGGATCTGTGATGTTTCAACTTCAAATACAAACTTGTAAAGGGTGCACTAAATGTACTTCCCAATTTTCTCAGCTGCAGCCCCACCCACAGTTCTGCGAATCTGGAGGAAGTGGATTTCATTACTGTGATTCCTACCACCCAAATCAAGTCAATTGTTCCCCCTGTCATTTCTTCCATTGCTCTGGCCCCCAACGCTCCATTAGTTGCTCAGGTCTTAGCCAGTCAAATGGCCTGCCCTGAGGGCATGGAGTTGGTCGAGCAATTATCTCACCAGAAGCATAAACACTCCCTATACTCACTGAAGGAGGGTTTATACATTTTAGATCTCACGTTTGGGTTCCCCCCTCCTTCCAAACTGAGGTATTTCACGCACATCACAATCCCCCCATGGTTGGTCACCCTGGTTCTAAGAAATGCATTGATTTGATCAAATGGACCTACAATTGGGCAGGTTTGACAAAAGAAGTTCCAGCCTGGATCACCAATTGTGTTACTTGCGCCAGGGCCAAGTCAGATCATTTCAGCAAAAATGGCCTCCTGCACCCCTTACAGCAGGCGGAGGGCCCATGGACATTGGTGTCCGTGGACTTTATTGTCAAGCTCCCTTGTTCTAATGGGTTCACAGTGGTGATGGTAGTAGTGGATCTCTTCACAAAATTTTCCCTTTTTATACCTTGTACTTCCACAATTATGTTGGAAGAAACTGCCCGCCTTTTTGTACGCCATGTGTTTTTGAAGTTTGGTCTCCCCCAGGAGATCATCAGTGACTGTGGCTCCCAGTTCACGCGTGGTTTTGGAGTAAACTCCTATCAATCCTGAAAATATCCCTCTGTCACTCCACGGCGTATCATCCTCAGTCTGACAGCCAGACCAAGTGGGTCAATCAAGTTCTTGAACAGTACCTGCACTACTATGCTGCAGCCGTGCAGGATACTTGGGCTAATGACCTCCCTCTCACTCAATTTGTGTACAATAATGGGATCCACACGTCCATGGTGTTTCCCCCTATGAAGCAACGTTGGATTATAATCCTTCATTTTTGGTTGGACTGTGCTTGCAGCCTGAGGTTAAAGCTGCCGCAGACCATGCTGCTCATATTAGATTGACTTAAGCCTTGGTGTGAAAACACCTCACCAAAGCTATAGATGACTACAAGTGGTTCAAAGATTGAAAGCGTCTTCTGGGTTACAAGTTTATGGTGGGCTCCTACGTTATGCTTGACACCCATCACTTAAAGATCCAGTCCCCTTCCCATAAATTTGCCAGTAAATGCTTGGGTCCATATTTGGTGGAGGAGGTATTGGGTAATGGGGCGTTCTGACTGAAGCTCCCCGTGCATTGGAAGCAGCATCCCGTTTTCCATGTTTCCCAGCTGTCAACCTTCAAGGGTGCAATTCCCATGGAACTGGAACCAATCATTGTCAAAAATGAGGAAGAGGCTGAGGTAGAGGCTATCCTGGCATCCCAGAAATCCCAACATTCTGTACAATACCTCATGGCTTGGAAAGGTTACCCAGCCTATGAGAACAGTTGGGTCAAGGTGCACAATTGCGCAAATTGCATGGACCTGGTCAAAGCATTCCACATATCCCACCCCAAGGCTCCCCGTCACCCCCCAAAAAAAACTTGTGACAGTAATGGTGATCAAGTTACCCAAGGCACATAAGAATTTGGTTCTCATGCAGTTTTCCAGTGGTGGGGCCCTTCCTTTGGAAAAAGGAAAGGGTAATGTAAGTCCTGGGGAATATCCTCTAGCTGTTGATTGCGCCATTTTCCCATTCCCAAGCAAGTAGGTACCAAAGAGGATGGCCATACCCCTCATTACTCAGGGCAATCTTGCTCACATGGTAGATAAGTGCTTGGTAACAGCCCTTCCACTTCAGATCCCTCTTCTGGTACCCACACTCTCCTTGGCAGAACTGCTATGAGAAATCAGTGAAATTTGCGCCGAGATTGCTGAAATGAAATAAATTCAACTAATTCAAGTGGCAATCAGCCCAATGCTCAGATTTCAAATGGTCAAAAAGGTATGAAGACCAATCTATCAGCCGGAATGCCTGACAGTTGCAATTTGGTTAATAGGACAATCAGAAAAATCTCCTCCTTCCCAAATCTGTCAGGCATCACCTCCAATGGGCAGGTAATAGCATTGGACACTATTGATGAGGGTTCAAAGTCCCCTGCTGACAATTCAGGTGGTGCACCCAATGCAATGCCACTGACCAAACGAATGGCTTAGTGACTGAGCATGGGTGGGTTGAGCATCCCAAACCCGTTCCCAACCAAATGGGCCCACCCCTATGTGGGGTGGCCTTGGGGGATTTCCGCTGCTTTTCAGGCCAAATGCCGTTGCACCAACCGTCAGAAATGTAGCTAAGCCTTGGTTCAGACGTTTGAGGTCAAACCGACAGTGACTTAGCCCGCCACCAAACTTTTTGATCTCAGTTCCCAGGAATCTAACCTGCCCATTCCCAAATAATTTGCCAGTTAGGTCAAACTTGTGGGACCTGATCCTGGCTTGGTTTTCCTCCAAATTGATGACTATTTAATCAGTCGCATCGCACTGAGAAAATTGATGGTCAATTTTTCTTCTTTAAATTTTCCATTAAAGAACCTTCCCCAAAAATTAGTTTTTATATGTTGAGAATTAAGCTGCCTTTTCTGCTGACACTCTCATACCCCTCAGGGTTAATGGCCGTGGTTGTCTGGTATTTTATTTTATGCCTGTACAAAATTCTGGCTCACCAGCAGATATTGGTGGAACTTCTTTCAAGTTCCATATTTGTCATATCAACAGCAGTGCCTTGGGCATTCTGGTTTACTGTTCAGGTGCTCTGGCATCTGGGCTGGCAGAACAGTCTAATTCTTACTTGCTGTTCGCCTGACACAAATGCAGTGATAATTACTCAATCAAGTCCTTAGAAACTGGAGTAGCATCAGCTGAATACATAGCCAATTCTTGCATCAGTACTCCCCTGCCAATATTCTTAAAAAAGGTGATGTCATATATCAGGATATTAGACATGATGGGAAAAATATTAATCATTTGACTCCCTCAACTGAATTGATGCCTAAACCTGAAAAGGGGTTAAAGGAATTACCTCAATAAATTACCTGGAGATATCAACAGTCAGCATAGCAAAAATTGACTCTAGGGAAACTCTGATGGACCAAATCTAGCCCAAGATACCCCAAGATAAAATCCTGCTTAATTAAAATCTAGGATCATAAGGTTAGGAGACAACTACACAAGGTGAAACTCAAGGCTTTAAATTAAGATGAACTTACAAAAGGGTAAGAATAAAGAATCTGCCAAACAATCAACCTAAGTAATACCAAGCCTCATATGACTTGGGTATTCAACTTACAATTTTGCTATATCAAAATATGCTACAAAGATATTATACTATCCAGAATGCATTGTCTGACCAAGAGCCTTCATTCCATTTTCCCCCTCCATTAATTTTATTGATTCTTTTCTTTTGAGTTTATATTATTAAATGTGATATATAAAAACCCTATTCTATATTATAACAAAATTATACTGTAAATTTATATCTTGTTTTGGTACTTGACTTCAATATATCTATCTCATAATACTTACTATAGGATAGATACTCTAGCTGACAGAATATAAGAGGTGACTTGGCACTCTAAAATAAAAATATACTTGTTGTAAATCTCAGATGGCTTCAAGTATTGACTATTAAGCTTCTTGGGCATAGCACCATTGAGCTCAAAAATGGAAGTTTAGCACTGCCATCATGAAATAATACCAACACATAATATGGAAAGCATAACCTTAGTTGCTTCCAGTCTTGAGCTTGATACATGGAGTGGGAACAATATTTATAGATCACTACTTCCCTAATCTGTCATCTAGCAGGATATACTCACACATCATCAGTATAGCAGTGTCTTATGGGCTTTGGATACTAGTTTAATACTCATGTACCCCAATGGAAGCCAAGTCTTTGGCATGTCAGATATCTGACAACCTTTGGCTGTCCTTCCACCTGACCAAGCCCTTCAGTGTTGACACCATGCTGTCTACTAGTTATAGCATCTGATATTATTAGTATTACCTCTCTTTTGCAATTTGTCTCTCTTCATGAGCCCTCCCAATTATCTGGTTGTTCCATTACAGCACTTCCATGTAGATTGCTTTTCAACTGACCTCCCATATATCCTTCACCTCCTCTCATCCAACACTTGATTGGTTCTGGTGCTCCTCCTTTGATACAGTATTATTTTTATTTTTTTTCTTTAATTTTTTTCTGCTTTCCTAACTGTTAGCAGCTCAAAACTAAAATTCTCTCAATTCTTGATTGTAATCCAAAATGCTTTTATAGAAAATGATGTCCAGGTGAGAGATAACCTTTTTGCACTTCCCATAGCCTAACCATCCTCTATATTAAATCAATAAAATAAAAGGTTAGCTATGAATAGCCAGAAAACTTATGTAATTTTGTATAGAGAGATATTGTTGGAAATTTTTAGATGAAAACAATGGTATTAGGATACTTATTACATAATATAACAAACTTTAAATTAGATAAACGATTAAATCATTAATCAAATAGACATTAAGCATAGTTTACTACAAGTTCTCATTGGCACAGCCTCCATTCAGCCACCAGCTACACTGGTGACCTCTTTCCAGTATCTGTGCCATAGCTATACTCTGAGCCTAATTTACCTTAAAAACCTATCAATTGTGCCACTCGGACTAACAGCTTTGCTGTTGCCCTTGTGGCTGGGGAAATAGTAGCATAACTTCAAATAAAAACTCTATAATATAATTTAAGCTCACAAACTTAAACAAACTGAGTATATCAATATAACTAAGTGCTTTAGTGCAGATTAAAATATAATTATTCAAGGTTATTTTAATTAGGTGATGTATAGTAGAAATTAAAGAAATAGATATCAGGATAAGCCAAACATTAAAAGAGCAAACGCTTTAATATAGTCATAATAGAATAAAGGTAATATTCTCCAAAATATATACTTATCATACTGATCAAAAATTGTTAGACTATTAAAACCTGGAATAAACTAAACATAATTTTAATTTGCCACCAATCTATCACTGCTCAAAATAAACAATTCATATATTGATATATTATAGTAGATCAATTAGAAAAAAATCAAAACTTACCTTGATAATGATATTAGCTAATATTTAGGATAGTAACAGCTTATGGTGAAATCAAAATCAGCAAAACTACTATTTTATATTAGATCAAATAAAAATATTAAAAACTTATTCTGATTATGTTAATAAATACAGAAAACTACAAAAGTTTATACTGAAATCAAAATTAATAAAGTTACTAAAAATATTACCAAATAAGAAGTAAAACTCACCTTAAAAAAGATGTTTGCAATCATTTCAGATGATTGCAGATAATCATATTGGAAACAAACATCTAGTAAAAAATAAGTATACTCATTAAAAAACTTACCTCAAAAAGATAACAATGAATAATTTAGATCATACTGAAAACAAACTTCTAATAAATTTAATAATTAATAGCTCTAGATAGTAAAAAATAAGTAAACCCAATAAACAGCTTACCCTAAAATAAGCTCAATACCACTCCCTAAATTTAAGATCACTGGGATCAAAAATCTAAAAAATCATTAACTAAATTTACTTTTTACTGCTAAAATATAAAAATAAATAATTAGTGAATATTTTTCCTGAATAACTAAAAACTAAAAAGTGCTTACTTTGCATTAGAATTACAATTCTGTGATTTAAGTGGGGATAATCAAAACAATCCAGTAAATATTTTCTTAAACCTTAAACAACTAAAAACTAAAAAGTGCTTATCTTTGCATTGAAATTATAATTATGCAAATTAAGTGCAGAATAATAAAAACTTCAATCTAGAGAATCTTTTTGCTAAATTTTAAATAACTAAAAACTCTTAATATGCTTACCTATGCAGTAAAAAAATGAACCTGCAATTTAAGCATGGATAATAGAAACGACGATCTAGTAAATGTTTTCCTAAATCCTAAATAACCAAAAACACAAAGTGCTTACCTTTGCGTCAAAATTACACTTCTGAAATTTAAGCGGGGGTAATCAAAACAACAATCTAGTGAATATTTCCCTAAATCTTAATTGCCTAAAAATTAAAAAGTACTTAACTTTGTAGTGAAATTATAGTTCTGTAGATTAAGTGAGGGTAACAAAAATATCTATCTAAAGAATCTTTTTACTAAATCTTAAATAAATAAAGACTACAAAGTGCTTACATTCACAGTAAAATTATAATTTTGGAATTTAAGTGAGGATAATGAAAACAACTATCTAGAGAATCTTTTTTCTAAATCATAAATAACCAAAAACTAAAAAGTGCTTACCTTTGAGTTGAGATTATAATTCTGTAATTTAAGCGGTGCTACCATCCCTAAAATAATTAATGCTTTGAACTATTTATATATTATAGTACTAAATCTATCTATATACTTATAAGTTAGTTATACTTACCTTTAAACATAGTTATTTACGCGTTAATATTGCTATAAACTTTATGGAATCAATTCACAACGATAACTAACGGCATGCTCATCAGTGGAGCTTAAATTATATATTTTGATTGGTTATAATTCATGATTAAGTTTTAAATAGCTTTATATAATAGAATTAAATTCAACAAATTTGATGTCGAATCATCTACAAAATAAATAAAGCATCGGAGAATTGGAGAATCAATCTTACCTCAATTTTGTGATACTCCAAAAATCTCTGATTGGCTGTTCTTCCCCAGAGTGGAAGGTAGTAAAGTTAGATTTAAGAATTCAATTTGCTCTACTAATAAAATCTCGAAATCCAATTGGTAACAGGTAAGCTTTGAATCTCAGTTTCATCACTGAACTATACCTGAATAGATTTACTTTACAACTCTAATGAATAATTTAGGCTTAGCGTCGCTCATAGCAAGTTAAAATATGATGTCATGTTTTGCATCAATTAGCTGAAAAAAGCTCAAAAAACACCCCAAGCTCAAAAGGTGATCCAACAAAGTGGCGCGCAAATCTCACTTCCTAGCCCCGTGGGTTGAAGATTTTATGAATTATACAAACATGAACTGCAATACGCTTTCAAAGTTGCAGGGATCTTACGTGATTGGACACTGCTTGATACATCATACATCGCTTATCAGCCAATGAATCTGGATTAATACAAGTGCCACTAGGTGAAACTGACTTAGAGTAATTAATTTAATACTATTTTAACCCAGTGAGGCCAGTATGCCTTACAATGCCACTAATGTGGTTGCATCCGATCTAGATTGCAGCACCAGGGGCAACCAAGTTGGATTTAAAACTATTGAGTACTTTGGTGGTTAAATCTGTTTGCCAACAGCTAGCTAAACATTCCCCATAATTTGGGTAACTACCTTGGATGCTTTAGACAGAAGCTTCCTTGTCTTAGAATTAATTGTAAACCAGATTTCTCTTTCACTCAAGCCAGCAAAGATTTCAATGAATTCTTTATTTGATGGGCCTTTTTTGCCATGGGCTTTGATAGTTGGCTCTAGTCTAGCTTCTATACTAGGAGGTAACTGCGAATACTTTTTAACACTAAACTTTTTAGCTACTGTGGTATTCGCAGATGCTGTGATTCGAAAATTTACTTTGAATCCAACTTTCTCCCTAGCCAATAACAAGAACCTCATCTCCTCCATTCTAGCTCTGTCTAGTGGCATTCTGGTAGTCAATTTTGGTTTGCATTAACTAAAATTCAGTTTTACTCCAGCCAATTTCTACTTCTGCCTGAAGCACTCGAGCAAATTGAAACTGCTCCTCTTTTTCAAAACCACCCTTACATTTTCTTTGGCTTATTTTACTCTTTAGGGATCGCTTTCATATTTATACTAAACAAAATAGTGGCAGTTATTGCTCCTTCAGCTATAGCGTGCCCTTGCAATCACCCCGAAGATCATAATGAAGAGATCAAATTCTTGTTCCTGAGCCAAACGTTGAGCATGCTCATGACCATTCTAGTCACACACCCTTTGCAAAGCGAATTTCCAGCCCTAGTGTTTTAGTTCAACGCGAGGCCTCTTCTAGATATGATGAACGTGCTTCACTTTTACCCAAATCAAGGCCAACGAGTATAAACTTTGGCTTGTCAGGATCCACAAAGCGCGCAAATACCATTAATGGGAACTCTTCGGCTATATATAGTAAATTTTTCTCAGATGCTGGTTCAGAGTGTGGATGCAAGTTTACACCAACTGCATCCGTTAGATTGGATCAGATCTGGGGTGACATACCAATAAAAGATTTGCGACGATTTTCGCATCTCTCTTGTAGCTCGCCGTCCGAGAATCCCTCATTATTGCCACCAATGAGCCACCTTCTGTACTGCCAATCATAAAGGCTCGCGATGTCGAACAACGTAACCTCATGTGGAGCGTTGGAATACAAACTGCAGTTGCTGTTGGGCTGCACAAACTTCCTGAAGGTATTATCACTGTAATTGGGGCAGAATCCTCTGAGAAACTCGGGATAAGTTTGTTTATTGAGATCGCGTGCCATAACTTTCCAGAAGGTTTTATGCTAGCCGTGCCCATTTATGCGGCCACCGGTTCCGCTTTAAAATCATTTGCTTTTGCCACTTTAATTGGTGGATTTACTCAGCCTTTAGGCGGACTAATTGGATTGGCACTTCTTGATCGTGTGAATCACTCAAAGTTGGCAACTCTGAACTCCGTTACATTTTCTTTGGTGTCCGGGATCATGCTTTCAGTAATTTTCCAATCGTTTGTACCTGCCATTCGCCGTCATCATTCCGACTCTAATCTAGCTTTCCCCATCTTTTGGTTTTAGCTGGTTCAGTAATTATGGCAACGTTGACTTTTCTGTTTGGGCATATCTAAACCTAACATCCATTGCAGCTAATAACCGAGAGGCGATATAAAGCAGATCACCTCTAACGGTTTTTTATTACGTTACGATTTGGTGGCTTTTTTCTCAACGTAGCCCATTTTATATGTAGGCATAGTATATATGTTAACCATTATTATTTGAGCTTATTAAGAAATTGTTCTACATCAACTAATTCCTGACAACTAGTTTTTCAGTCGGCATGTTGGTATAATTTTGAAAATTTTCTAACTTGGAGATAATAAATTATTTTAGTATGTCGACTTGCAAAGGCAATATGATTTGCTGGGCCAAGTTCGACTAAAAATTAGCTTGGTTCATATTTTTTTGTTTTTACCTTAGAGTCTTCTAAACTATTTCAGCCTGTTAACCATTATTTGTAGATTGTTCTATAATTTTTGTTCAAATTAATAACTTTGGGAGCAGACTTTTGAACATTTTAGCATTGACATTGAATAATGCTTTTTTAACTGCACTAAAAGTGCTTTCTATGAGATTTTGATCTCTCGGCTTAACTTAGAACCTAGATTTTTATCATCTTTAAATTTTTTAGGCTTTCAAAAAGCTTGTTTTAAAAGCACATGCTATCTAAATACGGTTTTTGTTCAAGAAGGGTTTTCAAAATATGCTCTTTAGAGAATTATAAGATTCTCGACTTTAAGATTTACGCGATCTAAAGTTAGAGTAGATTAAACATTTTCATTTATGGTAATGCTAGCAAATTTGCAAGAAATTTGGATTGTATCTAACGATCAAACAAATAATCTAGAACTGAGGGGAAGATACCCAAGTGGTAGAGTAGGGACCTCTGCCCCTGCCCCCGAGTTCGATTCCGGTACTGGAACTTTGGGTAGGGGACAATTATGACTGTGTTGGCTTTGCGCACCAATGCCCCGAACCGAGATAGCGAATAGCAAAGGCGGTCCATGGAGTTCCTGGCCTATCATACGCCGCGCATGGAGGTTTTCCGGATTTTACCCTCCTTTCCCATTCATTCGATTTCCCTTAATCGGTGCGGTATCGTCCCCAGGTCGGCCCACCTCGAATAAAATATTAAAATCAAATAATCTAGAACTACAAGGTTGTCATAGAATTAGTTATCTTTCCCTATTCTTAGCATATACGAATCCCTTGTCTCAGCTTTTCTTTGCCAGATATAATATTGCTCCCCAAATTTACACTTGCTCTTATATTCTCTGCAACTGATAAACTTTTCAATGAGTTGTCAATCCTTATGCATTCTTGCTTTTATTCAGTAATGCCTCCAATTTGAGTTTAAAACTTATTGAAAACTTACATTTGGATACTATATTATTGCAGCTTAGAATTAACATACAAGAAGTGCTATTTAATAACTAACCTATATGCATCTATATTAGAGACAGATACTTTAAGTAAAAATATTTCTAAATCTAATATATAAAATCAAGGTTGGGACCATCTAGTACTAAAAAAATAAAAAAATATATAAAATCAAAAAGTATGTGTGGGTATGTATGATCCCACCGATCTGATTGGTTTAATTGAATTGACCGATTAAATGAGATCATCAAATAAATCACCGAATTTTTACTCAAATCTAGCCAAAAACAATAACGATTAATGATTAGGCTTAAGGTTAAGCTAGAGTTGCAGGTTCGATTCCTGGCTCAAACTTTTTTATCATTTGATTTGATTTGTTTATTTCATTCAATTTAAAAATTTAATTCATTAAATTTATTTAATTCAGTTCATTCAATTGATATATTTAACTCATTTATTTATTTCTTTTATGCAAGTTATTTCTATTTCATAAGCTTTCATAAGTAGAATTTATTACAAATTGAATTATTTTGAATATAAAAATACTTAATTAAGCTAAGTACTCTTAATAGACTAGGTTAAATTATTCTAAGTACCTTTATTGCTATAAGCTACAAACTAAACTAGCTCATATGTCTAAATCTTATCTTCTTATATATAATAGTTTAGAAAACAAAAGGCTATTCTGGGCCTTTTAGTCTTGCTTTTCTAAAATTTTACCAGCTTACACCTTTAGACAATGCAATATTTTTGAAGTTGACACACCTTAAGAAACTACTAACCATCCACCCAATACTAATTGGATCTATTAAATCAACTTAAAACCACCCACCACTTGAAAGTCCCACTAAACTATCAAATCAGCTAGTTGCTTACTATTTACTAAAATAATTAACTTGATAATTAGCCAAATGACCACCACTCATTTGCAAAACCATTTAAACTGCTGAATTAACTAAATATCAAACTGATCAGCTATAACAATATACTGATTACCATTAAAAATATATAAAACTTTCACTTCTTAAATATGAACTTTTTTATCATAATATAAAAAATAAAAATAAAAACATAGAATATTGTATTATTTTTCAACCTTAGTGACTATAAGAATTTAATCATAGATTATATCATGAGGTGTGTTAAATGAAGTATGTAAGATCTAAAAATAAACAAGATTATGAGCTAAAGAAAAGCAAGTAAAAATAGGTGTTTCTTTATTTAATTCTTTGTTTGTAATATATGCATTCCTATACCATTTATAAAATGTGATAAAACTTTGATGAGTTGTTGCATGCACTCCCACAAAGATTTCTAAATTATTAGAGCTACTTCATAGTAGTAAATAGAAAGTTTTATACGTAAGAAGTGAAATTTTTATATGTTTTAATGATACTCAATATATTGTTAAAGCTAAGAAATTTAGATATTTGGTTAATTTATTAGTTTGAATGGTTTTTCCAAGCAGTTGATAGTTTTAGGCTGATTAATGAGCTTGATATTTTTAATAAGTGCTTAGTAATTAGTTTTTTGATAAGTTAATTAAATTTGGTTAGTTAGTGGTGGTTTTTGGCTGTTTCATTAATTTTAGTTTAGGTTTACCAAGCGGTTGATAATTAGGTAACTTGTTATATTTGTGTCATGGTCAAATGACATAACTGATGGTACAGACTGTAAAAACATGGATTGGCGTGAGGAGGCCAAAAAGGTTAAGTTGGCAAGCCTCCCTGACCTTAAGCATACCCTGGACCAACGCTGGGTACAGGCAAGATATGCCAAGTTAGTCCTGAGGTGTGCGTGAAGCTCAGCCCTGTGTTACAGCCAAGGCATTAAAATGCACCAGCTATATTATTCAGCCAAATGGTTTGTTAAAGTCACTTGTGGAACAGGGTTTCAAAACCCATTCTGTCTATAATATTGCCAAATTTGACAAATTTAGCTGCAAGCAATAACCTGAGTTTGAACCATCACAAACCACAGTACCATTTCTGATAGTACTGTGCATTTATTGGTTCATTTAGGCTTAGCACCACTCCCACAGATTGATGAATCCCTGTTATGATAGCAGCAAGCAAAGTTTAGACTGATCTGCCAGTCTGAATGCTAAAGCACCCATATGGCAAGCCCAAACGCTATAGGCACTTCTTCTTGAACAACATTTATTTGAGCTAAAAGAGATTTACCAGAAAGTGCCAATAGAACATAAATAAGAAAATAACACTGGCAATGAACCAGGAAAACATGGCCCCAGAGCCCATGAGTTTGGGAGTTTGAAAAAATTGGATCAGGATGGGTTGTTTGAATTACTCATTTTAGAAATAAGTATTTTTAAGAAACAGGATTTTTATTGCATTTAAAAATAGGAAATCAACCATCAGTTTTCTCAGTGTGTTATAACTGTTTAAAAAGACAATTGATTTGGAAAATAGCTTAGAAAAAACTCATGATTGAGGCCCTCAAGGTTTGACCTAACCTGGAAAACTTTGAGTAAAAGGGGGGGAAAATTTACTTTAAATTAACTTAAAATTGTCAGCGTTGGGCTGAGTCACTGTCAGTTCAACCTTGGATTCCCAAATTGCAGTTTTATCATGTCTCAAATGGTTAGCGCAATGGCATCTTTCCTGTTGGGTGACAGGAACTTCCCAAGGTCACCCCACATAGGGGCAGTCCCAAGAGTTCAGAAGCGAGTTCAGGATAGCCAACCTACCTGCACCCAGTTGCTTTGATATCCATTCTGCCAAGCGATATGCATCAAACAATGATTTAAGTTTTGAGGGGAGGGCTTTGGGTTAGTGGAACATTTGCCAATGACTCAGCATTAAGGACATTTGCCATAGAAGATACATATCCATTGGATTTTATCCTCAATATTTTTGAGGTAAGTTTTGAATTATCAACAACATTCCCCAATGGCCTGATGCCATTGACAAGTTTAACTGAGGATTTGACACTGGACACATTCTTCTTGGAAGGTAAATGCCTGGAGGGCTTTGTCCCTGATGTTTTAGGGGCAAGTTTTAAAATGACAACATTTCTCAATGGCTCAATGCCATTGGCAAGTTTTGCTAAGGATTTGACACATGATTCTCCAAATATTGAATGGGTGAGCCCATCAGGCTTCATTACTGAGGGTTTAGGGCTTCCAGGCCTTTATATTGAGGGCTCATTGCCATCAACTCTATAATAACCTTTAGTTCCATTGTAGTGACTTCTTGCAAATATTTCAATAAATATTTCCTCAATTCACTATACTAATTCAATGGAGGCAATTGTGGGGACAAGTGGTGGGATTTTCAAGGAGAGAGCAATTACCCATCGCTTGTCTACCACATGGGTGAGAATATCATGTGAGATGAGATGTACCACTTATCTTTTTGGATCCTTTTTTTAGGAAAGAAGAACACCGCCCAGTCTAGGCAGAGGGGACGCTCTCCCAGACTTAAATTTCCCTTCTCTTTTGTCAAAGGGGGCGCCACCACCGGAGAACTGAGTGAGGGTCACATTTTTGTGGGCCTTAGGCAAAATGATTGACATCAAAGTAGTGATATTTGGGGGAGGATGGGGATCTTCTGGGTGGGTGGCATGGTAAGCCTCAACAAGCTCCAAACAGTTTTTGCAATCCAGGGCCCTGACCCAACTGTTCTCATAGGCTAGTTAGCCTTTCCAAGAGATAAGATATTGAAAAGATCGCCAAGATTTATGCAAATCTAGGATATCCTCCACTTTAGTCTCCTCTGCATCCTCAATCACAATAAGCTCAGGATCTAAGGAGATTGCCCCCTTGAACAGGGACAGCTGAGACACATGAAAGACTGGGTGTTACTTTCAGTGAGGTATAAATATCAAACAGAAAGCGCCATTACCCAAATCTTCCTCCACCAAGTGGGGACCTGAGCGTTTGCTTGCAAACTTATGCAAAGAATACTGCATCAGCAAATGGCACATATTGAGCATAACATATGAGCCCACCTCTACTACATGTGTTGGGAGCTGTTTCCAAACTGCAAGCAGCTTGTAGTCACTTATAGCCTTAATTAGATTATTCTTAACCAAGGACTGTGTGGCCCAAATATGCTCATCATGCTCGGCGGCAACTGGTGCCTCTGGGTGAAGGAATGGACCAACTGAAAATGAGAGTATGTACCCCAAGGTTACTTTGTAGGGGGAAAAACCAGTGGAGGCATGTGTTACATTATTATATGCAAACTGAGCTAGAGGGAGGTCATCAGCTCAGGTGTCCTGATTGGCTGCAGCATAGCACTGCAGGTACTGTTCCAGGATCTGATTAACCCATTCTGTTTGTCCATCAGATTGAGGGTGGTATGAAGTAAAATGACAGGGCATAATTAGCAAGATTGACAGGAGCTCCTTCTAGAATTGCGCCATAAACTGGGGCCCATGGTCACTGACAATCTCCCATGGGAGACTGAAAATAGAAAACAAATGTCGCACAGATAGATGGGCAGTTTCCTCAGAGGTAATATTAGAAGAGCATGAGATGACAGGGAAAATTTTGTAAAGCAATCAACTACCACCACTGCTGTAAAACCATTTAACCGGAAAGTTCCATGATAAAATCCCTGGACACCAAAGTCCATAAGCCCTCTGATTGTTGTAAGGGGTGAAGGAGGCCATTTCTTCCCAACTGGTCCAAATTTGGTCCATGCACAAGTAACACAGTCTTCAATACAGGCCGGAACATCTTTTGATAAAACCACCCAGTTATAGGCCTGCTTGATTAAGTTGATTCACTTTGTATTTCCAGGGTGCCCGACTGTGGGAGGGTCATGATGAGACAGAAACACTTCAGCTCAAAGGAGGGGAGGAACCAAGACCCATGACCAAAATTGAATGAGGCCCTCAGCTAAGGAATATAAGAATGTTTTGAAGTGGAGAGGGACAACTACTCCAAAAGGTCCACACCTTCTGCACAGACAGTTTGTGCCACTAAAAGCTGAGAAATCTGGGACGCATCTGGAGCTAAAATTCACTGCCTAAACCATAGAAGGTACAATGGTTAATATTTGGGTGGGGGGAATTACTGTGACCAGATCTGCCTCATCTGAGTCTGCAGGACAATGTGTGGAGTTATGACTTGGAAATTCTGGAAGGACATTCAACGCTACTTTTACAAACTCATACTTGAAGTTAAAGCTACACAAATCCCAGTAGGTTCAGGCCTGCTGGTATGCCAACTTCTGTGGCTTGTGGAAATAAAGAAGAGATTGGTGGTCCATGCGCACTGTTAACTCATGCTGAGCGCCCTTCAAGAGATACCGCCCATGGGGAAAGGACCATGCCATGGCTGCCAGCTCCTTATTGTAGATGGCCCAGAACAGTTCAGTAAGAGAACTTGCAAGAAAAGTAGGCGACTGGATGTTCCAACTCATTGTGCTCCTGAAGTAAGACAGCCCCAACCGCAACAGATGTCACATCACATGCTATGACATAGGGTTTGGAGAGGTCCGCGTGTTTTAGGATGGGGGTGACAAGAACACCTTTTCAATCAACTCAAATGCCTGATGGCACTCGGGCATCCAGCAAAAGGGGACATTATTTCCCATGAGCAGGTGAAGTGGTGCGGCTAACTGAGATAGGGCAGGGAAGAATTTTTAAGAAAATGATAGTCCAAAGAAGCTTCTTAATTGCTTTTGGGTTGTCAGAGTTGGCCATTCACAGATGGCGTCAAACTTGTTTGGGGGGAATGGCGTACCTATTTAAGATGAGATTCCTCAAGAAGGTAACCTCCTCCTGTAAAGCTCACATTCTGAAGGCTTAACAAGCAGGCCCACCTTATGTAAAACATTCATTACTGCTACCAAGTACTTCATATGTTGTTCAGGAGTAGGGGAGTGTATCAAGGTAATGTCAATGTATGTGACCACGCAGATAAATCAGAGATCACCCAGCACACTATTGATCATCTTTTAGAATATGGCTGGCACATTTTTTAGGCCAAAAGGCATCACTTGAAATTTGAAAATTCCCTGTTTCGTTCATATTGTGGTAATCCATTCTTGACCTTCCTTCACCAAAATCTGATTGAAGGCATTAAAAAATTTGAGTTTTGAGAACACATGCTATTTGGAAATCGCTTGACCAATTCTCTATTCCAAAGGCAGAGGTTAGGAATTGTGAACTGTGATCTTATTAAGGTGACCATAATCCACGCAGGGATGAAGGGAACCATCGTCCTTTTGGCAAAGACAATGTGAGAGGCTACCAGAGAAGTTTCTTTGAACAACCAACCCTTTTTAAGCATGTCATCCAACCATGCATTGAGGGCAGCCTCCTCCTCCACTGTATGCGGGTACAGTGGGCAGTTGATGTTTGCTACCTGCACCATTGTCTGAAAAGTTAAGTCAAATTCTTTATGTGAGAAAGGTGGTCCACATTCTCAGAGTCAAAAATACTTTTTACTTATCAACACTTCTGGTAAATCAGATGGGAGGACTGCAGGCGAGACAAGGGAAGCAATTGAACTGGGATCTTGAGTTTTAGTAAGAGTATCCAGTTTAGGAAACTCACCCTCCATCTGACCATTGGATAATGACAGCATATTAGACTCAAGGTGAATCCTTACATGCTGCTGACGCCACCAGCTCACACCCAAAATTACTAGAAAAATGAGGTTAGGCATGGATGAAAAACGATTGCAAAAACTAAACTGGTGAATTAAGAAAGGTACTGGGCGCTGTACTTTGTATGATGGATGGGAGGCCAATGATGTGACCATCACCGCAGGACCCAAGTCCAGGTCAAGGTCAAGCTGGTGGCCAACTCTAGACTCATAAAGCTACCCGCCGCTCCAGTGTAAGCCAAGGCCTCAAAAGACACCTGGTGAGCTCTGATACTAATTTTCATTGTCAATAAAAAGTAGGCGGAATTCTGTTTATTGGTAGATATGGTTGAGTCTGTGGATAAGGAAGAGATTGAGATGATATTGGGGAAATAACAAGGTTGCAACAGAAACAGATGACTTATAAGCCAAAGTACCAGCATAAGCTAACATGGGTGCAGGGGCAGCGTCAACTTTTAGAATCAATATGGATACTGATTTGGAGCTGGGATAGAAATTAAAGCCACATAAGTGGCTTCAATCATGAAAATCATATTTTGGAGGTTGGACTGAGTAAAAGTTGGAGACACTGGGGAAGTGCATCCATAGTAAATCCCCTTTACAACCTTATTAACCTGATAGAAAATGACCACTTCTGCGCCCATCTCAATGAGAAGGGCGAAAATGGATGAAAATAATGGACGGTTTATTACCTCATGATAGCAGCAAGTTAAATTTAGACTGACCTTCCAGTCTGAATGCCAAAGCACCCAAATGGTAAGCCTGAATGCCAGAGGCACTTCTTATTGAACAACGTTACCTGAGATGGAAGGGATTTTACTAAAAAGCGCCAATAGGACATAAATGTGAAATAAAACTGGCAATGAAACAGGCAATAACGGCCCAGGGCCCATGGGTTTGGGAGTTTGGAAAAATTGGATCAGGATGGGTTGTTTGAATTTCTCATTGTACAATAAGGCTTTTTAGGATATGGAGTTTTATTGGATTTAAAATAGAAAATCAGCCATCAATTTTCTCAGTGTGTTATGACTGCTTAAATAGACAATTGATTTGGAAAATAGCTTAGAAAGACTCATGATTGAGGCCCTCAAGGTTTGACCTAACCTGGAAAACTTTGAGCAAAAGGGGGGGAAATCTACTTTAAATTAACTTAAAATTGTCAGCGTTGGGCTGAGTCACTGTCAGTTCAACCTTGGATTCCCAAATTGCAGTTTTACCATGTCTCAAATGGTTAGCGCAATGGCATCTTTCCTGTTGGGTGACAGGAACTTCCCAAGGTCACCCCACATAGGGGCAGTCCCAAGAGTTCAGAAGCGAGTTCAGGATAGCCAACCTACCTGCACCCAGTTGCTTTGATATCCATTCTGCCAAGCGATATGCATCAAACAATGATTCCAAGTTTTGAGGGAGGGCTTTGGGTTAGTGGAACATTTGCCAATGACTCAGCATTAAGGACATTTGCCATAGAAGATACATATCCATTGGATTTTATCCTCAATATTTTTGAGGTAAGTTTTGAATTATCAACAACATTCCCCAATGGCCTGATGCCATTGACAAGTTTAACTGAGGATTTGACACTGGACACATTCTTCTTGGAAGGTAAATGCCTGGAGGGCTTTGTCCCTGATGTTTTAGGGGCAAGTTTTAAAATGACAACATTTCTCAATGGCTCAATGCCATTGGCAAGTTTTGCTAAGGATTTGACACATGATTCTCCAAATATTGAATGGGTGAGCCCATCAGGCTTCATTACTGAGGGTTTAGGGCTTCCAGGCCTTTATATTGAGGGCTCATTGCCATCAACTCTATAATAACCTTTAGTTCCATTGTAGTGACTTCTTGCAAATATTTCAATAAATATTTCCTCAATTCACTATACTAATTCAATGGAGGCAATTGTGGGGACAAGTGGTGGGATTTTCAAGGAGAGAGCAATTACCCATCGCTTGTCTACCACATGGGTGAGAATATCATGTGAGATGAGATGTACCACTGATCTTTTTGGATCCTTTTTTTTTAGGAAAGAAGAACACCGCCCAGTCTAGGTGGAGGTGAATGCTCTTGGACTTACACTCCCTGCCCTTTGTATGATTATGACTTTTTGAGACCAACTTTTTATTTGATCAACTGGTTTAATAAAAAAGCGTTCATTTTATTTTGTCTATGTATATTTATTTAGTTCTGTTTGTTGACCTCTAAGAGGTCCAACTTAACCAAATGAATGCCATCCTTGCTTGAGACCTTCTGTGCACCATCCTTCTGGGCGGTGCTTTGTTTACCCTTTCCTCAGTAGAGTGTTCCTTAAAAGTGGTGTGGGACCTCACCTGCCTCTAATGTGACTGGAGCATTACAGACACACTCCTAACATTAGTGACCAACCTTAATTTTAATCTCACTGAGACTTATTTTGAGTGGAAGGTCTTCATAGTGTTATTTAGGCAGTTTGGCTATGCATAGGGGTGGGACGATCTTGTCCACAGTGATATCACTCTCATTGGCAGTGTGCCAGATTGGAGTTTTTCTTTTTGCTGCTTGCGGTGCAACTTCCACCCTTTCAGCAAGTACATGGTGGGTGTGGACTGTTCAAGCCCCAGTTGCTCAGGCTTCCAAGCTTCCAACCACTTTTTCTCATTATAATAAAACCAGCCCTGACTCACCTCCTCTAGAAGTTGAGCGGATGTGTCAAATTCTTCCCCAGGCACCAGCCTGGGTGTTTTGTATCTATAAAACTGTGTTGTGAGGGTTAGAGTCTATCAAGGGTTTAAAGTGACCCTTGGGGACAGAGCAACTTTGTTCTGTAACTTTCTGTAAGTCCCAGGGAACGTCCTCTGGGCGTCAATTGGGCCATTTTCCCATTTCCAAGCAAGAAGGAACTGAAGAGGATAGCAGTACCCCTCATTACTCAGGGCAATCTCGCTCACATGGTAGATGAGCGCTGGGTAACAGCCCTCCCACTTCAGATACTGAGCCAGGTACCCACACTCTCCTCAGCAGAACTGCTATGAGGAATCAGTGAAATCTGCACTGAGATTGCCAAAATGAAATTGATCATAACCAATTTGAGTGGTAATCAGCCCGATGCTCAGATTTCAAGTGGTCAAAAAGTATGAAGACAAATCTATCAGATGGAATGCCTGATGGTTGTGATTCAGTTAACATGACAATCAGAAAAATCTCCCCCTCCTAAATTTGTCAGGGATTACCCCCGATGGGCAGGTAACAGCATTGGACACCATCACCAAGGTTTTGAAGCTTCCTGCTAGCAAGTTGGGCGTTGTGCCTGATGCAATTCCACTGACTGAACAAATGGCCCAGCGATTGAGCACAGGCGGGTGGGTGTCCCAAACCCATTCCCAACCAAATGGGCCCACCCCTATGTGGGGTGGCCTTGGGGGATTCCCGCCGCTTGTCAGGCTAAACGCCATTGCACCAACCATTGGAAATGTAGCCAAGCCTCAGTATGGACGTTCAAGGTTGAACTGACAGAAACTTGGCCTACCACCAAATTTTTTGATGTCAGTTCCCAGGAATCTAACCTGCCCATTCCTAAATAATTCGCCAGTTAGGTCAAACTTGTGGGACCTGATCCCAGCTTGTTTCTCCCCCAAATTGACTACTATTTAATCATTAATATCGCACTGAGAGAATTATTGGTCGATTTTTCTTCCTTAAATTTTTATTAAAACCTTCCTAAAAATTTAGTTTTTATATGTTGAGAATTAAGCTGCCTTTTCTGCCAACACTCTCAAACCCCTCGGGGTTAACGTCCATGGTTGTCTGGTATTTTATTTTATGCCTGTATGAAATTCTGGCTCACCAGCAGATGTTGGTGGAACTCCTTTCTAGTTCCATATTTGTCATATCAACAGCAGTGGCTTGAGCATTCTGGTTTACCGTTCAAGTGCTCTGGCATTTGGGCTGGCAGGCCAGTCTAATTCTTACTTGCTGTTCACCTGACACTTTCCAAATTTTCTTTAGATCATTTATGAACCATGGTGTTAGGCTTTTAGGGTACCCTTATTTTCATAAATTTCTCTGTGTCTCAGGCTTACCTGTGTCTGTAAGTTTTAAAAAGTCTTTTTTTGTGCCGCTTTGGATGCCCCTGCATGTGACTCTAGTGTGACAAGCTTCCTCTGCTGGCTTTGATCATCTGATTAAAGCTTTTTGGGGCAAATTTCCCTACCCCAACCCAGAAGGGACCAGGTAATTTGGCCATAATGGTTTCACCCAGGTAAACCCTAAAGTATGGGTTTTTAAAACTTGTGTGGGCCTATCAAACAGGAGGAATCTTATTATTCCATTCCTTTGAATTTCCACCAAACATGAAAGCAAGAAGGGGTCTAGATCAAAGTTTTTATTAATTATCTCAGTTGATTTCACCATGATGATGTCACCTGTGGTGGCTCCTATAAATATGGCACCTGTGACTATTAATTTTTCTTGAACGGGCAGAGCTCACCCACCAATTCCCTCCCCATTTTGGTTAAATTCAAGGGTTCAGATAATTCTATCCACAATTTTAAAAAAATGATTCCACTAAATTGATTTCTTATCTGCGCTACATTCCTTTGGTGCAGGCCAGATCATCAATGAAGGAGCTGGTGGTGATGACCCTGGATAACAATGTGCAACTGGTCCACTGATCAGTTATGGGCTCGCAGATTCCCAAAAACGCATTTTATAACATAAATTATATACAAAAAATGAGTCAAGTATCAGATCTAGCAGCTTTTATGTGGACCCCATCTCTGTGTACCAATTACCCCAGAAAACCTGCGCTTGACCCCTACCATGATCCATAGAACCTAGGAATTGGAGAAAGAATTGCTTTTGAAATATAAAAATGTATTTGCAACTGCTGAAGATATGGTGGGATATGTGGCCTCAGTAGTGAGAGTGGCCAATTATACCTCTCCATTTTTGATGCAAAAACTTATCCTGTAGGCATGCTTATGCCTGATGAAGGATTTTCTGGTGAGATGTTGGAGTTTTATGCTTTAATAAAGACCATTCTGGATATTTTTTATTGACTGTTAAACTTGCATCTACTTTAGGGTAAATCAACACAACTATATTGGTGTATACAGGAGCATCTAAAAAATTTAATTGATCAAGCCATAGCCAACTATCTTGAATTAATTACTTGACTGGTGGTATGGTTAGGACTGGGGTTTCACAAGGTATTCCCATGGTTAAGGTTCTGGGTTTTATGGATTATCAAGATGGCAAATAGCATTTGTCTGACCGCTCTCAAGCAATCAAAAAACTCATGTACCCCATTATTTTTGGGAGTAGACTGGTAGCAAAAGTTTGATGTCAGAACCAACTTAAGCAACAATATTCTGTCTTCAACCTTGAAGAATTATCAAAAATCGGTTGTCCCCTTGTCTGAAGCTAACTCTTAGGGCGATTTTCCCCAATGGCTCAAGGTCCACACACCCAGTCTCACTCCGCTGCTGAAGCCTCTTTGGAGGTACCAATACCTTCTTTCTTAGAAGGTCTGAAATCTCCATTTAATGCAGTTTCAGCCAATGTACTTCTATCTCATTTAGAATTGATTGCAAGCTTAAGCTCACAGTTGATCTAGTGTGTATATCTTCTCTCATTTACCTTTTGACTGTAAAGGAGGAAGCGGCTTTAGACGTGTGGGTGAAGGAGCAGTTAGATAAAGGTGCAATATTTTAGCGTGCCTATCTGGTATGCTCCTCTCTTCTCTTTGTGGAGAAGGCGATGGTACTCTATATACATGCATAGATTATGGGGATCTCAACAACATTTCAGTGCATATTTGCATCCCAACCCGTTGAATGCTCAGATTGCTTGTTCATGGAGAAGGCTAGAGTCTTCTCCAAATTGTATTGTCTAAATGTGTTTAATCATATCCAGATCAATAAGGGCCAGGAGTGGCTCACCGCATTTCAAACCAGAAAAGTAATTTTCCAGTTACAGGTTATGCCTTTTGGGCTTAAAAATGCACCTGATATTTTCCAAAGTTGCGTAGATGTGTCCTTGGGGACCTGCTGGAAATGCCCGTAGTAGCTAACTTAGATGATGTTCTGGTGTTTTCTCCTGATCAAGAGTACATGTGATTCACTTGTGGGCAAGTGGTGGAAAGTTTAAGGGAAGCCAACCTTATGCTGAAATTAATAAGTGTGAGCTCTTTAAATCCCAGGTCACCTTCCTGGGCACCGTCATGTTTGACCAAGGCCACATGATAACTCCAGACAAGGAAAAGGCGATTTTTGTTTGGCCCACACCAACTTTGGTCAAGGAACTGATTGAGTTTTTTAGGATGTGTACGTTCCTCAAAAATCATGCCAAATCTTTCTGAGGTGGTGGCGCCTTTGTAAAAGGCAAGTGGGGCAAAAGTGCTTCAGCGGTACCCTATTTAATAGGATGCCTTTCAAGCAGTGAAGTGCACTCAGTTGTCTACACCTAAATTTTCCATGTTGATCCCAAAAAGTAGTTTGTTGGACTTTTAACTAGGTGAATTCCTCTAATGATCAATTATTATTTAAGATGAAATGGCCAATCCTGGCGGAATGTCTCATTGACTGATTTTTTTAGTGTTTAAGTAATTTATAGGTAGTTGCTCCCCAAAATGGGTAAGCCAAATACAAGTATTCCGCTGAGATTGGAAATTAGGATCAAATGGGGCAATTGACGGCCCCAAATTAGTATATCAATCACCAGTGACTAGTATCCAAGGATGGTCCATTTATATTTATTTATGTACTGTCAGCGCGAACTGACAATCCTGAGTTTGAGATGGCTGATGTTGTTTCCAGCGCCTCATATTTAATAATCAAATATTGCCTGAGAAAGGCAATTCCCCAAATAGTCAACTAGGAGAGTCAAACGTGTTGTCAGCAAGAAGATGAGTTATTTCAAGTTCCCAAGTGAACAAAGCTGTTTCCAAAGCACAATCACTAAGTTAAATCCACATTTGATGTCTAATTATATTTAATATTATATGGCTCACCAGCAACTGAATGCTGAGGATGAGCCAAAACTTATATTCAGTCATCAGGAAGATCAGGGCGAGAGGATAAACTCCAGGAAGAGAGTAAGCGCAGAAGAAGAAGAGTGGTTGGCTGGAAGGTCTAGTGATGAGCTAATAGGTCAGTGATGGGCGCAATAGCCCTTTTGTACATATAAAAACCAGGTACCCTTTCAATAAAGATCTCCCTTTGCCTAATCCACCTTTATTATAAGTTTATATTCTTGTTAGTTGGGGGTAGGCTGGGAGATCCCTGAATGGCATGAGTGACACAACAAGGGGTTAGCTGGTGCTTCTGGCCCCAACGTCTAAGGAGAAACATCAAGGGCCAACCATTCTTCACAATGGTTGGCCTGCCAACCAGCAGAGCCCATTGTCACAGAAAAAGTGATTTTCTGACAGTGGTGCTCACTACAGGGGGCTCTGCTGGTTGGTGCTGAGGTGGCTTACAGGTGGGTGAGGAGGTGTCAGGGATGAGCCACTGGTTCAGCTGGGGAGGGGAAGAGCATGTTGGTGTGACCCCAAACCAAAGGTGAGGATTCTGGCAATTGTTGGTGGCGGAGAGGGGCAAGCCCTGGATGCCTGCCCCACACTCCAAGGCTGGTAAATAGGAGGAATACCATATGGTTAAGTGGGGTAAATGGCATAATTTTAACCAGATGGATTCCTCCAATAATTAATCTTTTTTTTTTTTAGTACTAGATGGTCCCAACCCAAGGGGGGGGGATTCATCGATGTTCCAATAATTAATCTTTATTTGGGATGAAATGGCCAATCCCAATGGAATGTCTCATTGATTGAATTTTTGGTGTTTAAGAGATTGTTAGGTAGCTGCTCCCCCATTTAGTTGAGCCAATTTCAAGTATTTCATCAAGATTGGAAGTTAAGTATGGTTGGGTTCAATTACTGGCCTGAATTAGGTATTCAGATCACTAGCGACTAGTAGACAAGGATGATCCATTTATATTTATTTAAGTATTGTCAGCGAAAACTGACGATCCCAAGTTTGAGGCAGCTGAGGTTGTTTCCAGCGTCTCATACTTAATAAACAAATATTGCCTGAGAAAGGTAATTCCCAGGATGATCAACTTCAAATTGTCAAACATGTCATTGGTGAGAAGCCAAGTTATCTAAAGTTTACTAAGTGGCCAGGGATGTTTCTGGCACATTATTACTAAGTCAAATCCATATCAATATCATTTTATATTATATTATACTTTAAACGGCTCACCATCGACTGAATGCTGAGGATGAGCTGAAACTAATGTTTGGTTATCAAGAAGAACAGAGAAAGAGGGTCAACGCCAGAAACTGAGTAAGCTTAGTGGGAATAAGAGAGAGAGGTTGTCTGCAAGAACCAGAGATGAGATAATAGGTTGAGGATGGGCGCAGTAGCCCTTTTGTAAATTTAAATACCTTGAACTTCTTTCTCAATAAACATTTATCTTTTCCTAATCTCCCTTTTATTATAAGTTTATGTTTATTCTTGTTGGTAGGGGGCTTAGGCTGGGGGATCCCCAAATGGCGCAGGTGACACACTAAGGGGTCAGCCGGCGCTGCTGGCCCTGTCACCTAAGGCAAAAATTGGCAAGGGCTGACCAGTCTTCATACTGGTTGGCCTGCTACCAGCAGTGCCCACTGTTGCCGGAAAAGCTATTTTCCAACAGAGTTTATTTTAGCAACTGATGACTCCAACTTCTCCATAGAAGCTGCCCTGTTACAAGTGGTAAATATGGAATAGAGCATCCAGTGGGAAATTTTCTGGAAAATATTCTTACTAGAGTTAAACTATGATATGTATGAAAAAGAGCTATTAGCAGTGGTTGAGGCGCAGACCTATTGGCGTCATCATTTTCATGGCTTATCATTATTATTTTGCATTTATACAGATAACTGTGCCTTGATGTACTACATCACACCTCATGTCTTGACCCCATGGCAAACCCGCTAGCATGAGACCCTGGTCCCACTTTGTGTTTTCTTATGAGTTTACAAGGGCAAGGAGGATAATTTGGCGGATGCTTGAGATATCACCATGAATTAGCCTTAGATCCTAAGGAGATAGAGGTACATAACACTCACTTGATGATCTTGCCAGATAAGATTGTGTCATAACATCCCTCCCTACGGCCCACAGGTCAGCGCTTGCTCCTCTGGAAAATACAGAGGAATAAAGTATGTTTAAAAAGTGGTCCTTTCACAGCCCTTATTTAGCCAGATATACGTTTTTTCTCACCAAGAGCAAGTTGAATTAAGAGAATATTATCAGCGGTTACCACGTTAAGGATGAGATGATGTGGTTTCAAGGATGCTTATGTGTTCTAGCCGGACCTTTCCTGGAAATTATTAAGGACCATCATGATGGGATTATCGTCAAGCACCCTGGGAAGGCAAAGACCATGGAGTTGATTTGCCGCACTCTCTATTGGAAGGGTTTAGCCATAAAAGTTGCCAGGTACTATAAGGATTGCTTGGTCTGCAACTGGATGATCCAAATTGCCACCCCTCAAAGGGTTGTTGGTACAAATTAAAAGGCTGAAGGCCCCTGGACTTACTTATCAGGCGATTTCATTGTGGATTTACCTGCATCTGAAGGCTATGATGCAATTATGATAGTGGTGGACCAATTTACAAAGTTTTCTCACTTCATTCCCTGTAGAACTACAGTAACTGCAGCGGAGATGGCCAGTCTTTTAGGTTCTAAGGTGTTTTCTCTCCATGAAGTGCCCCATGAGATTATCAGTGACCATATACTCAGTTCACATCTGAGTTTTGAAGGGTTGAGCAATGTGCTTCAAATTTGTCCATGCCACTTTAATGCCTGTCATTCCCAATCAGATGGGCAGACAGAGCGAGTGAACCGATGCCTTGTGCAGATTTTGCGGTTTTATACTGCACACAATCATTCTGGATGAGTTTCCCATCTACCTCTGTCCAAAAACAGCTACATCAACGCCCAGAATGATTACACTGGGTGCTCCCCCTTTTGCCAACTATGGTTTTAACTTTTCATTTATTATGGAACCCAGTGGTGGGTCGAGGGTAGAAGGAGTTGATGACTTGCTAGTACTATAAGAAAGTTCATCAAGGGGTTAACATCAATCTGGAGGCGGTCATGAATGTGTACAAAGCGAATGTGGATGTGAGCAATGGGAGAGGCCAGCCTATAAGGAAGAAAATCTCATGATGCTGGATTCTAGGAATATCCCAATTAAGCAGCCATGCAGAAAATTGTGCTCAAAGAGGATAGGATCATATCACATTGTCAGAAAGGTAGGTTATGCCTCATATCAGTTGGATCTCCCCCTCATTTCAGATATTTGTGGTTTTCCATAAGAGCAAGTTGTCTTTGTTTGAGGGTCCCCTGCCTGAGACTCCAGAGGCTTATCTCATCAATGGGCGCTGGAGTGGGAAGTGGAGGAAATTGTAGCCTCCCATCATGAAAAAAGAAGACTTGTGTATCTGGTGTTGTGGAAAGGGTTCATTGTGGCTGAAAACAGCTGAGTCCCAGCATAGGATTGCATTTATGCCCAGGACTTTGTTGATAAATTTTACAAGCTTTTTCCAGATGCAACGGGTCCAAAGGCCATACCAACAGTCACCGCCATGAAGCTAGCACCTGCCCACAAGAGTTTTTCCTAGGTGAAATCCCCAGAGGAGGGGTGGAGCACCAAAAGAATGAGAGGGCAATGTCATAGCTTAATGTAATAATTGGGGGAACAGACTGTAAAGACAAGGATGGACATCAGGAGGCAAAAAGGTCAAGTCACAAGGCCTCCCTGACTTAAAACATACCCTGGACCAACGCTGAGTAAAGGCAAAATATGCCTAGGTTGGTCCTGGTGATGTGCGTGATGCTCAGTCCTGTGTTACAGTCAAGGCATTAAAATGCACCAGCTACATTATCCAGCCAGATGGTTTGTTAAAGTCACTTGTGGAACAGGGTTTCAAAACCCATTCTGTCTATAATATTGCCAAATTTGACAAATTTAGCTACAAGCAATAACCTGAGTTTGGATTGTCTCAAGCTACAGTACCATTTCAGATGGTACTGTGCACTTATTGGTTCATTTAGTATTAGCACCGTTATCACAGATTAATGACTCCCCACTATTGTTAAATATGATTTCTCAAGACCAACTTTCCTTGTTAATTGACTGATTTAATAAAAAAAAACCATTTGTTTTATTTTGTCTGTGTGCATTTATTTAGTTCTGTTTGCCAACCTCCAAGAAGACCAAATTAACCAAATGCATACCATCCTTTCTTGGGCTCTTCTGTGCATCATCCTTCTGGGCAGTACTTTGTTTACCCTTTTCCTCAGCGGAGTGTTTTTTAGCAGTGGGGTAGGCCCCCACCCACCACCTCTACTGAAACGGAATGTTATAAACATGATCCTAACATTCAACAACAATATAGAACTTTTTATTTTAGCAAAATAATGACAGAATCTGGTGCACAACATAACCATCCTGGTCCCCTCCAGATTGAGGCACCAATGCACCACAACACCAATCTGCACTTGGTTATGGGCTCCTCCTTGGGGTCCAACCAAGTTTTGTTGTTTATTGGATATCTAGTTATATGTTCTGTGTTGTACAACCCTGTCCCTGGGTCCCCTGTGCTCCAGAACCTCTTGTGGTTCCTTGTTTCCAATATTACTAGAGACTAGTTCCCTTGTGGTGTGGCTGTGTATCCTGCAACACCTCGCTGGGAACAAGAGAGTCACAAACACTCTCTTGACAGTTTGCTGGCTTTAGCTAAGAAGTTTATTGGTTTCTTTATGACATAAAGTCTAAAAGCATTTAAATCTAATCATTTGTTTATATAAATGAGTAATGCCAGGTAATACCACAATCTATCTATAGTATTTATTTGTATGAAAAAGAAAAGTATAAGTGTATGTAGATATTATCCTATAATCTGATAAGCCAGTGGTTAAGCTTAGGCAATGCATTAAATTAATAAAAATTATGATTAGTTAAACAGTGGCCATGCTCATAAAGTGCATTAAATAAGTACTTATAGTGTTAAAGAAAATCATCTCAAATTTTAAAAAAGACTCAAGTTCATTCAATCTTATATGATTGTAAAAACTAAACATATACAAAGATATATTTTATATATATTGATAGTTAACTTAAAACTGATATTGCAAGCAATAGTTTAAAAGTAATAATAAAATGTTGACCCAACATAACTATCAAAGTTAAATAACGTTATCATGTAATTGTTTTTACTTTGGGGTTTCTTTGGACTATAAGATGGTTGTTCTGACTTTTATTTCCAATTAATATCACTTTTAGTAATATGATTTGACTCAAAAAGTACAATTTAATATACAATACCAATGATCGGTACTGTCCGTCCCCTGGTCGGCGTACCTCAAATAAATTGAATATACAATACCAGGTGAGATGAGTATGAGTATTAAAGTAAAGAGTTGGGAGAATGTGGTAAAGGGCAGTGGACCCAGATCTACACAACCCAAAGGTACCAAGTGCACAGGTACAAACAAAAATATCAGTAAAAACAAAAACCTGAGGTAGCACATTCTTAAGGTTTCATGAATTTTTTTTGGTAAAATACTGCAGTTAAATGGAAGTATCCCACTCACAATCACTGTTGTTAGAGGACACGGGATATGAGTTTTCCTGGGTGTAGAAACACTGACAATGTGGGAAAAGTTTGGTGAAGTCCAACTTGAATTTTCCGCACGCAATGTACTTAACAACCCATACTATCTGCAAAGTTTGGGTAGACCTTGGGTATGAAACCATGGAAGAAGCAAATGAAGCAGCAAAGGTTAGGTTGGTACTTGACCCTTCAGACGGTCAGCATTTGGTATTGATCAAATGCACACATTGGACAGAATCCAAAGATATTTTTATAATTTTTTATTACCTTCCAACTACACTAGAGCACAGTAATCAAAAGACATCTCTGAGAAGGCTTGGGAGCCTATGGAGAAATTAAACAATTTGAGATGCAAAGATTCCAGCTGATGCCTACCCTTAGCACTGGGAAGGCAATTTCAATTATTTCCCTGAACCAGAAGGTAGTGGAGTATATCACAAAAATCCCCCTCATCACATCCTTCACCATCTATGAGAAAAAATCCCAACTATTCCGCGCAACAGTGGAGAGCGCACCCCTCATATGCAACCACAGCCAGGCCTTTGTGCACAAGATTCATGCTTTCCCCATAAAAGTAGGCCTGAGAGAAATGGAATTTTGTGAGGGGGAAATGGGCAAAGATGACTCAGAGTATGCCAAAATCATGGATACAACACAAGCATCCAACTGAGGAGAACACAAACAATATAAAATAATTGACCCAATTTCCATAAAAGAACGAAAATGGCCAAACAAGCTTGCAAGCTGGCTGTGGCCAAGGCAAAGGCCTCGGTGGAATCATCCATATTACCAGAACAGATCCAGGAAGACAAGGATAAATTTAAATCAATGAACCAGTCAAATCCTGCAGAAAGCCAAACAACTAATCCAAACAGATTGAATTCAGCGGAACCTGATTAAAGATAAATACAGGAAAACTGGGATTCAGTGCACCCACTGAAATTGTGAAACATAACTCAATCAGGGAAGTAAGATCAACAATGGAATGTGCAAGAAAATAATGTGGGAAATAAGAGCACACAAGTGCACTGCAATGATAAATTGAAACAAGCAAAGCCAAGAGAGGAGAAAAAACAGAGGCAATGAAAGGGGAATAATACTCCCCAACTCCTACTCATAATTATGCTCTCTGCAGCAGAGGTGCATTGGAGAGTAATGTGAGCGAGAGAGTAGGGTTGGGGGGCCCTGATAACCGCTCCTGAGGCGCATTGGGCATCTCAGTAGAGATGGGGATGCTGAACATAGTGGGAACCAAGGCCTTAACATCCCAGGCCAGGAAGTTGAGTCTCCTAAGAAACCCACTGTTCACAAAGAGGAGGAGGCATGGGAAACACGCTCCTCCCAATTATATTATTTTGGTCACAACACTGTGGGGGTGATAATATGTGCAAACCAAAACTTTAAATTTATCATCAAAAATTTGTTCCTGGACAGCCATGTACTCACCATAACCTTCTAATGGCACACCGAAGTGCACACAATAGCCAGTGTGTATGCACTGAACTGTGCACCAGACCAAAGAGAGTTAACAGCTCCAACACAACTAAATCTTCCAGCAAGAACTTTTATCATGGGAGACATGAACTGTTGGAAAAACCCAGATACTGACCGATGGCCATACACAATGGAGGTACCACGAGGGCAAGTGGAACTCTGCATACTAAAGGCCACCCTGGGACTATATGATCCGCTACTAAAAAAGCTACCACTACAAAACATGACATGTCCACATGTACACAACGGTGCACTTATATCTATGTCATAGATGTACATGATACTTGCACCACTAATTTCTGTCACCAAATTCAAAAATTTAAAACCACAAAAATTGAATTTTATGACCATTGGCTAATTTTGGTGTCCTACAAACTGGTGGAACTAGTACACAAGCACCCAGATGGTGCAGAATACGCTCAGAAAGTTTAGAAGACTTGTAATTTTAATCCTGGATGGAGGAAATATCCTCAAAACAGGATTTTCAAACACCTTTTTGCTAAAACCCACTTACTATCTGGGAAATTTTCAAAAAATCAACAACACAACAAATCAAACACACAACATCTAGAAGACACAGGGCAGCTTCAGACATTATCAAGCACACCTTGGCAGAAATCAACCACCTAGAAAACAACGTCCCACGCACAGGGTACAGCCCTGGATGGGGTTGCAGATGGGCAGAGGTTTCTGCTCAGCTAAACACCCTGATCTGTGAACACCAACACCAGGTTGTAGTTCAATACAGAGCAAGAAACATAAAAGATGGAGAAACTTGCTTGAGATATCTTTTCCGCCGATTCCACACATGGAAAAATACAATGGCTTGCACACAGGTCTGATGACTGGACAAATCCATAGTGGAAACACCTGAAGAAGTTGTGACCAAAGTACACAGGTTTTATATGAAATTGTATAAATCTGAGCTGGTCAAACCAAAAAATCAAAAAACTCCTCGCAAGTGCACATATTGACACTGCAGCTCAAAATAGTAATTTAATCAACCTAATATTATGCGAAGAATTATGGGAAGTAGTATGCAGTGCACCAAGAAGGAAATGACCAGGACCTGATGGGATTCCCTATGACTTTTATATAAAATATTTTACTAACATATTTAATATTCTTCTAGCTTCCATGAACAAGTGTATTATGGAAACATGCCTCCTACCTGAAGGCAAAGAAGCCTACAGTGTCATTTTATTCAAAAAAGGAGACAGACTAAACCTTTTCAACTGGCGCCCAATATCCCTAACCAACACAGACACAAAAATATTCACAAAAATCATGGCCAAATGACTAGGAGAAAATGCAACAGACGCAATATCCCCACCACAATATGGATTTGTTTCAAGAAGATCCATATGGGACAACATCCACACAGTTACAAATGCCTGCCAGTCCAAAACCTCTGGAGCGCTTGTCTTCTTGGACCAACAGAAGGCATACGACAGGGTGAACTGGACCAATCTTAAGGCCTGCCTTCAAAAATTCAAACTCCCAAATAGATTCATAAACTGGGTGATGATGTTCACAGAGTCAGCCACGATGGCTGTGTGTGGAGCAGGCTTCTTAACTAACCCAGTCATTCCACAGAGAAGACTCAAACAAGGAAACCCCTAAGCCCTCTACTTTACAATTTAATCTTGGATCCTCTAATCCGGAATACAAACACACTTCTCAAGGGAATCAAAGTCAAGGGCCAACCACCAGTCAAAATGATGGCCTTCGCTAATGACTGTATGGTGGGTACATCCAAAAACCAGGATGCCCGCAGAATTGAGAAAATAGTACAAGAATACTCATCCATAAGCAACGCATCACTTAACACTGAAAAACGGAAATCATACTTTAGAGAAATATCAGACCCATTGGACGCCATCTACCTTGGGTCAACAAACCAACACAACATCAAAACTCCTCACCAGACATAGGAGGCGAAGATCAGCAATTACCCCACCTGAATTTCCCTTCACTACCAAGCTGTCAGCTGGACATGTACGTCACTTGGGGGTATGGCTAGAAGCAGGAGGTTACGCCAACTCCATGATAAAAAATCAACTCCTAGGCAAAATAACAAAACGCATTGCCTCCTTACATGGACATCAAACAGGTTTAGCAGGAAGGGTCAAGGTATCAAGCTCTATGATTCTTTCAATCATATGGTTTATGGCCCATGCAATTGCTTTCTCACCGTCCTTCTTTAATACAATTCACGCCCTATTACAAGGATGGCTCTGGTCCAACCACAACCCCCCTGTACGCCTCAAAACCCTATTTGGCTTAGAAGGAATGGAGGTATGGGGCTTACTAATTATGTAGAGCAAGCGACCCATATACTAGGATCCTGGATAGCTCAGGTGACTAGCCCAGATCTTCAAGATACACATTGGGCCAGAACAGCAAGATATAACTTTACATGAGCACTCTAATTAAGAAACCCAGATCACCCAAACACATTAATCAAGTATCTGGCATACAATCCTACAGCTGAAGGACCACAAGGCACTCCTGCACATTTCAATTGAATACTCCTAGCCATGAGAAGAGTGACGTGGCTGATCCACATAAGTGGCTAAACAAGTCACTGAGGACGCCCAAGGCTAACTCACAGACAGGAAATCAATGACCAAAAAGTCACAGATAATATAATATGCAGAAATCCAAGTACCATAGCAAGGTTTGATTACCTGGACCATATGGATATATCATACAATCTGGAGACCCAAATAAGAGTATGGAGATACATACATCACCCTCTACTCCAACCCAGGATAAGAGCACATTTGTGGAGATGCATGAGGAGAGTATACCACACAGCAGAACGGACAAATGACACTCACTCCTCATTTACAATATGTGGTCAGTATGGAAGCCTAGTCCACCGTTTAGAACAATGCCCAATATCAGTGGGTTTATGGAAAGAGGTCATGCGCCTATTCCGCCAAAAAAGTGGACAACCATTCAGCCTAGCAAGGAACATGTTCGCTATAAACATGGACTCTCTTATCCACCCATCCCTCAGTGCGTTAATACTAGCAATAGCACTATGGACGACCCATATGATAGTACTGGAATTGTTTACAGGAGCAACGCCTACAATCCAAGAAGCCATCAATAATTTCCACTGCTATATATTGGAACATTTCCAAGCATGGTTTTGGACACATGACCCCACATAACAGAAGGACAATCAACACATGGTTCCCCATATGGTTTTTAAAGGTTGATTCTTTACTTCACACATGCTGCATTCAAGAATAAGCCAGCATAACCCCCCTTCCCTACCATCCTAGCCCGGTGATCCTGGAGACAACATGAAGGGACTTGAACCCTCTGGGGTGTCTTTTAATTTCCAAATTTCATTAGTTTATCCCCACTATATCAGAAGTGCTTGTCCCCTGTTCGACCTTCCCCAAATAAATAAAATATGGTTGTTCTACATTTTTTAGTAGTTTTCAATCAAGCTCAATTTATGCGCTTACACCTAAGGTATGTTATCTTTTTATAGATTGTGGGGAAGGCCAACCAGGGGATGGAAACTTCCTATAAGACATGAGGAAAATAAAACACACACCATCTAGTACTAAAAATAAGGGGGGCACCCCAGGAGAAGCTAATGTTGTCTCCTGTTGCCAGCGGGAACGCCACTACTGGGGGAGGGGGAACGTGTATAAGGGTTGGAGCCACTATTGAGCACGTGTGGAGGAAGGGGTCAGATGTGATGAACCAGACTGGGAACCAGGAGGAGACCAGCTGATGGCGACGAGGCAGGAGGTAACCAAACAACCACGCTTGAAAGTTGTCCACTAAGTGTGACTGGAACTGGCGGACAGCTTCTAAAAGGGTGGGGGTGGAGCCTGTGATGGCATCCAAGATAATCGTGTGGATAGTCCACATGGCGATTGCGACCACCAAAGCATGGAGGGAGGGTGGAAGAGGGGAGACCATAGATAAAGCAAACATATCCCTAGACAAACTGAAGGGATGTGCCTGATCCTGGCAAAGCAGACGTTGCACCTCACGCCAGATCGCTTTAGATGTAGGGCACTTCTCCAGGCGGTGAAACAGCGTTCCATACTGGCCACACATGACACAGGATGAGTGCAAAGCGTTAAAGCGCATGGCAGTGTGGTACACCCACCTCAAGCAGCGCCATACAGTGGGAACAGATATGAGGCTGCAGAAGAGGGTGATGGGCGTATTTCCAAATCGTTTTCTGGGATTCAAGTGAATAAGGGATGTCCATCATGTCCAGGTAGTCCACCCTGGACAAGCTATGGGGCCTCGCGGGTATCAAGCCATCCAGAATGGGTAGACCCTGTACCTCCTGTGTGAACTGAGGAGAGGGGCGCCCCCTCTGGGCAGTGTGTCCACAAATATGAATTCTCCACTCAGCGCTCCGCATGGAGAGGAGGATTCGTTTGAAGTGGGGTGCAGTTCCATGGGGACCTGCGGCTGAAGGATGGGAAGCCAGATACTTCATCAAAGAGTGAGGGTGTGATGGATTGGTAAGGCCCAGGGCGCGGGAGAAGTTGGAGCAGGCCGCGCGGGACCAGTGTTGGTCTGAAAGGGTAGGGATGGTAACAGCAGCGATCCAGGTGCCCAGGATTTTTGCAGCATGGGCCTCAAAGTTGAGCAGGCCCATGCTTCCACTATGGCGAGGGCCAAACATGACCTCTAGTCGCACTGGCGGTGGGCGGCCTGACCAAAGCCACCCTTGCAGAAGGGCATATAGTGATTTGAAGAAATCTGGGGAGAAGGCGATGGCGTGGGCCCCAAACCAAACTTTGGAGAGGAGCATAGAGTTGGCTAGTACAACCCTGCTGGTAAGGGAAGTAGGGTGGGCTCTGAGGGAGGCGATGCGCTTCATCACGTTGTCCAGAATATGGTTTTCCATCACCGTTGAGGCATACCCGCCTGCCTCCAACCACACCCCCAAATGGCGGACTGGCCCAACGGTAGGGCGCGGCACAAAAGGGAGCACAAGTGGGGCAGTGTGGGATGGGCGGGGAAAGCAAGCGCGCGTGCTAGCAGATGGGGTGGACTGGAAACAGGGCGCTGAGGCCCAGCGGGTTTGATACCAACCAAGGAGAATGATTTCAGTTTTGGAGGTGTTGAGTGCAGCATTACTTACCCAGGAGTAAACCTGGATAAGAGCTTCAAGCGTGCGTGCATCATGATTGTTAGACACCCCAACCACACAGTCATCAGCAAACGCCAACATTTTGACTGGGGCTTGGCCTTGCACTTGGACCCCAGCAAGGCAGGCATTCATGTTGTGAAGGAGTGGGTCCAGGCTGAAGTTATATAAGAGTGGGCTAAGGGGGTCCCCTTGGCGTAGTCCCCTTTGAGGGCGGACTATGTCCGTGAGAAAGCCAGGGCCACGCACAGCCATTGTGGCAGATTCCGTCAGCAGCATCACCCAACTGATGAAGCGAGGGGGTAGGCGGAATTGGTGGAGGCAGGCCCTGAGGTATTCCCAGTTTACTCTATCATAGGCCTTCTGTTGGTCTAAAAATACAAGTGCACCAGAGGCCGTGGACTGACAGGCATTGGCTACAGTGTGCACGTTGTCCCAAATCGACCTTCTGGGTATGAAACCAAATTGTTCTGGGGAGATGGTAGCAGAGGCAACAATCCCTAGACGGTTAGCCATGATTTTAGTCAAAATTTTTGTGTCAGTGTTTGTTAGAGAAATGGGGCGCCAGTTGGCCAGGTTTAGCTTATCCCCTTTTTTGAAGAGCATAATGGTGTAGGCCTCTTGCCCTCCTGGTAGGAGGCGCGTTTCCAAAAGGCTCTGGTTAAGAGAGGCAAGCAACAGTGGGGATAAATATTTGAAGTACTTCTTATAGAACTCATAAGGAATGCCATCAGGGCCAGGGCATTTCCTATTTGGTGCACCGTGGATGGCATACCAGAGTTCATATGGAGTAATCAAATTCATCAACTCCATGGGAAATGGTGCAGATGTGTGCGCTATTAATAAAATTTGCCATTTTGGCTGGCGGAATCAGGTCAGATTGGTACAATTTGGAGTAATAGTTTTGTATCTCAATTGCCACTTTGGCCGGTATATCCACTATGGAATTGTCTGGCCTTCGCACCTGTGTGCAGGACAAGCTCTGGCGTGGTGTGAAGAATTTTCAAAAAAATAAGCAGAGCACATGTCACCTGCTGTGATGTGTTTAGCTCTGTACTGAACACAAACCCAATGCTTGTGTTGCCACTCAAGTGCATTGAGGTGGGTGGATACTTCTGCCCACTTGCGGCCCCAAGCAGGGCTATAGCCCTTGGCTGGGACGTTGGACTCCAGGTGGGCCAGCTCTGCCAGATGATCGCGGGGGAGATGAATGTCAGGAGGACAGGATAGTGAATGGATTGTGAGGACCTTTTTTTAGTACTAGATGGTCCCATGGATTGTGTCCACCTTGAAGGCTGACCAGGTGGAAATTGAATCAGCGCAAAATGGTGCGATAAACTTTAGAGCCATGGTCACAGATTCCATCCATGAGGAAATTGTGGTGATGCAATTTTGGCTGGGTGGAGTTTGTATCAATTTGGAGCCTGAGCAACTGGGTTGGGTATGTGGAAGAAAATCAAAACCAACCTGTGATTGGAGAAATTAATCTTCATCATGGTGAAATGAGAAATTTGGGTACGAAATTTCAATGGTGCGAGGATAAGGTCAATGTGGGACATGGACCTTAACTGGCCGTTGTGGATGTGGGGGCGTGACATGCTTTTGAGAAGCAGAGCATGACGCGGCAGCATGTCAATCAACCCTAGGGTGGCCTTGAGGATGTGTAGTTCTACGTGTCCCTGTGGCAGGGAAGATGAGGAAGGCCAGCAGTTGGTGGATGGGTTCAACCAACAGTTCATGTCGCCAACAACAAAAGGGTCAGGGGGTAACAGAAGGGATTTGACTGACAAGAAAAATTCCTGACGTTCTCGTGCACAGGATGGGGCATAAATGTTGATGATAGCGTGCACTATGTTGGCCCACAAAAAATTGACAATGAGGACGCGGCCACTAAGGAAGGATTCAGATGATAAAAATTTAAAATAAGTGTTTTTTCTAATAAGCACCCCACAGTGCTCAGACCAGAAGGATAGGGAAGGGAGGAGAATGGATTTCCATGTTTCCTCAGAACTGCATGGACAGTGGGACTCCTGGATGGCCAGGATGTCCACGGGTAAATTATGTTGTAAAAAACTCAGTTTCCTATCCCAGGACAGTGAGGCATTGAGTCTGTCCATGTTCAATGTCCCTAAAGTAAAGGCTCCCCCCATCACACCTTAGGTGTGAGGGGAAGGGCACCTGAGCCCTTCAGCCTTCTCATGTTCTCCACGGCATTTTTTGGCGCATCAGGTATGTGATGCAACATAGTTGGAAGAATGGGTAGCTTTAGCAGTTGGGTTCGCGTTGGCTTTTGCCTTTGCTTTTTGTTTCCCCGCTGCAGAATGAGATTTTTGTGGTGCGTGGATTTTTGGTGCACCAAAAGTTTTTGAATTTTTGGCTGGGAGGTTGAAGACTGAGTCAGTTCCAATTGAGGCTTGGGCGCTTTGGTCAAATGAGTTCAACTCACCCATCAGGGCTTCAGCTTGGGCAACTCAATCTGCTTGGGCGTCCCAATCTGATTGGTCAAGATATTCTTGAGCTGCTTCCACCGCAAAAGTCTCAATTTCCTCATAGAGCTGGGAGGGCGGGATAGTGGAGGCGAGCTTGGCCGCCTCCATGGCGGCCGCCTTGCAGGCCTGTCTGGCCTTCTTCCGCTCTTTTGGGGATATTGGGTGCAATACTAAGTAGCAACCTTGTGCTCACCACGGGAAGGCCTCCTTTGTATCAGCGGTTGGTTCATAGTGGGTCTCCCCGGTGTTCATAGCCTCTGAGGGATGCTCTTGGTATGTGATTCCCTCTTTGGAAGGGCAGGTGTGCGCCTTGTGGCTGAACGCATCACAAAAGGCGCAGATGGGAGGTGCGGTGTCCACGGTGACTCTGAAAGGGTGGATGGCTTGCCCCTCAATAGTGATAAAAGCAGTGTGCAGTATTTGGGTTAGATCTTTTTCTATCCCCTTGTCTGGGGTTAGGACAGCAATTGCTTTGCTGGTGCACAGGTGTGGCATCAGCGTAAAGCGTTGCATTTTGAAGGATTGTACTTTGCCATATATGGTGAGCCCAGCCTTCAAGTGTTGTTCAAGCATGGTGCGTTTGACTGTAGTGGGCAGAAAGTCAAAAGTTACAAAAATCTGGTTTGATTTTGTCCATCTGGTGCGCTTAGTTTCAATGACCCGCTGCCCATCTGGGAGGTCTAACACAACGCGCACCATTGCAGCTTCATCCCCTGCTTCCTTGCTTTCAAAACTGAGATCCAGCCAACTGCGTGGCATGAAATGAGGTGCAACATACACCGCGTTCAGGAAATGAGTGTGCACATCCTCACAGAACTTTTCCCACATCGCTGTCTGCTGAACATCCAGGAATACCCATACTCCATGTTCCAACGATGAAAGTGGTTGAGAGTGTGGCGTATTGATGTACTGGTTGCATCACACTTGCCAAGCTAAAATTTCTGTGTAAATGGTTACCGCCAGCTTTTTGTTAAGTTTGTCTATTCCTCCGGGTTCCCCAGAGCATTTGCAAACTTTAGATGTCGTGGGGCCACCACCTGTGCCCTTTACCTTACTTGCCCTACTGCTCCCTGACATGGGCGAAAACTAATCTCCTCGGTGAGATTATCAAACTAATACCCGCTTTGAATTGAATTTGTTGCAAAAGTGATTGCAACGAGAGAGAAAAGTTTAAGGTATGTTATCTTGATTATTAATTGTCCATTCATCTTTAAATATAACTACTTTATAGACTTTTCTTATTATGATTTAAAGCCTAATTTAATTATTTCCCCTAATTTATAAAATTTCTGTGCCAAGTTAGGTTAAATTTGGTTTAGTAGTTAAAAAAATAATATGTAACATATTGTCAGGGAAATTGAAGAAGAAGTTTAGACTGTCCTGAAAGTTGGGATGCAGAAGCACCAAAAAAGCAATCCTGAATACAAGAGGTATTGCCACTCAAATGACGTTGTATGGCGTGGTAATTTAGGAAACAAAAGCTCATTGATGTACGGCAAGCGTGAAGAGGAACCCAGCAATGAACCAGGCAGTTAAAACTCCAGACCTTGAGGGCTTTGCTGAAGAGAGTTGTACTAATGGACTAGATGCTTTGTGAAATTCCATGGAAGGGGTAAAAATAAAAGCAGAGGTGGGGAGTGGATCCTCATATCAAGGTGAGATAAATGAGCCCACAAGATTCTGATATTGTGGTGGCGGATGGCTTCAACAATGGGATTTAATTTCTCAAAAATTTCTACTCAATAGATCCATTTAACTACAGAGGGAGCTATTGTGACCATCATGATTGGTATTGCCCAGCTAATGTAGGAGCCAACGGGCCACAATGCTAGTGCCATCAGGAGCTCAGTAAGAAAAATTTGAAGTAAATATAAAAATTGGAAATTCAAGGGGAATTTTATTGTAAAGTGAATTTAAGAAAATCTACCTAACAATTATCTCAATGCAATGCAACTGATTAAATAGTGTTCAATTTTGGACAGCTTGTCAAAGCATGGGATTGGGGCCCTCAAACTTTGACCTGACCCAGTGGGCTTTAGAGGGAGGGGAAAAATGATTTTAATCTGAACTGACCTCAAAGGAATTAGTGGCAGGCTGAGACATAATCAGTTCAACTGTGAATTCCCAATATGAGGCTTTAATGCATTTATAATGGTTAGCGTGACAGCATCTGGCCTGATGTGCAACAGGAATCCACAGGGCCACCCCACATAGGTGTGTTCCCAATGGGTCAGAAATGGGGTTGGGATGGCCAACCCACCTGTGCCCATTCTCTGGGGCGTTCATTTGTCCAAGTGGTACCATTGATTGTCAATCAAGATTTTTGACATGGGGTTTTGAGCTATTAGCAACAGTCCCTGGTGGAGATACATGCCCATCGGGCTTTTTCCCTAATGATTTTGAGGGGAGTTCAGGTTTGCAACTGTACCGCTCAATGGCTCAATGCCATTGGTAATTTTGACTGAAAATTATTGCTTATCCCCTTTTAAATATAGTTTTGCGCCCATCAGGCTTTATTCCTATATATTTTTGACATTTCAACTCTGATTTTGAGGGCTCAGCGCCATTGACTTCATCAAGTCCTTTCAGCTCATGAGGATGACAGTTACTGATGATTTCCGCACATTTTTTTCTTGATTTTCTAGTTAATTTTGCGGAGGCAAGTGTGGGAACAAGAGAAAAATTCTTTAGAGGGAGAGCTGTTACCCAGCAATCGTCTACCACATGGGTGAGATCGCCCTGTGTGTCAAGAGGTACAGCCGCCCTCTTCAGACCCTTTTTATTAGTGAGTGAGAAAACTGCCCAGTCCAAGAAGAGGGGTCGCTCCCCTAGACTTACATTACTCTTTCCTTTTGTAGTAAAGTGGGCACCACAACCGAGAAACTGCATGAGAGCTACATTTTTGTGAGCCTTGGGCAACTTGATTGCCTTTAAAACAGCAACTTTTGAGGGGGACGGGGAGCATTGGGATGAGACATGTGGAAAGCCTCTAACAGTTTCATGCAGTTTGCACAATCTCAGGCCTTGACCAACTGTTCTCATAGACTGGATAAACCTTCCAAACAACTAGATATTGAACTGACCTCTGATATCTATGAAGTGCTAAAATGCCCTTTACTTCAGCCTCCTCCACATACTCAATCACTCTCAGCTCAGAACCTAAGGGGCTAGTCCCCTTAAATGGGGACATTTGAGATAAATGGAAGATTAGATGTTGCTTCCAGTGAGATGGCAACTTCAACTGGAAATCACCATTACCCAAATCCTCTTCCACCAATTGGGGACCTGAAAATTTGCTTGCAATCTTTTGGGAAGGTACTTGCATCCTTAAATGATGCGTATAGAGCATGACATATGAACCCACCATAATATCATGGGCAGGAAGCCTCTTCCAATCCGCGAATTGCTTGTAATCACCAATAGCCTTGGTAAGATGCTCCCGCACCAATGATTGAGTAGACCAAATTTACACTTCATGATCCGCGGCATCTGGGACCACTGGCCGCAGACAAGGACTGAATGAAATGAGGGGTTGTACCCCAAGGTTGCTTTATATAAGGAAAACCCCATAGAGGCATGTGTTTCATTATTATAAGCAAATTGAGCGAGAGGAAGTTTATTGGCTCAGGTATACTGCACAGCCGCAGCATAGCAGCACAATTACTGTTCCAAGATCTAATTAATCCACTGGTTTGTCTATCAGACTGTTGATGGTATGGTGTGGATTAACAGGATATAAATTTCAAGATTGTTAAAAGCTCATTCAAGAACTGCGGTGTAAACTTGGACCATGGTCACTGATAATCTCCTGAGAGAGACCATTATGAAAACACATGGCGCATGAAGAGACGGGCAGTTTCTTCTGAAGAAATGGCAGAAGAACATGGGATAAATAGGGAAGTTTTTGTAAAACAATCAACCAACACCATCATCACTGTAAAACTCCATTAGACAAGGGAAGTTTGACAATAAAATCCACGGACACCAATATTATAGACCATCAGCCTGCTGTAAAGGGAGAAGTAAACCACTGCTTCCTAATCAATCTAACTTGGACCATGAGAAGATAACACAATTGGGGATCCATGTCATGGTTAAATGACTTGATAGTAGGCACCAACCTCAAGGATAAGGCTGGGTGGCAGGAGGCCCAGAAGGTGAAACTTCAGGCCCTCCCTGACCTCAGGCACACTTTAGACCAACGCTGGGTACAAGCCAAAATATGCCCAGGTTGGTACTAGTGAGGTGCATAACGCCCAGCCCCTTATATCTGCTCAGGCGAGAAAACGGATGAGTAATTCAAATAACAAAACAGTTCAATTTGGTTGATTGAGGTTTTGGGGTTCGAAATCTGTACCATTTATGAAATTATGCGTTTGGGTAGGGTACAACTTCAATTGATTACTTAAGTGAAGTCAGTTTTGGTATATTAGACCAGTTCAGATGGATGTGTTTGCCTATTGGTAAATTTGTGCTTAGGATCACTTTGGCAGACCCAGAATTACCCCAGCGATGTTTAAATCTGATTTTTTGTGACCAACATTCCTTGTTGGTCAACTTCTCATAATAAACCTTTCCCGATTTCCTCATTTTTCTATGTTATCTCAGATGATCCTGTGTGCGGACCTCTTTGAGGAGGTCTTGTGCTACATTAACCATTCCATCTTAAATACAATTAGGTTATCCCCTAGTGCACCGTTGGTTTGCCCAGGTTCCCTCCAACCTGGGACGCTTACCCCTTCTCCCTCTGTGCACCGTGTCAATTTTTGTATGGTTATTCACCTTATAGATTGCAATCCTCTACTTAAGTTATTATTTCTCAAGCACCTTCTGCTGGGTTCTAGTAACTTTTATTTAGGTGACTAGTTCCCTAGCGTTGTCCCTGTGTACCATGCTCTACCACGCTGGGAACAGGAGAATTATAGACACTATACTTACAATCCAGGCCAGTAAATCTTTTGATAAGCCCGCCCAATTATAGGTACGCTTAACCAAGTTGATACATTTCCTATTACCCAGATATCCAACTGTATGAATTGTGATGATCCTGAAACACTTTGTCTTTAAAAAGAGGAAAATCCACACCCATGAGCAAAAATGAATAAGACCCTCTGCCAAGGAATATAGGGAATGTTTATGAGATAGGGGAAATTTTCTCCAAAAGTTTCATTCCTTTGCGACAGGTCATTTGAGCTGCTAAAACCTGTGAAATAAGAGGCTCATCTGGAGCTAAGTCCACTGATGAGACCACAGGAGATACAATGGATAATATTTGAGTGGTGGGAATCATGGTGACCAGATCCGCTTCATCTGAGTTCGTGGGACAATGAGCAGGGTTGCAACTGAGGAAATTGTGGAGTACATTTAATGCACATTTCACAAAGTCTTAATTAAAGTTGAAACTACACAAATCCCGGTAGGTTCAAGCCTGCCTGTGTGCCAACTTCTGTGGTTTATGAAAATACAGAAGTTCTTGGTGATTCATATGTACTGTTAACTCATACTGGGCACCTTGTAATAGATACCTCCAATGAGTTAAGGCCCATGCAACGGCTGCCAACTCCTTATCATAGATGGCACAATATTGTTAAGTAGGAGAGAAAATTAGGGAAAATAGATGATTGGATGTTCTAACCCATCATGCTTCTGAAGCAGGACAGCCACGACTGCAACCAATGAGGCATCACATGCAATGACATAGGGTTTGGAGGGGTCTGAATGTTTTAGGATGTGGGGTGATAAGAAAACCTCTTTAATTGACTCAAATGCCTGCTGGCAATTAAGTCCAATGAAAGGGAACATTCTTATCTGTGAGTGTATGAAGTGGAGCGGCTAATTAGGATAGAGCTGAGGAAAATTTCTTCACAAAAATGATAGTGCCCAAAAACCTTCTCAATTGCTTTTTGGTTGTTGGAGTTGGTTATTCACGATTGGCGTCCAACTTGTTAGAGGAATAGCATACCCATCTCATAAGACAAGATTCCAAAAAGGTAACCTCCTCTCTATAAAACTCACATTTTGAGGGCTTGACAAACAGGCCCGCCTTGTGAAAGGCAGCCACTACCACTTCCAAGTCTTTTGCGTGTGGTTTGGGAATTATGGAGTGAACCAAAAGATTGTCATTGTATGTGACCGAGCAAGTGAATTGGAGATCACCCAGCACATGATCAATCATTCATTGGAATGTAGCAGTACATTCTTCAACCTGAAGGGCATTACTAAAAATTGGAAAATACCCCTCTTCATTTGTATAGCAGCAAGCCATTCCTGACCTTACATCAACCAAATTTGATTAAAGGCATTAGCAAGATCAAGTTTAGAGAACACATGCAACTTAGCAATTGCTTGATCAATAGTTTGCTCCAGCAGCAAAGGGTAGTGATCATGAACTGTGATTTTATCTAGTTGGCCATAATCAACGCAGGGTCGAAGGAAATCATCAGCCTTCTTGGCAAAAACGATGGTAGAAGCAACTGGTGATGACTCTTTGAAAAACCACCCTTTCTTAAGCATGTCATCTAACCATGCATTGAGAGCATCCTTCTCCTCAACTGTATGCGGGTACAGTGGGAATTTGATGTTCACCACCTGCACCGTTGTTCTAAACCCTAAATCAAATTTATTATGAGGGGGATATTGTTCACTTCCTTTTTTAGTACTAGATGGTCCCAACCTGAGGAGGGATTCATCAATGTGATATTGTTCACCTTCTTGAAATCAAAGATACTTCAATATCCCATCAATGCCTCAGAGAAATTTGATGGGAGGCCTGCAGTGGAAACAAGGGAAGTGATTGAACTGCAGCCTTGAGCTTTAGTAGGAGTACCCACTAAATGAATCTCCCCTCAGTCTGGTCATTAGCAAATGTCAATATTTTTAGGCTCAAGGTGAATTCTAACATTATGTTAACGCCACCAACCCACCCCCAAAATTACCTGAAACACTAAGTTGGCATTGAAGAGAACCAATCACAAAAGCTAAACTGGGTAACAGAGAAAGCTATTGGGCGTCAAAATAGGCATGAGGGCTGGGAGGCTGATGAAGCGACCATCACTGTAGGACCCAAGTCCAGGTCAAGTTCCAACTGGTGGCTAACTCTACAATCATAAAGTTACCTGCTGCTCCGGTGTCCACCAAGACCTCAAAGGACACGTGGTGAGCTCTGATATGAATCTTTATGGGCAATAAAAAATAGGTGAAGTTTTTTTTAGTGGCAGATTAGGTCGTTTCTGCTGATATTGAAGAGATAGCTAGTAAATCAGGGGGAAGGTTGGAATCTTTTTCAGGAGTAATGTTGGGAAGAGTAAGGGTTTGTGAACCAGATTCTTTAATATGGGCTTTTACAGACTCATCAATAGATGAATCAGGATATTTTGACTCAGTCATGGGGGCATTGGCTGACTCTGGGACTATTACCAATACTGGTTCAACGCTGAGAACAGAATCTAAGTCACCTTAGGGTAGCCCAATAATATAGTTTTAACTTGAAGGTGGGATCATGGAGAAGAGAGTCATTGATGGAGGTCACAGCCTTACACATTTGTTCAACTGTCTCCATAGGGGTGGACCAAACTTCGTGATGAGAAGAGGCGGAATCCAACTCCAATCTAAAAATTTCTTGGAGAATATCATTAGAAAACTCAAGCGAAGGGCCTGCTCATGGAAGGCTGTAATTAAAGAAGCCAAGCTAGGGGCTTCCGCCATAAAGTAAAGTAAATAAAAAATCGTTCTGAACGCGACACAGGGGGTCTCAAAGCTGCTAATACTGCTGTGACAAGTGAGGTAGGATAACCCGCATGAGCAGTGGAATGTAGGAGTCCTTGCACCCACTGAAAGGCTTCTTCTTCAACTGCATCCAAAAGGGCAAAACCTTGCTGGGCGTTGAGCAGTGAAGCAGCAATATTTAGGGCAACATCAGATTGCATTTGCACCTTAGCAAGGGCATTGAGGACTTTATTAGCAATGTATCAGGAGGGGACACTTGGATTCCCTTCTCAAGAATAAGTTAAGAAAAGAGTAGAGGCCCACGGGACCCTGCTTTCATGGATAAGTTTTTCCAAAGCATTTTGAATGCTGCTCACAAAATCGGTGACTGACCAAAGAAACAGCAGGAGACAAACTACTGACTGCAAGTTCATTTGTAAAGGGTAGCCACTACAGTGCCCAACTTGAAGAGAAGGGCGGAAATGGCTGGAAACAGTGGTTGATTGATTATGTCAGGGAAATGGAAGAAGAAGTTTAGAATGTCCTGCCAGCTGGGATGCAGAAGCACCCAAAAAGCAAGTCAGAATGCCATAGGCATTGCCGCTTGAACAACGGTGTATGGCGTAGGAAGTTGGGAAACAAATGCTCATTAATATACGGCAGTCAAAGAGGAACCCATAAACCAGGCAGTTAAAACTCCAGACCTTGAGGGCTTTGCTGCAGAGAGTTGTACTAATGGACTAGATGCTTCGTGATATTCCATGAAAGGGGTCAACACAAAAGCAGTGGCAAGGGGCGGATCCTTACATCAAGGTGAGATAAATGAGCCCACAGGATTCTGATATTATGGTGGCGGATGGCTTCAACAATGGGATTTAATTCCCAGAAATTTCACTCAATAGATCCAATTAACTACAGAGGTAGCTATTGTGACCATCATGATTGGTATTGCCCAGCTAATGTAGGAGCCAACGGGCCACAATGCTAGTGCCATCAGGAGCTCAGTAAGAAAAATTTGAAGTAAATATAAAAATTGGGAATTCAAGGGGAATTTTATTGTAAAGTGAATTTAAGAAAATCTACCTAACAATTATCTCAATGCAATGCAACTGATTAAATAGTGTTCTATTTGGACAGCTTGTCAAAGCATGGGATTGGGGCCCTCAAACTTTGACCTGACCCAGTGGGCTTTAGAGGGAGGGGAAAAATGATTTTAATCTGAATTGACCTCGAAGGAATTGGTGGCAGGCTGAGACACAATCAGTTCAACTGTGAATTCCCAATATGAGGCTTTACTGCATTTAAAATGATTAGCGTGACAGCATCTGGCTGATGGACAACAGGAATCCCCAGGGCCACCCCACATAGGTGTGTTCCCAACGGGTCAGAAATGAGGTTGGGATGGCCAACCCACCTGTGCCCATTCTCTGGGGCGTTCATTTGTCCAAGTGGTACCATTGATTGGCAATCAAGATTTTTGACATGGGGGTTTTGAGCTATTAGCAAAAATCCCTGATGGAGATACATGCCCATCGAGCTTTTTTCCTAATAATTTTGAGGGGAGTTCAGGTTTGCAACTGTACCACTCAATGGCTCAATGCCATTGGCAATTTTGGCTGAGAATTCATTGCTTATCCCCTTAAAACTATAAGTTATGCACCCGTCAGGCTTTATTCCCAAAAAATTAAGCATTTTGAATTTGATTTTGAGAGCCCAGCGCCCTCAACTTCATAAAGTCTTTCCTGCTCATGGGGATGATGGTTACTGATGATTTCTATACAAAGTTCCTTGACTTGCTAAACTAACCTGGCTGAGGCAAGCGTGTGGACAGGGGGAGAAATCTTCATAGGGAGTGATGCTACCCAGCGCTTGACTACCACATGGGAGAGGTAGCCTTGTGTGACAAGAAATACAGCCACCCTCTTCAGACCCATTTTATTAGGAATTAGGAAAACTGCCTGGTCCAAGCAGAAGTAGTAAAAATTTACTTTGGTTGTTATTTGCAAGCAACCCTAGTAACCTTTTTACAGCACAAGTTTGGTTTCCTTGTGAACTTTATTGTGTTATATAGTAGAATGAATTATTAATTGATAATAGTATGGAGACTAATATCCATAGTTGAGTATTAATTATTATATTTTAGCCCAACGCTCGGCCAGTATTCCTGATTAAATACTCATAATGTTGCACTCGTAGGGATTCATTCCCTTGCTCTTGTCCACCTGATCTTCGCTGAGATACCCTGGTGACAGTTTCTTTGGTCCAAGACACAGTCGGCAGCTATCCCCAATTGTGACTCCTTATTCTCTAGATCCCTGATTAGATATTTACTCTTCTCTAAAAGTCTTCCAATTATTGCACACAGCAATAATATCCTTGAGACAAAATAGCACAATGGAAGCTGATTATAGTTTACTTTTTAAACTATATCCCAAATGGATAATCCTTTATTATCTTCTGTAATATTTATGGTATTATCTAACTCTTTTTTTATTATAGTGAACCCTAGGGAATATATAGCGGGGAATTCAGCTGTATAACCCTCAGTTGACACCTCTTTGATGAAACAACAGCTGTTGCCATTGAATCACCCATCCTCGCCTTGGAAGCAAAGGTCTTTCCCATCCTGGCTAGGATTCCGTCATTGGACATCCTCAAGACCTAAAACAGAAAGAGTTGGAAAACGTGTCCCTAACATTTTCCTCTTAATCCAAGTGAACCAACCATATTTGGCTAGCGACCTGCTTAGATAAAGGGACTTATTACCCATTAAGGCAGGTCACTCACCAACTGATTGATTTGCTAGTTGCAAGTGACATCACTCGCCTTGCAACTTGCTATTCATTCCCAATCAGTCAGTGATGAAACCTGACTGATCCCAATCGATACACCTGATAGTTAATCACTATCAGATGCCCCTATTTCATCAGCAACTCTGATAATGAGATCTTAAGTTATTTTTACAGATTGATCCCTGATTTATGACCAGGCGAATATCCCAAAATCCCTCAAACACATTACTCCAAAACTCGGGGTCAACTGATTTCTGATTCAATTTGCCTTAGGGAATTTTCCCCTATTGATACCAGGTAATCTGGAAGGCTGGGAATATGGGCAAAAATCCCAACACCCCCCTCTTGCCTAGATTTCCAGTGAGAAAAGGACCGGGGCATGAGAACACCATTTTGGACACTTGGTCAAATACTTCATTGGTTCAAGTGAAATACACTCATCAATACTCTATGCTGCTCGGGATGACCTTCAGCATATGGCGTTCTTCCTCTTCCTCATTGCTACCACCTTATCAGAGTGTGGTCCCCACAACCTACTGTTGTGCTGGGCTAATAGATTTACCTGTGATGATATTATCCCAGGATCTGGGTTTCCCCATCAGGGTATATGACCCACTGTCATATTCAGGATTCTTGGTCTTGTGTCCTTGATTTCCTGATTTTCTCTTCGTCCTAGACAGGAGACTCTTGCCGTCAATGTTCATTTCATGGCTCAATTAAGAATACTTATATCTATTCGCCCTTGTTATTTCTTTCATAACCTCTTGGCTCAAGTTATTCCTAAATCTTCCCTTGGAGAGCTTATCTCATTAATTTTGAGATTAATTTCTCTGAAATTGAAGCTTAATGGATTGTAGAGTGCATAATGTCAACTTCCATTAAAGTCTGACATCCCCCTCTCGTCCAGCTCATATGTTAAATTCTGAGTCACAATACCAGCAGCTGCTGAATAGTTTGTCTGATCAAGACCTTCGTCTCTTCCAGCAGATGCGTAGGGATGCTTGGAAGAACCTCTTCTATGGTCCTTTTTAGGACTTATACACCTAGTCTGGTGCCAGCAGCTAGTCCTTCCATCAAATTACTAGAAATGGTAACTAATCCCTCTGAAACCAGGCTTGCAATCGTTTTGAACGACTCTCAGCCAATTCTTCCTCTGCTGTCAATTCCAGAGTTGAACTTCAAAACTCTCCTGGATTTGGCTCCTTTCAATGATGCACTGACCATCGTTGTAGATGCTCCAGAGATTATGCCATTTTTCTTAATTGCTCCTTTCTGGCCAGGTTGTACTTGCTTTCTGAGTTCCTCTTCCAACTCAGGCAATATTACAAACCCACTGTTCTGGTCTCCGAGCTCACCATCAGTAATAGTATTCATTTTGAGCTCCCTTACGCTGAACTCCAGGGCCAAGTCACTGAGGTTTTGACCCTAGCGCTGAATCCCTCTGATCTTGATAACATCCTTTATTGGGATATCACCACTTATGCTTTTCGCTTTGCTGGACAAGTTCTTCAAAGCTGGTCCACAAAGCTTCCAGCCTCACCCAGGTTCCATCTTTTAATCAGCTTTAGCTTCTGAGAAGCCCGTAGTCGTTGCTTACAGGATGAATTTCACTCCATGCATGACTATCTCTTCTCCAGAGCTTCCCATCAGTATCTTCTGCTGATGGCGTTGATAGGGGGCATGATTCGCCAACTCTTGTCAAGCATCCCTTCTTCATTGCTGGCCCATATGTCTGGGGTTCTTAATGAAGCCCATCATCAGGCGCTCAGAACTAATCTTCCAGCTTTGGTACCATATCAGGATTACTTGGGGTTATTCGCTAATTGCCTCTTCTTATAATGTTGCTTTCCTCCACGCTATGAGGTTTCGCAATTGGCTTCATCCAACATCTCAATTTCCCTTCCCCTAGTTGCTTTCTTTCAGGGCTCTGCGTCCACTCAAAGAATGTGGTTTTGTGTAGGTCTAGTCCTAGCTAGTGTCCAATCTCATATCAATTTTGATGGGCTGTTCATCCCTACCACGATCCATCCTCCCTCCCCTAAGAGGTGACATAGGCGGAATCATTCCTATACTGAGGACAATTAATAAAAACAAAAATTATAAAATTATATTGGTTTTTTTCTCTATGCATTTATAATCTTTTTTCCCAATATCTTTTATCAATTTTATCTTCATTCTTCTTTTTTTCTATGGGACTTGACCTTATTTCAGTTCAGCAGTCCATCTTTTTTATTTTTTCCCCCTAAACTGGGTCCTAGGTACTTAAACCTGCCATTTTTCTATGGTTCAGAGGTCCTTTTTTGGACTTAACCATCTAGATTGGTTCAAAGGTCCTTTTTTCGGACTTGACCTAATCATAATGACATGACCAATTTAATGGTTCATCTGTCCTTTGGGAACTTTTTTATTTTTTTTTATTGATCCATTACTTTAGATACTTAACGTGGACTTGATTCACAACTCTTTCATCCAATAGATTCTTGATGGAGTAGGCATCAGTTGTCATCTTGGCAATCACTTCAAACGGACCTGACCACAATGTATCTAGTTTGTTTCTTTTTCCAAACCATGCTTATCGAAATAGAAAATTATTTCCCCTATTTAATATTCAGCTAAGGCTGGTCATTTCTTATCATCTGTTAATTTTGCTTGTATCCTTTTCTTCAAGGTTGTATCAAATGCTTTTGATTGCATATCAATCAGGATATTCATCAGTTGGTTCAGGTATTGCTCGGTACTCATCCCCAATGTAGGTTCCACTACCAAATATAAAATTGGTGGTAACGCGGCCTTTCTACCATATAACAACTCAAACGGCGTCTTTCCCGTCGCCATATGATGACTAATATTGTAAGTGAACATCACTAAACTCAGGTACATTCCCCATGCAGAAGTTCTTCCTGCAACTAGCTTCCTCAGTGTTGCAGCCAGCGTTCCATTCACCCATTCTACCAGTTCATTCATCTCCAGCCAGTAAGGTACTGACACAACTCCTCCGATCCCCATTATCTCATTTAATCTCAGGATCACATGAGATGTGAAGTTGGTCCCATTGTTGTTAGGCAGGACCTGTGGACATCCATACTGGTATACTACTTGATCCAGGATGAACCTCTCAGTACTGGTAGCGTCTACTCTTGTTAGGGCCTTTGTCTCAACCCATCTCATCAGATGGTCGATAGCAACTATCATATTCTTGACTCCCCCTGTACTCATTGTCAGAGGTCCCATCACGTTGATGGACACCGTGTGCCAGGCAAATCTTGGGTGGACCAGTCAGTATCCAGTTTTATCCTTATGTGGTTTGTGCAGCTGGCACTCTACGCAACAAGCTAGATAATCTGCAACATCATAGTTGATAGATTCACAGTAATAATACTGGCGGATATGGTCAGTTGTTTTCCTCAGGCCTCTATTCCTGACAACCTTGTGAGCTGCTTGCACTATTGCTGCTCTTTCCAATAGTTTTGGGAATAATAACTGCTTTCCACTGATCATATTAAATACTTGTTTATCCATGGTATCGGTGTTTTCTATCTCTTTCTGAAGTGCACCTTGGATTTCTTGGGGCTTGTCCCCAATTTTTCCATCGACCATTCTCTGGAATAGCTCAAATGCCTGTGGGTATACCATCTGGACCATTGGTAACTGCGATAAGCCATCTGTGTTCTGGTGAGAAGCCCCCGCTCTGTGGACAATCTCATAATCATAAGCCTGGAGCTTAAGTGCCCATAAGGCCAGTCATCCTTCTGGCTCTCTCAAATTGTGCAGCCAACACAGAAAAGAGTGGTCTGTTACCACCTTAAAGTGCATTCTGTGGACGTACACCCAAAACTTCTTGCATGCATAAATGACTTCAAGGCATTCACACTCAGTCACAGTATAGTTCCTCTCAGTGGCTGAGAGTGTCCAACTCACATATGCCACCGGATGTTTGTCCCCAAGTTCATCTACTTGGCTTAATATGGCGCCAATCAACATTAATGAATCATCAGTTTGAATAATAAACTCCTGATCAAAATCAGGATATTTCAGAATTGGCAAATCTATTAAATACCAGCTTAACTCATCAAAGGAGGCCTGGGCCTCCTCATTCCATATGAACCCTTTTTTGGGTCCTTTAATAAATGGAATAATGGCTCGGCTATTTGGGCAAAGTCCTGAATAAATCTTCTGTAGTATCTGACCATCCCAAGGAACACTTGGATGTCTCAGACATTTCTTCAGTACAGCCATCTGTTCTATGGCTTCAATCTTCTGGACTTGCAGATGCAATCCATTAGAGTTGATCACGAATCCCAGATATTTCAACTCTTTCTTAAAGAAGTGGCACATCCTTGGCTTGATCTTCAGGTTAGCCGCAGACAGTCACTTGTTTACTTCTTCCAAGTGGTGTAGGTGATCAGTAAACGTCTTACTGAACATGTTTATATTGTCAAGATATACCAGGACGCATGACAACTTCAAGTCGCTTAATATTGCATCTATGGCCCTCTGAAACGTTTCAGGCGCATTGCATAGACCCTGGGGCATCCTCGTCAGTTGGTATAGCCCCTGCGCAGTAATAATCATGCATTTTACTGGTATTTTGGCAAGTCAATCTGCCAATATCCCAAAATCAGAAACATTGCAGAGAAATACTTCGCTTCTCCCAAATGATCTAGTGCATCATCAATCCTCAGTAAGGGGATATGAATCCTTCTTCATAATTTTATTCAGCCTTCAGTAGCCAATAACCACCCAGTTGGATCCATCCTTTTTCTTCATGATCAGAATCAGACTCACCCAGGGACTTGACGATGGAACTAGAAGACCATGCTTCACTAGTTTGTTAATTTCATCCTCCACTACCGCTTCAGCAGCTTTTGATCATCATATTGGTCTCATTCTTATCATCAAATTGTTTCCTGGTGTCAACCTTGTGGATCATGTCTCGTGCGCATCCCAAATTGTGGTCGTCCTAAGCAAACACTTCCAAATACTTTTCAAGTAGTTTGAGCACCTCTTCTTGCTGGCCTTCTGATAAATCAGTGAGCTGCTCTCATTCAACCAATATGTTGATGTTTTCAGTTACCCCAGCTGGTAACTCCATTTTGTTGAGAGTCCCAAAAATGTGAAATCTTCTCAATTCAGCTGTTGGGATCAGATGAACAAATGTGATGATCTGATTCCTCTTAATCTTCATCAGTTTTTCACTTAAATTCACCACAAGAACTCGAATTTCTCCATGGCCCGGCATTATTATCCCAGAAGCCACCCATGGCTCCTTCCTGGACTTCTTCCAGGGGCTTCTGACCTCCCCATACAACAGCTCAGGTATCTCCAATGTCAACCCTGTGCTGACTATCATCTGCGATCCTGGCAGTATGGTCCTCTCATTCTTGATCCTCAGTGGAATTCCCCGGTTCTCTAGGACTTCTTCCAGCATTTTGCATCACTTTCTACCAACTACTTGGTACCAAATTGGAATAATGCCATCATTGTATATTAGATTGACGAAGCTGTTTCTCCAACTTAGCGGAGCTTAACCATCCTTTTGATATACCAATGATAACGTCTGACCCAATATGGTCAATTTATTATCTTCAAAGTTACATTTAACTCAATATTTTCATAAAAATTCCATTCTGATCAGAATGTCATAGTTTGGTTAGCCAAGACTATTGCTGGTGCAGATACCACCAATGACCCAAATTGTAGCGGCAACGCACTATATGCTCCACAGGAGACGGTGGTGTTTAGCCCAGCTGTCCCATATCCTTTCTTATGTTCCAAGTCCGGCGAGATCTTCATCCTCATTACCAGCTTGGTTGAGACAATATTGATGGGCGCTCTGCTGTTGAAAGTTGCCCTCACCCGTACTCTATTCACTTGTATGTCTATATACATACACATGGAGTATTGTAATATAGTGTTTACTTAGTGAATAGCGGCGTTATTAGCCAAATCTAGGGTGTGGATAATTTGTGCCAATAAATCAGGAAACAATTCCTTTATTGCGCTGAGGGTGATAGACAAATTAGCCTCATCTAAACAGACATCAGATAATTCTTCAGGATTCTTGGCAGTTTGAATCTTTTCCACCAGTTGTCAGGCATACAGCTGGGCAACTTCATTGATTATCTTGGGGTCGTTTCTCTTTGCCCCAGCTCTGGTCACGGCAATTGCATCCAAATTGACCACTTGATACAGCTGATCCTGTTCATCATCTACAAACAGATCACTGATAGAAATTTCTTCATGCATAATGTTGGGAGGAAAAGGTTTCTCCGCAGCTCTAAACTGTTCCCTTCTAGGCTGTGGGTCCTTTTCCTGATTCCTTGGTGGCTGCTGACCCTTTTGCCTGGACCACGTTGATCTGATCCTTCAGCTTCTTAAAGTGCATGGCGAAATATCTCTTCCCGCCACATTGGTAACAGACCTTTTCCTTCTTGTTTAACCGTCTGAATTCTTCAGGCTTATTCTCTGGTATGGTTCGATTGATCGCCTCTTTAGCTCCTTCATTTCCCTTCATGGGATTCATATTACATACTGGATTAGATTTGAAGCTTCTATCTGGGGCATCAAATGTTGCTCCCAAAATCTTCAGGTTATCTACCATTTGCAAGGTAGTTATTTCCGCCAAGAACATGGAAGACATCATGTGATGCAAATTACAATAGGTCCAAAGGGCCGCTTGCAAGGCGATTCTGGCATCAAAGTCATCCAATACTTTTGCTCTGACAATAATCTGAGACTCCTGGTAAAACTGATCCGCCAAGCTAGCTAGAGACTTGTATTTATGGAACTGGATTCCCATAAATTCCTGCTTGCGCTTTGACATGTGTGTTGGACTACTGAACTTTTTCATGATGGCCGCCTTTGCCTCAGCATATGACCAGCTGTCCCCCTCCAGGTGAGGTAACATTTATTTTTGACAGTCAGTGTCTAGGCAATTTTTGACCATCAACGTCTTTTGAAGATCCCTGTAGCCATTCATGGTCATGTCAAACAGTCAGAAAAATGCTGGGGTGTTATCCTGATGGAATGTTGGCAATTTTGGCATTGCCCTAAATTCCTATGAGTTATTTCTGGCCAATTCTCTTGGTTCAGACACTCAGCTAACTTGAGGAGTGACTTCAGGAATCATCTCCAAAATGGCAGCAAAAGCAGGCGGCATGTCCCTTATGGTATTTGACTTCCAAAGTATCATGTGAGGACTTCTTTCTTTGGCATCACTTGCCATATTGGGCTCATAAGCATCCTTGTGAGCTTTAAGTTCCTCCACTTGTTTGATTAATCTTTCTATATCTGCTCCGAAATTTCTTAAACAAATGCGATCCACTTCTCACTCCATTTTCAGGTATAAGACCTCTCAAACGAGGTCCCCTTATTTCTTCTTCAATGAAGTTACTTTCCTAAGTAACTCATTCCCAAAGCTTGATACATTCTCTATTCCTTCCTCCACCTTGGCGACTCATTCTTCCAAGGCTGCGAACTCCCAATGGTCTGCTGAGTTTAGAGCATACTAGTTTACAGTGGCCAACTTAGTCCACAGTTTGCGTAGCTCATCTTTGTACAACATTATTATAAAATTTTTTGACTCAACTGCCTCTGTAGTGAGCACCAACTTGTAAAAAGTTACTTTGATTGTTATCAGCAAGCAACCCTAGTAACCTTTTTACTGCACAGATTCAGTTTCCTCATGCACTTCGTCACATTGTATAGTAGAATTAATTATTAATTGATATAAGTATGGAGACTATTATCTGAAGTTGAGTATGAACTTATTATTATTTCATCCCAACGCTCAGCCAGTATTCCCAATTAAATACTCATAATGTCGCACTCATAGGGATTTGTTCCCTTGCTCTTGTCCGCCTGATCTTCGCTGAGATACCCTGGTAACAGTCTCTTTGGTCCAACACACAGTTGGCAGCTATCCCCAATTGTGACTACTTTTCTTTAGATCCCCTCTCAGATCTTTACTATTTTCTCTAAAAGTCTTTCAATTATTGCACACAGCAATAATATCCTTGAGACAGAATATCACATTGGAAGCTGATTATAGTTTACTTTTTAAACTATATCCCAAATGGATAATCCTTTATTATCTTCTGTAATATCTGTGGTATTATCTAACTATTTTTTTATTATAGTGAACCCTAGGGAATATATATTGGGGAATTCAGCTGTCTAACCCTCAGTTGACACCTCTTTGATGAAACAACAGCTGTTGCCATTGAATCACCCATCCTCGCCTTGGAAGCAAAGGTCTTTCCCATCCTGGCTAGGATTCCGTCATTGGACATCCTCAAGACCTAAAACAGAAAGAGTTGTAAAACGTGTCCCTAACATTTTCCTCTTGATCCAAGTGAACCAACCATATTTGGCTAGCGACCTGCTTAGGTAAAGGGACTTATTACCCATTAAGGCAGGTCACTCACCAAAAGATTGATTTGCTAGTTGCAGGTGGCATTACTCGCCTTGCAACTTGCTATTCATTCCCAATCAGTCAGTGATGAAACCTGACTGATCCCAATCGGTACACCTGATAGTCAATCACTATCAGATGACCCTATTTCGTTGGCAAATTCACCCAATAAGATCTTAAGTATTCATATGGATCAATCCCTGATGAATATGACCAGGCGAATATCCCAAAATCCCCCAAACATAGTTACTCTGAAACTCAGGCCAACTGATTTCTGATTCACTTCGCCTTAGGGAATTTATTCCTAGCAATACCAGGTAATCTAGCAGGCTGGGAATATGGGCAAAAATCCCAACAGGGGTCACTCCCCCAGACTTAAACATATATACACATATTGATTTTTATATAGAGAGATGTTTTAGTTAACAGTTTGGTGGTTTTTGATTAATCCAAAAGTTATTTAAATTTGCTGGTTGGTTAATGCTTTTTGGTCAATTCAATAGATCCTATGGTTTTGGGTAAGTGGTTAAGATTTTTTTATTAAATATTTAATTTTAGGTTTAGATGAGACTTGGAGATTTTTGATTGATTTGGTGAAGCTTAATCTTTATTTGTCCAAGGATGTAATGGACTGAAAAAACCCCAGTTCTGACCTATAATAAAGTTCCTTTGGTGCACTGACAAGCAATTAAAGTGGCCTAACCAAAGTAGCAAAGAAGTTTGGAGCATCAACAAGCACCAAACATCTTACCTACTGTTGGCTACGCTCAATCTTGTGATTGATCTGACCCACTGCATGAAAGCTCCTCAGAAATGAGCACCCCAAAAAGACCACGGGAATGTAAGATATGCAAACCCTGAAACAACCTTTATTTTTATTCAGTAACTATAAAAAGGGGCTTTCCAACCAGAGCTCAGCTAGGGAGCAACTGACAATGCTCCCCAAGAAGGGACATGCTAGGATTTGAATTCCAAACTAAGGTTTGGAATGGTGGGCGCACCTTATAAAGGCAGTGCAGCTGGGGCCTTACCCAAGCTATCAATTAGGCTCACACAAGCCTATTTAACAGCTCAGGCAAGGCACAACCCAATGTCTGAAGTGACCAAACACAAAAATGTTTATAAATGATCTGACTCAGGTCAGAAAATCCGAATCTGAGGCATAATGTAACAAAAGGGACAAACCCGTCTGTTACATCACCCCCAAATAAAGGAGAACCCATCCCTGAAGAGAGGCTTCTCGGTGAAAAGCCACCACAATGAGGGCTTCTTGGGTCGAGTGACCTTAAGCCCTAGGAAAATTAGCCCAGATAAACTCCAAGCCCCTCAAAGAAACACAGATGGTGGGATTGAATTGCCACTGGGCTGCCAGAATCAGCCCACCCAGCATGAGGATGCACGCCCAGAATGTGGCTTTGTTGCACCCCCTCACAGGCTCCCGTTGGTGATAGTCTTCCCATCCTGACTGGGAAGGCGTTTTTGCCAAAGAAAATGTGAGAGGGGCGCATGGTCCAGAGTGGTGGGACATCCAACCTCTTTCTGAGCGGACCATCTGTAGGGTGAGGGAGCCCTGCTGGGACAGGTCCCCTTGATGCTTCCAAACCCCGGTGGGCAGGAGGCCCCACTGGGAAAAATAACCGACGGTCACTTTAAATCCAGGGTTGGCCATCAGTCACTAGCTCCCACTAGTGCTGGTTACTTGACAACTGGGACTAAGTGACCACTGATGCCAGCTAAACTGGGGACTGGTAGCGCGCAGAGAATTTGAGTTTGGAGTTATGTAACTGACTGGGAAAACCCCAGTTACAACTGCCTACAATAAAGTTCCTTTGGTGCACTGGCAAGCAATCAAAGTGGCCTAACCAAAGTAGGAAAGAGGTTTGGAGCACCAACAAGCACCAAACATTTCACTTACTATTGGTTACGCTCAACCTTGTGATTGATCTGAACCACCACATGAAAGCTCCTCAGAAATGAGCATACCAAAAAGACCACAGGTATGTGAGGTATGCAAACCCTGAAACAACCTTTATTTTTATTCAGGATCTATAAAAAGGGGCTTGCTGACAAGAGCTTGGCTGGGGAGCAACTGACAATGCTCCCCAGGAAGGGACATGCTAGGGTAAGAATTCCAAACTGAGGTTTGGAATGGGCGGGCGCGCCTTATAAAGGCAGCACATTGGGGACCTTACCTGAGCTATCAATTAGGCTTGCACAAGCCTAATTAACAGCTTGGGTGAGGCACAACCCAATGTCTGAAGCGACAAAACATAAAAATGTTTATAAATGATCCAACTCAGGTTCAGAAAATCTAGACTCAAGTCATAATGTAATGAATGGGACAAACCTGTCCATTACAAAAAAGTTATTAAAATAAGTTTTTCTTAAATTCAATTGTTTTTGACTGAGTGGTTGAAAATTCATTTTGGATGATTTTAATAATTTCTTTGGCTTTGCCAAGTGGTTGATGGTATAAGTATTTAATAAGGTAAAAGGTTTAGCTTAAGGGTTGGTAAGTTTGATTAATTTGGTAGGTTCAACTAGATTAAGTAAGAGGTTTTGGTGATTAATCAGTTGATATATTAATGGTAATAAGTAAGCAGTTTTGTGCATTCTATTTTATTTAACTGAGGTAAGCCAACCAGGGGACGGACATTACCAAACTAAGAACTAAAACTAAAACTAATGTAACTAAATTGATTCAAACAAAACGCCCAAAATGGACAGATTAAGTGAAACACACCTAACAAAACAACCAACCAAGTGGGCAGCGGAGACCGCTTATCCCTCCATAGCAGAAGGGGAGGGGTGTTGGGGGGCTCATCTTCAGCATCAGCTACCTCTTCCCATAATAGGGTGCATGTCAAGGCAGATAGCAAGGGCGTTGGGGCATCAATGGTATATGGTTTGATATCTTTTATGATTGATACTTCCAAGTAATTGCTGACCATAAAAATAGCAGTAATTTATTCGGCTAAAGCTTTTTCAGCTTTAATGTGGGAATCTGGTAGTTTAACAAATGTGACAATATTGGTCTGGGTACTCTTAGCTTTTGGATTCTATGCTACAGTTATCAAGTTCAGTATATCAATGGTGACATTTTTGTGTAGTTGTTTCACATTAATCTTACTTTTGGAGAAAAATTATTTTAGATAACAGGAGGCGGAATTCCTCCTGTGAGCGCCACCACTTATTTGGCGGAAGCTTTGCAGAGGGGATGGCAATCTGGTGTGACAGCTGCTTCTACTGCAAGCTGGTGGTCGCTGTAAAATGGTTCAGTATTTGGCCATGGGCATATAAACGAGGGAGAATTCTGCATCCCATTTTGCATTACAGAATTGGTCAACTTGCAGCGATGGTTCTTTGATGATATTAGCTGATTAATCAATTATAATTAAAAACTCACATAGGTTTTAGTTGAATTGAATTGGGGAATAGGCATATGGTTGAGTATTAGTAGATTCATTATGGGTTGCATGGGTTCAAACTGGGGTCCAATCCTGCGCTTGATTGGAAGAATCATGTGTGGCACTGAGGCAAGGTGGAGGATGATTGGTGGCTGCAGGTGCAGTTGCAGCAACAGGATTTGGGGGAGGGGGAGGTAGGATCGAACCCCATGCCAGATTGGTTCAGGGTGGGCAGTGGATTGGTGGCTGTCTGATGAACTATCAGCATTATCAGAAGAAGCTAGATATGGGCACTTGCATTTTGAATGGTCCAACTCAAAACAGGATGGACAAATCGTCCGTCCGCCCTTGACATGGGCCCAGAATGGATGGTTGGATGCATAGGGGATAGTGCCACGAGGGGGATCAACAGGGCTATTTGTTCAGCTCAAGGATGATTGTGGCATACACCAGAGGCCCAGCAAGGCGTGTGGCCCCATTTGGGACCAAAAATTGCAAGATGGGGTTGGAGTTATAGGCTGGCAAACCTTTCATAAGCTCCTGGTGAGCACTTTAGGGGGAAGGTGGGTGGGCAAACCAGCAAACTAAACCACCAAAGTGGTACCCACTGGGAGCCAGGTCTGAGTTGTTGAGAGAGGAGTATCCTGGAAGACCAGGGGCACCATTGCTGCAGTGGTGGCATCAGCTTCACAGGTGAAGCCAAGATTAAAATACTTTTATAGGGGCAGAAGTCAATAAAGCAGGCAGGACACATCACCGCCTGAGCCATTTCTATAATGGCTTGGTCGCTGTAGGGGAAAAGTTTTCCATGTTTGACCCTAAAGCCAAAATGCATGTTGCTCTGGGGAGCACCAAGGGGCAACAGGGCACTGATTGGGTTTAAGTGAGGTGGGCATCAATATCCTTGGGAGGAAAAAATCGTCCCAGGGGTTTGGTATGACTGGGTGAGCCAGTCTGAGTGCGTTTTCCTGTCAGATGGAAAATGGCAGGGGTTTTGCTGCTGCCCCACACTGGGGCAGCTGGTGGGAAATCTGATGACATTGGAGTGAAACTATAGTGGGCAATTGAGTTTTACTTTTTTAACTGTATAAATTGCTTGGAAAGTTATGACAAGCAGAAAGAGTTTTGTGCATTCTAAAGCATAATTAATTTTTGAGAAAAAGAATCCCCTTCAAAAAAGCTCTAATTGTATGAAATAATTGAAAAATTATGAATACTTAACAAAACCCTTTTTATAATTAGAGCCATATTTTATACTGCCTATAGTAGATATTTATAATATATATACTTAGCACTGTATTCTAAATTTAAATTTTACTTGAGATGGGCTGACCTGAAAAAATACCGCGCTGATGAAGGGAAGTGAAGAAAATGAGAAAGGTGGATAAAACCTAAAAAACCTCCATGCATAGCATATGATGGGCCAGGAACTCCATGGACCACCTTTGCTATTCTGCACTGTATGTTCTAAGTTGCTTATAGTTTACACTTGGACCTAAACCAATATAAGCTCTAATTTTTATTCATGAGCAAAAACCTATAAGTTAGGTTGGAAAATGGCGCCAACTTCAAAAAGAATTTATTGAGGAGGCATAATTTCTTGAATATTTTATACTTTTTAGAGTTTTTTAAAAGGAGTTCTTTTTTCTGAATTTTTGAAAAAGTTCCTTTTCCTTTAAAATAATACCCTCAGTTTTTTTTTCTAAAAAAATTTTAGTACATTTTTAAGAGTAGTTCTTTTTTCCACTTTATTAAAAAATTACTATCTCTATATATCCTTTTTAAACCCTCACTATTACTTTACAAAAACAAAATTCATTGTATATATTTTATATATTAAAAACTTTTTTCTCTCGTTGCAATAACTTTTGCAACCCATTCAATTCAAGTCTGAATCTAGTTTGATAAATCTCATAGAGGAGATTAGTCTGCGCCCATGTCAGGGAGCAGTTGGGTAAGTAAGGTAAGAGAAGCAGGTGGGAGGCCTGCGGCCTCATTCAAAAACGCCCTGGAGAAACCAGCGGAATAGAAAAATTTTCAAAAAACCAGAAGTCACTATTTCCCCAGAAATCCTCACTTGGCAAGCACAATGCAACCAGTACATCAATATGCTGCACTCCCAGCCACTTTTGTCGTTGGAATACAGAGTCTGCATGTTTCTGGACATCCAAAAAACAGCTTTATGGGAAAAATTTTGTGGGGATGTGCACACTTTTTCCCGACCGCGGTGTACGTTGCACCTCACTCCATGTCACACGGTTGGCTGGACCTAGGTTTCAAAAACAAGGAGGCAGCAGATGAGGCTGCTGCGGTGCACATAGTGATTGACCTCCCCAAAGGGCAATGGGTCATCAAAACAAAATGCACTAGATGGGCAAAATCCAACCAAATTTTCCTCATGTTCAACTTCTTGCCTACTATGGTAAAACGTGACAATTTGGAGCAACACCTGAAAGATGGTCTTGCCATCTATGGCAAAATACAATATTTTGAAATGCAATGCTTTACACTGATGCCACACCTGTGCACCAGCAAAGCCATCACAGTTCTGACCCCAACTGAGGAGATTGCGAAGGACCTAACCCAGATCCCACACTCCACTTTTATTAACATCAAATGGCATACCACCCACCCTTTCCGGGTAACTGTGGACAGCGCGCCCCCCATCTGCACCCACTGTGACGCATTCAGCCATAAGGCGCATGCATGCCCCACCAAGGTGGGCATCACATTCCAAGAGCACCCCTCAGCGGCCATGGCCAGTGGAGAGGCGCACTATGAACCAACTTTAAGCACCAAAGAGGCTTTCCCGTGGGGAGCACAAGGCTGCTACCTTCTGGTAAAACCTATTTCCCTGCAAGAGCGGAAGAAGGCCAAGCAGGCCCGCAGGGCTGCAGCCAAGGAAGCGGCCAAAGTCACCACCACTATCCCACACTCCCAACGCCAGGAGGACATCAAAACCTTTGTGGTGGAAGCAAATCAGGAATCCACCAACCAATCAGATTGGGAAGCCCATACCAATTGGGCCACCCAATCTGAGGATCCGATGGGTGACTCAAATTCTCCCAATCTTTGCAACCAAGCTCTGATCAAAACTGACTTGGCCTTCACCCTACCTGAAAATTTTTTTTCGCCCCACTCAATGGTGCACCAAACTCATTCGCACTACAAAAAATTTGTCTGACGTTGGGGAAACAAAAGGTGAAGGCAAAAGCCAATGCAAACTTTTCTGCAAAAATTAACTAAAATACCAATAGCGTTTCTGCAAACACCCATGCTGCTGTGAAGGCCCATGGGGATCTAGAGGAGGCTAGTGGGCCTGGGTGCCCACCCCCTCACACCTAAGGTGTGATGGGGGAAACCTTCACTTTAGGGACATTGAATATTGCCAGACTCAAGGCCTCACCATCCCGGGCTAGAAAACTGAGTTTTTTACAACAAAATTTACCCGTGGATATCCTGGCCATCCAGGAGTCCCACTGTCCACGAGGTTCTGAGGAGGCTTGGAAAACAATGCTCCTCCCATCCCTATCCTTTTGGTCAAAGCACTGTGGGGTGCTAATTCAGAAAAATAATCTGTTCAAATTTTTATCATTGGAAACCTTCCTCAATGGCTGAGTCCTTGTTGTCACTTTTTCGTGGGCTGACGTGGTACATGCTATCATCAACATCTATGCCCCAAATGGTGCACGAGAGCGTCAGGATTTTTTCTCGTTGGTCAAATCCCTCCCACTACCCTCAGACCCTTTTGTAGTTGGTGACATAAACTGTTGGTTAAACACTCCAACGGACCAGTGGCCTTCCTCCTCCCACGCCCCCCAGGGCCACGTTGAACTTTGCGTTCTAAAGGCCACCCTTGGGTTAATGGATGTGCTGCTGTGGCAAGCCCCGCTGCTCAAGAACATGATGCGCCCCCACGTCCATAACGGCCAATTAAGGTCCATGATCCACATCGACCTTATCCTTACACTGGTGAAATTCCAACCCCACATATCCCACTTTAAAACAACAAAAGTGGGATTCTCTGACCATCAAATGGTCTCGATAACCTACCACCTACCTGTTACAGCTGCTAAGGCCCACATTGGTGCAAAATCCGCCCCCCTGAGCTCGCATTGCTAGGATTTTCCACATGGGTGGAATCAGCAACTTTGGCAAAAGAGTTTGTTGCACCATTTTGCATGGACCCCATTTCCACATGGGCAACTTTTAAAGAAGATACCATCCATCAATCTCACCACCTCTCCTCAAGACGCTCATGAGCCACATTGGCTGTCATTTTGCACACACTGGCAGAGTTGGCACACCTGGAGTCCAACATCCCAGCTACAGGATACAGCTCTGCATGGGGCCGGAAGTGGGCAGAGGCAGCCGCTCACCTCAACGCGCTTGAAAGGCAACACAAACATCAGGATTTGTGTTCAGTACAGGGCCAAACGCATTACAGAGGGTGACAAGTGCGCCGCATATTTTTTTTAAAATTCTTCACACCATGCCAGAGCGTGGCCTGCACACAGGTGCAGAGATCGGATGATTCCATTGTGGATATGCCAGCCAAAGTGGCAATTGAAATACAAAAGTATTACTCTAAGTTATACCAATCTGATCCAATTCAGCTGGCCAGATTAGCAGAATTTCTCGAACGAGCCCACATCCACACAATTTCCCAATACCTGGAAATAATGAATTTGATTACTCTGAACGAATTATGGACAGCCATTTGCGGTGCACCAAACTGAAAATGCCCAGGCCCAGATGGCATTCCATATGAATTCTATAAAAAATACTTCAAATATATATCCCCAATACTGTTGGCCTCATTTAACCAGAGCCTTTTGGAAACGCGCCTCCTGCCAGGAGGACAAGAGGCCTTTACCGTCACACTCTTCAAGAAAGGGGATAGGCTAGACTTAGCCAACTGGCGCCCCATTTCTCTAACAAACACAGACACCAAAATTTTAACAAAAATCATGGCTAACCGTTTAGGGATTGTAGCATCTGCCACCATCTCCCCAGAACAATTTAGTTTCATACCCAGAAGGTCAATTTGGGACAACGTGCACTCGGTGGCCAACGCATGCCAGTCCACAGCCTCTGGGGCACTTGTATTCTTGGACCAACAGAAGGCCTATGATAGAGTAAACTGGGAATACCTCAGGGCCTGCCTCCATCAAATCCACTTACCTCCTCGCTTCATCACCTGGGTGATGCTGCTCACGGAATCTGCAACAATGGCAGTACATGGCCCTGGCTTCCTAACAGAAGTAGTCCGCCCTCAAAGGGGCTTGCGACAAGGGGACCCCCTTAGCTCACTCTTATACAACTTCAGCCTTGACCCACTACTTTGAAACGCGAATGCCCAACTCACTGGGGTCCATCTGCCAGGCCAAGCCCCAGTCAAGATGATGGCATTTGCAGACGAATGTGTGGTTGAAATGTCTAATAATAAAGATGCACGCGCACTTGAAGCTCTCATCCAGGAGTATTCCCAGGTAAGTAACGCTGCACTGAACGCCTCCAAAGCTGAAATCATCCTCCTTGGTCGGTATCAAAACTGCTGGGCCCCTGCAACCAGTGCCCAGCCCGGCCCGTCTGCTCACAAACGCGCTCGCCCTCCCAGATCACCCACACTGCCCCACTGGTGCTCCCCTTTGTGCCACGCCCTACCATAGGGCCAGTCCGCCATCTGGGCGTGTGGGTGGAGGCAGGCGGATATGCATCATCAGTAATGGAGAGTCGTATTCTAGACAACGTGACGAAGTGCATCGCCTCCCTCAGAGCCCACCCTACTTCCCTTACTGGTAGGGTCGTTTTGGCCAACTCTATGCTCCTCTCCAAAGTCTGGTTTGGAGCCCACGCCATCCCCTTCTCCCCAAGCTTCTTCAAATCCTTGCATGCCCTGCTGCAAGAATGGCTATGGTCAGGCCGCCCTCCACCAGTACAGTTAGAAGTCATGTTTGGCCCTCATCAGCATGGTGGCATGGGCCTGCTTGACTTCAGAGCCCATGTGGCCAAGATCTTGGGTACCTGGATTGCGGCCATCACCACTCCTACACTCCCCTCCCAACACTGGTCCCGCGCGGCCTGCTCCAACTTCTCCCGCGCCTTGGGCCTCAACAATCCATTTAGCCCCCGCTCCCTGATGAAATACCTGGCCTCACACCCATCGGCCACAGGTCCTCACGGGACTAAAACCCACTTCAAATGAATTCTACTCTCCATGAGGAGCGCTGAGTGGAGAATTCATATTAGAGGACATACAACCAGAAGAGGCCGCCCCTCTCCTCAGTTCACACAAGAGGTACAGGGGCTACCCATCCATGATGGCGTGATCCCCATATGGCCCCATGTCCTATACAGGGTGGACTACCTGGACATGATGGACATCCCTTACTCCATTGAGACCCAAAAAAACCATCTGGAAATACGCTCACCATCTTCTGTTGCAGCCTCAAATCCGCTCCCATGTGTGGCGCTGCCTGAGGCGGGTGTACTGTACAGCTGAGCGCTCTAACACTTTACACTCATCCTGCGTCGTGTGTGGCCAGTATGGAACGCTGTTTCACCGCCTGGAGAAGTGTCATACCTCTAAAGTGATATGGCGCGAAGTTCAACGTTTACTGTGCCAGAATCAAACACATCCCTTCAGTCTGTCAAGAGATATGTTTGCTTTATCAATTGCCTCCCCCTTCCACCCTCCCTCTGTGCTCTGGTGGTTGCAATCGCCATGTGGACTATCCACACAATTATCTTGGATGCCATCACAGGCTCCACCCCACCCTCCCAGAAGCTGTCCACAGATTCTGGTCTCATTTGGTGGACCACTTTCAAGCGTGGATGTTTAGATACCTCCCACCACACTGCAGAAAGCTGGTATCCTCCTGGTTCCCAGTTTGGTTCATCAAATAAGACCCCTTCCTCCACACGTGTTCAATTGTGGCTACGGCCCCTTCACGCGTTCCCTCCCCTTCCCCATAAGTGGCGTTCCCGCTGGCAACAAGAGATAGCATCGCTTCTCTGGGGTCCCTCCCCGTTACTAAGTGTTATCTCAGTCAAGTCAATTTTGGAAGTGTCTGTCCCATGGTCAGCCTTCCCCGCAATAAATTTAATTATATTTTATATAGTAGCTCATAAACAAATATAGATTTTAAAATTTATTGCGGGGAAGGCTGACCATGGGATGGACGCTTCCGAATATGACTCAGATGAGACAAAACTTAGTACCAGGGGAGGCACCCCAGAGAAGCGATGCTATCTCTTGTTGCCAGCGGGAACGCCACTTATGGGAAGGGGAGGGAACGTGTGTAGGGGACGTAGCCACTATTGAGCACGTGTGGAGGAAGGGGTCTGATTTGATGAACCAGACTGGGAACCAGGAGGAGACCAGCTGTCGGCGATGCAGTGGGGAGATATCCAAACATCCACGCTTGAAAGTGATCCACCAAATGAGACCGGAATCTGTGGACAGCTTCAGGGAGGGTGGGGATGGATCCAGCGATGGCATCCAAGACAATCGTGTGGATAGTCCACATGGCGATTGCAACCACCAGAGCTTGGAGGGAGGGTGGGAGGGGGAGGCCATTGATGAAGCAAACATATCTCTTGACAGACTGAAGGGATGTGTTTGATCCTGGCCTAGCAGACGTTGGACTTCGCGCCATATTACTTTAGAGGTGGGGCACTTCTCCAGGCGGTGAAACAGCGTTCCATACTGGCCACACACGACACAGGATGAGTGTAAAGCATTAGAGCGCTCAGCTGTACGATACACCCACCTCAGGCAGCGCCACACATGGGAGCGGACTTGAGGCTGCAACAGAGGATGTTGTGCGTATTTCCAGATAGTCTTTTGGGTCTCAGTGGAATAAGGGATGTCCATCATGTCCAGGTAGTCCACCCTGGATAGGACATGGTGTCGAATGGGGATCACGCCATTATGGATGGGTAGCCCCTGTACCTCTTGTGTGAACTGAGGAGAGGGGCGGCCTCTTCAGGTTGTATGTCCACTAATACGAATTCTCCACTCTGTGCTTCGCATGGAGAGTAGGATTCGTTTGTAGTGGGTTTTGGTCCCGTGAGGACCTGTAGCTGATGTGTGTGATGCGAGGTATTTCATCAGGGAGTGGGGGTTTGGTGGTATGTTGAGGCCCAAGGCTCGGGAGAAGTTGGAGCAGGCCGCGCGGGACCAGTGTTGGGATGGGAGTGTAGGAGCAGTGACGGCTGCAATCCAGGTGCCCAGGATCTTGGCGGCATGGGCTTTGAAGTCAAGTAGGCCCATGCCACCATGATGATGAGGGCCAAACATGACCTCTAGCCGTACTGGTGGAGGGCGGCCTGACCAAAGCCAACCTTGTAGCAAAGCATACAGGGATTTGAAAAAGCTTGGGGAGAAGGGGATGGCGTGGGCTCCAAACCAGACTTTGGATAGGAGCATAGAGTTGGCAAGAACAACCCTGCCAGTGAGGGTATTAGGGTGGGCTCTGAGAGAGGCGATTCGCTTCGTCACGTTGTCCAGTATATGGCACTCCATTACTGCTGACGCGTATCCACCTGCCTCCAACCATACGCCCAGATGGCGTACCGGTCCTATGGTAGGTCATGGCACAAAGGGGAGCACCAGTGGAGCGGTGTGTTTTGAGTTAGTAAGGCGTGGACGTGGGCGAGCAGATGGGCCGGGTTGGGAACTACTTGCTGGAGCCCAGCAGTTCTGAAACCGACCAAGGAGGATATTTTGGTTTTGGAGGCGTTCAGTGCCGCGTTGCTTACCCGGGAATATTCCTGGATGAGGGCTTCAAGAGCGCGTGCATCTTTGTTATTAGACACCTTCACCACGCAATCATCTGCAAATGCCATCATCTTGACTGGGGTTTGGCCTGGCACATGGGCCCCAGTGAGTTGGGCATTCACATTTCGCAGTAGTGGGTCAAGGCTGAAGTTGTATAAGAGTGGGCTCAGGGGGTCCCCTTGTCGCAGGCCCCTTTGAGGACGGACTACTTCCGTTAGGAAACCTGGGCCACGCACTGCCATTGTTGCAGATTCCATGAGCAGCATCACCCAGTTAATGAAGCGGGGAGGTAAGCGGAATTGTTGGAGGCAGGCCCTAAGGTATTCCCAGTTTACTCTATCATAGGCCTTTTGTTGGTCCAAAAATACAAGTGCCCCAGAGGCTGTGGACTGACACACATTAGCCACAGAGTGCACGTTATCCCAAATCGACCTTCTGGGGATGAAACTGAATTGTTCTGGGGAGATGGTGGCAGATGCTACAGTCCCTAAACGGTTAGCCATGATTTTTGTTAAAATTTTGGTGTTTGTGTTTGTTAGAATAATGGGGCGCCAGTTGGCTAAGTCTAGCCTATCCCCTTTCTTGAAGAGTGTGACCGTAAAGGCCTCATGTCCTCCTGGTAGGAGGCGCGTTTCCAACAGGCTTTGGTTGAGTGAGGCTAGCAGCAATGGGGATATATATTTAAAATATTTTTTGTAGAACTCATATGGAATGCCATCTGGGCCTGGGCATTTTCGATTTGGCGCACCATGAATGGTAGTCCATAATTCGTTCGGAGTAATTAAATTCATTATTTCTGGTTCAGAAAATGGTGCAGATATGAGCTCTGTCGAGAAATTCCGCCATTTCGGCTAGCTGAATTGGTTCAGCTCAGTATAACATGGAGTAATATCTTTGCATTTTGATTACCACTTCAGCTGGTATGTCCACAATGGAATTATCCGATCTTCGCACCTGTGTGCAGGCCACGCTCTGGCATGATGCAAAATTTTTTTGTTGAAGTATGCAGTGCACTTGTCGCCTTTAATGATGCGTGTGGCCCTGTATTGGACACAAACCTGATGTTTATGTTGCCTTTCAAGTGCGTTGAGGTGGGCGGCTGCCTCCGCCCACTTCTGGCCCCATGCAGGGCTATATCCTGAGGCTGGAATGTTGGACTCCAAGTGGGCCAATTCTGCCAGCACGCGCAATATAACCGCCGATGTGGCTCATGAGCATCTAGATGAGAGATGGCGATAGTGGCAGATGGTATCTTCTTTGAAAGTTGCCCATGTGGAAATGGGGTCCACGCAAAACGGTGCAACAAATGATTTTGCCAAAGTTGCCTCTTCCACCCACATGGAAAATCCTGGTGACGTGAGCTCTGGGGGGCAGATTTTGCACCAATGTGAGGCCTTTGCAACTGTGACGGGTAAGTGGTATGTTATCAAGACCAGTCGGTGGTCAGAGAATTCCATTTTCATTGTTTTGAAGTGGGAGATGTGGGGTTAGAATTTTGCTGGCACTAGATTAAGGTCGATGTGGGTCATGGACCTTAATTGGCCGTTGTGGACGTGGGGACGCGTCATGTTTTTGAGCAGTGGGGCATGTTGTGGCAGTGCATCCATTAACCCAAGGGTGGCTTTTAGAATGCGTAGTTCTACGTGAACCTGTGGGGCGTGGGGTGAGGGTGGCCACTGGTCCGTTGGTGAGGTTAGCCAACAGTTCATGTCGCCAATTAGGAAAGAATCAGGGGGTAGCAGGAGGGATTTGACTGATGAGAAAATTCACGATGCTCTTGTGCACCGTTTGGGGTGTAAATGTTGATGATTGTGTGTGCAACATCGGCCCATGAGAAGGTGACAACGAGCACTCGGTCATTTAGGAATGTTTCTGAAGATGTAAATTTGAAAAAATTGTTTTTCCGAATTAGCACCCCACAGTGCTTTGACCAAAAGGATAGGGATGGTAGGAGCATTGTTTTCCAAGCTTCCTCAGAACCTCGTGGACAGTGGGACTCCTGGATGGCCAGGATATCCACGGGTAGATTGTTTTGTAAAAAAACTCAGTTTCCTAGCCTGGGATAGGGAGGCTTTGAGTCTGGCGATATTCAGCGTCCCTAGAGTGAAGGTTTCCCCCATCACACCTTAGGTGCGAGGGGGTGGGCCCCGGGCCCACCAGCCTCTTCCAAGTCCCTACGGGCTTTCACAGCAGCATGGGTATTAGCAGCAACGCTATTGGGGTTTTTGTTAATTTTTTTGGAAAGAGTTGCGTTGGCTTTGGCCTTCACTTTTGTTTTCCCGACGTCAGACGAATTTTTTGTGGTGCGGATAAGTTCGGTGCACCGTCGAGTGGGGCAAAAAATTTTCAGTTGGGATAGGTCCCAAGTTGGTTTTGACCGGGGCTTGGGTGCAGTGATTGGGTGAGATCAAATCTCCCATTGGATCCTCAGATTGAGTGGCCCGTTCAGCATGGGCCTCCCAATCTGATTGGGTGATGAATTCCTGAGTTGCTTCCGCCGTGAAGGTCTCCATGTCCTCCTGGCATTGTGAGTGTGGGATGGTGGTGGTGGCCTTGGCCGCTTCCTTGGCCGCGGTCCTATGAGCCTGCTTGGCCTTCTTTCGCTCCTGCGGGGAGATGGGCTTTACCAATAGGTAGCAGCCTTGTGCTCCCCACGGGAAAGCCTCCTCGGTGCTTGCGGTTGGTTTGTAGTGTGCCTCTCTCTGCTGGCCATGGCCGCTGAGGGGTGCTCTTGGAATGTGATGCCCTCCTTGATGGGGCATGCATGCGCCTTATGGCTAAACGCATCACAGTGGGTGCAAATGAGGGGCGCGCTGTCCATGGTTACCGGGAATGGGTGGGTGGTGTGCCCTGCAATGTCAATAAAGGTGGAGTGCGGGATCTGGGTTAGGTCCTTCGTGATCTCCTTGGTTGGGGTCAGAACTGCGATGGCTTTGCCAGTGCACAGGTGTGGCATCAGCGTGAAAAACTGCATTTTGAAAGATTGTATTTCGCCATATATGGTGAGACCATCTTTCAGGTGTTGCTCCAAAATGTCACGTTTTACCGTAGTAGGCAAAAAGTCAAACGTGAGGAAAATTTGGTTTGATTTTGTCCATCTGGTGCATTTAGTTTCGATGACCTGTTGCCCTTCGGGGAGGTTGACCACTATGCGCACCACTGCAGCCTCATCTGCTGCTATTTTGCTTTTGAAACCTAGGTCCAGCTAACCGCGTGACATGGAGTGAGGTGCAACGTACACCGCGGTTGGGAAAATTTTGTGTACATCTTCACAAAATTTTTCCCATAGGGCCATTTTTTGGATGTCCAGATACACACGGACTCCAAATTCCACCGATGAAAGTGGCTGGGAATGTGGCATGTTGATGTACTAATTGCATCGTGCTTGCCACACAAGTATCTCTGGGGAAATTGTGACCGCCAGTTTTTTTAGATTTTTTTCTATTCCGCCAGATTCTCCAGGGCGTTTTTGAACGTTAGAGGCTGCGGGCCTTCCGCCTGCTCCTCTTGCCTTGCTTGCCCAACTGCTCCCAGACATGGGTGCAGACTAATCCCCTCTATGAGATTATCAAACTAGATTTAGTCTTGAATTGAATGGGTTGCAAAAGTGTTTGCAACGAGAAAGAAAAGTTTTTCTCATAAACAAATATATAATTATTCATTTTATTAAATTTAGTTGATTTTATTACTCAATCTATGCTAAATTTACTGATTGCTATCTACAATAATTTATTAAAAAATTTAATTGATTTTATTGGTCAAATTATGCTAACTTTACTGATCACCATATAAATATTTCATTTTATTAAATTTAATTGATTGGACTTCTCTTTCCACTTGGCATAACTTTCTGAGTAAAATCACATGAATTAATTAAACAAATTGAATTTGCCCATAGTAGTTTTTCTCCAATGTCCTCAGATTCTCTGCTGGCTGCTCCAACATGGGGCAGCGGCAAAACTCCCCCTGCCATTTTCTGTCTGACAGGAAAATGTGCTAGGACTGGTTCACCCAGTCATTCTAAACCCATGGGTCAATTTTTTCTGCCCAAGGACCTCGATTCCCACCTTGCTCATACCCAAGCGGTACCTCACTGCCCCTAGTGCTCCCCTGGAGCAACATGTGCTACAGCCTAAGGGTCGAATATGGGAAACTATTCCCATACCATGACCAAGCCATTATCAAAATGGCACAGGTGGTGATGACACCCACCAGTTTTATTGATTTCCACCCCTACAAGGGGTATTTCAACCTTGGCTTCACCTGCAAAGCTGATGCTGCCACTGCAGCAACTGTGCCCCTGGTATTCCAGGGCACCCCTCTCCCCACAATTTTGACTCAGCTCCCAGCAGACACCACCTTGGTGGTTCAGTTTGTTGGTTTGCCCACCCACCTCACCCCTGAAGTGCTCCACCAGGAGCTTATGGACAGTTTGGCAGCCTATGGCTCCAACCCCATTATCATGATTTTAACCAGATGGAATCCTCCAATGATTTAACATTATTTGGAATGATATAGCCAATCCTGGCAGAATGGTTTATTGACTGAATTTTGTGTTATTAAGTTTGATTGCTGGTTAGTTGCTCCTCAATTTGGGTTGAGCCAAAATTATTATTCCACCAAGTTTGGTATTTAGGTTCATGTGGGGCCAATCGGTGGCCCCAAATTAGTATAAGGATCACCAGCAACTAATAGCTGATGATGATCCAATTTATCAGCAAAATCTGTAGTTGATGCCAACGGCCATTCATGGTCCATTGTGGGATTTCTGGAAGAAAGCTGATGTATCACTTCAGATGTTTGCTGCCTGTACTGATCCAATGTTGGCAGATCCAACAATTATGAGTTGAGGCAGCCGAGGTTGTTTCTGGTGCCTCATTTATTATCAAGATAAGGCGAGAATAGATGTCAGTGAGATGCTGAGATATTCCAAGTCAAAGCAAGTGACTGAAGTAGTTTCCAGCGCATTATCAATTTGAAGGTTGAAACCAAATTTGACATTTATTTAGATTATTTATTTATTTGGTTCACCAGCAACTTAAGGCCAAGGATGAACCAAAACTAATTTGGTCATTGGGAAGGACAGAGTGAGAGGGTCGACGCCAGGGAAGAGATAATGTAAATAAAGAAGAAGAAGAGAAGTGGTCAGCTGGAAGAACCAGCGGAAGAGCTGATAGGTCAGCGATGGGTGCAGTAGCCCTTTTGTATGTAGTATACATACCTGGCGCTTCCTTTTCAATAAATATCTCCCTTTGCCTATTATAACTTTTGTTATAAGTTTATATTTATTTTGTTGGTTGTAGTTTAGGTTAAAGGGGATCCCCAAAATGGCATGGGTGACATGTCAAGGGGTTAGCTGGCGCTGCTAGCCCCAACGCCTAAGGTAAAATGACAAGGGCTGACCAGTCTTCATACTGGTTAGCCTGCCAACTAGCAGAGCCCAAAGTCATTTTCTGACACCCATCTTACAATTTGTGGTCCCAAATTGGGCCACACAAATTCGCTGGGCCTTGGGCATATGCCACAATCAGCCCTGAATTTAATAAAATTGTGGTGTCAATTCCACCATGCACCATTATTCCCTCAGCGCCTGACCATCTGTTTTGGGCCCATGTCAAGGTCGGGTGGATGATCTGTCCATCATGTTTTGAGTTAGACCACTTGAAATGCAAGTGCCCCTCTTCAACCACTTCAGGTGGATTAGACAACTCATCTTCCAATCTCCAAGCTGCTGCCCACCCTGTACAATTTCTGGTATGGGGCACAATTCTACCACCCCCACCCCCAAATCCTGTTGCTGCAGCTGCACCTGCAGCCACCAATCAGCCTCCTCCTCACCCCAATGCCATAAATAATTCCACCAATCAAGCATCAGATTGGTTCCCAGTTTGATCCCATGCTTCCTCAAATGATTCAACTAAGCCTCAACCGTACACTGATTCCCCAATCCAATTCAAACAAAACCCATGGGAATTATTGGCTGAAATTGATGAATCAGGCAAGTTCATTGAAGAACCATCTCTGCAAATTGAGCAGTTTGATAATGCAGAATGGGACGCCAGATACCCCCCTCAACTTTATACCCCACAGTCAAATGCTGAAGTATTTTGCAGTGATCACCAGCTTGCATTTGAAGCAGCTCCAACACCAGATTGTCATCCCCTGCATAAAGCTTTTACTAAATCAGTAGTGATGCTCACAGGAGGAATTCCACCTCCTGTCATCCCTGCAACCTTAACTCCAAAAAGTAAAATCATGGTGAACCAGCTATACAAAAATTCAAATGATGCTATCCAGAATGTGGCAACTATAGCACAGAATCCAAAAGCAAAAATAATCTGAACCAACATTGCCACATTCATTAAACTCCCAGATGCCCACATCAAAGCTGAAAAAGCTTTAACCAAATATCTCAGTGCCATTTATCTAGCTGGCAATTTCCATGAAATTCCAATTATTAGTGATATTGAACCCCATGCCGCAGATGCCCAACGCCATTACTGTCAGCTGTGACATGCACTATAATATAGGAGGAAGAAGCTGCGGCCAAAGAGGCTGCCAAAGATGAGCCCCCTGACCCCCTCCCCTTCTGCCATGGAGGAATAAGCAGCTTCCGCTGCCCACCTGGTTGGTTGTTTTTGTTTCATTCAATCTGCTCATTAGTGCGTTTTGTTTGAACCAAGTAATTATGTTAGTTTTAATTATTTTTAGTTAGTTTTAGTTTTGGTAATGTCCATCCCCTGGTTGGCTTGCCCCAAACTAAACAAATTAAATTTAATTGATTTTATTGGTCAATCTAGGCTAAATTTACAGATCACTATCACAATAATTTATTTTATCAAATTTACTTGGGTTTATTGATTGAATTATGCAAAAACGATAATTAATTATAATGATTTAAGATCATCCCACTATGATCTCATACTTGCCTGGATTTTGAACATACTCCCAGCCATAGGACATATATTATAAATTGCTTTAATGCTATTGCTTTACTAATGCCAGAATTAAGTTTACTAGCGATGAACATTTCCACAATTGAAATTATTGCTTCCAGTTTATTTTAATATACTTACTAAATTAATGATATGATATGATACTGGACCAATACTTACAATAGTTAAATTGACTTATGTTGGAGCATCCCTTTTTATTTTTTTTCTATGTTTGTTCACACATAGCTCTAAAACTACTTAAGCAATTTGGATAATCTTTACATTTCAAAAAAAGAGAATGCTCCAGCTTAGATCCCACTTTACTTTTAAGTATTGGTATAATATCTGATTTTTAATTAGTAATTATAATAAAATGGACCAGAAGTGAAAGTTTGATTGTTGGAATGTTCAATGCTAGATAAACTTAATCTTGGCATTGGTAAAGCAATAGCTTTAAAGCAACTTATTATATAATATATGCTTATGGCTGGGAGTATGTTCAAAATCCAGGCAAGTATAAAATCATAGTGTAATGAGCTTAAATCATTATAATTAGTTATCATTTTTCACATAATTCAAACAATAAACTCAAGTAAATTTGATAAAATAAAATATTGTAGGTAGTGATTAGTAAATTTAACTTAGATTAACCAATAAAATCAATAAAAACTTAATAAGTTGAATTATTGTAGATGGTGATCAGTGAATTTAGCATAGATTGACAAATTAAATTAACTAAAATTGATAAAAAAGTTTTTGATGGCAATCAGTAAATTTAGCATAAATTGAGCAATAAAATTCAACTAAATTTAATAAAATGAATAATTAATATATTTGACTTTTATTTCTTGTTGCAAGCACTTTTGCAACCTATTCAATTCAAGACTAAATCTAGTTTGATAATCTCACAGAGGAGATTAGTCTGCGCCCATGTCAGGGAGCAGTTGGGCAAGCAAGGTAAGAGGAGCAGGCGGAAGGCCCGCGGCCTCCAACATTCAAAAACGCCCCAGAGAATCTGGCGGAATAAACAAAAATCTCAAAAAACTGGCGGTCACAATTTCCCCAGAGATACTCACATGGCAAGCATGATGCAACCAGTACATCAACATGCCACACTCCCAGCCACTTTTGCCGGTGGAATTTGGAGTCCATGTGTATCTGGACATCCAAAAAACGGCCTTATGGGAAAAATTTTGTGAAGATGTACACAAAATTTTCCCAACTGCGGTGTACGTTGCACCTCACTCCATGTCACACAGTTGGCTGGACCTAGGTTTTAAAAGCAAAATAGCAGCAGACGAGGCTGCAGCAGTGCGCATAGTGGTCAACCTCCCCAAAGGGCAATGGGTCATTGAAACCAAATGCACCAGATGGACAAAATTAAACCAAATTTTCCTCACATGTGAATTTTTGCCTACTACGGTAAAGCGTGACATTTTGGAGCATCACCTGAAAGCTGGTCTCACCATATATGGCGAAATACAATCTTTCAAAATGCAGTTTTTCACGCTGATGCCACACCTGTGCACCAGCAAAGCCATCGCAGTTCTGACCCCAACCAAGGAGATCGTGAAGGACCTAACCCAGATCCTGAACTCCACTTTTATTGATATCGCAGGGCATACCACCCACCCATTCTGGGTAACTGTGGACAGCCGCCCCCCATTTGCACCCACTGTGACGCGTTTGGCCATAAGGCGCACGCATGCCCCATCAAGGAGGGCATCAATTCCAAGAGCACCCCTCAGCGGCCATGGCCAGCAGAGAGGCGCACTACAAACCAACCGCAACACCAAGGAGGCCTTCCCGTGGGGAGCACAAGGCTGCTACCTATTGGTAAAGCCCATCTCCCCACAGGAGCGGAAGAAGGCCAAGCAGGCCCATAGGGCTGCGGCCAAGGAAGCGGCCAAGGCCACCACCGCCATCCCACACTCACAATGCCAGGAGGACATGGAGACCTTTGCGGTGGAAGCAACTTGGGAATCCATCACCCAATCAGATTGGGAAGCCCATGCTGAGCGGGCCACCCAATCTGAGGATCTGATGGGAGATTCAATCTCACCCAATCGCTGCACCCAAGCTCCAGTCAAAACTGACTTGGGACCTATCCCAACTGAAAAATTTTTTTTGACCCACTTGACGGTGCACTGAACTCATCCGCACCACAAAAAATTCATCCGATGTCAGGAAAACAAAAAGCGAAGGCCAAAGCCAACATGACACTTTCTGCAAAAATCAACAAAAACCCCAATAGCGTTGCTGCTAACACCTGCGCTGCTGTGAAAGCCCTTGGGGACCTGGAAGAGGCTGGTGAGCCTGGATGCCCACCCCCTCACACCTAAGGTATGATAGGGAAAACCTTCACTCTAGGGACATTGAATATCACCAGACTCAAGGCCTCCCCGTCCCAGGCTAGGAAACTGAGTTTTGTACAACACAATTTACCCATGGATATCCTGGCCATCCAGTAGTCCCACTGTCCACGAGGTTCCAAGGAAGCTTGAAAACAATTCTCCTCCCATTTCTATCCTTTTGGTTGAAGCACTGTGGGTTGCTAATTCAGAAAAATAATTTATTCAAATTCACATCCTCAGAAACATTCCTAAATGGCCGAGTGCTTATCATCACCTTCTCATGGGCTGACGTTGCGCATGCAATTGTCAACATCTATGCTCCAAATGGTGCACACGAGCAATGGGAATTTTTCTCGTCAGTCAAATCCCTCCCACTACCCCCTGATTCTTTCCTAGTTGGTGATATGAACTGTTGGCTAACCTCACCAATGGACCGGTGGCCTCCCTCACCCCACGCCCCACAGGTTCACATAGAACTACGCGTTCTAAAAGCCACCCTTGGGTTAATGGATGCGCTGCCATGACATGCCCCACTGCTTGAAAACATGATGTGTCCCCACATCCACAATGGCCAATTAAGGTCCATGACCCACATTGACCTTATTCTAACGCTGGCAAAATTCCAACCCCACATCTCCCACTTCAAAACAATGAAAATGGAATTTTCCAACTACTGACTGGTCTCAATAACCTACCACTTACCCATCACAGTTGCAAAGGCCCCACATTGGAGCATTTTCCGCCCCCTGAGCTCGCGTCGCCAGAATTTTCCATGTGGGTGGAAGAGGCAACTTCAGAAAAATCGTTTGTTGCACCATTTTGTGTGGACCCCATTTTAACATGGGCAACTTTCAAAGAGGACACCATCCGCCACTATCGCCATCTCTCCTTCAGATGCTCATGAGCCACATCAGCGGTTATCTCGCGCACTCTGGAGGAATTGGCCCACTTGGAGTCCAACATTCCAGCCACAGGATACAGCCCTGCATGGGGCCAGAAGTGGGTGGAGGCAGCTGCCCACCTCAACGCACTCAAAAGGCAACACAAACATCGGGTTTGTGTCTAATACAGGGCCACAGGCATCACTAAAGGTGACAAGTGCACCGCATACTTCTTTGAAAAAAATTTTGCATCACGCCAGAGTGTGGCCTGCACACAGGTGCGAAGATCGGATAATTCCATTGTGGACACACTGGCCAAAGTGGCAATTGAAACACAAAAAATACTACTCTGAGTTATACTGAGCCAAACCAATTCAGCTGGCTGAAATGGCGGAATTTCTTGACCGAGCTCATATCTGCACCATTTTCCAATACCTGGACATAATGAATTTAATTACTCCAAATGAATTATGGACAGCCATTCGCGGTGCGCCAAACCAAAAATGCCCAGGCCCAGATGGCATTCCATATGAGTTCTACAAAAAATATTTCAAATATATATCCCCATTGCTGTTAGCCTCACTTAACCAAAGCCTGTTGGAAACGCGCCTCCTACCAGGAGGACATGAGACCTTTACTGTCACACTCTTCAAGAAAGGGGATAAGCTTGACTTAGCCAACTGGCGCCCCATTTCTCTAACAAACACAGACACCAAAATTTTAACAAAAATCATGGCTAACCGTTTAGGGACTGTAGCATCTGCCACCATCTCCCCAGAACAATTCAGTTTCATCCCCAGAAGGTCAATTTGGGATAACGTGCACTCCATGGCTAATGCATGTCAGTCCACAGCCTCTGGGGCACTTGTATTCTTGGACCAACAAAAGGCCTATGATATAGTAAACTAGGAATACCTAAGGGCCTGCCTCCATCAATTCCGCCTACCCCCCGCTTCATAAACTGGGTAATGCTGCTCATGGAATCTGCGACAATGGCAGTGCGTGGCCCAGGCTTCCTAACGGAAGTAGTCCGCCCTCAAAGGGGCTTGCGACAAGGGGACCCCCTCAGCCCACTCTTATACAACTTCACTTTGACCCACTACTGCGAAATGTGAATGCCCAACTCACTGGGGTCCATGTGCCAGGCCAAACCCCAGTCAAGATGATGGCATTTGCAGATGATTGTGTGGTGGGGGTGTCTAATAACAAAGATGCACGCGCTTGAAGCCCTCATACAGGAATATTCCCGGGTAAGCAACGCGGCACTGAACGCCTCCAAAACTGAAATCATCCTCCTTGGTCGGTTTCAAACTGCTGGGCCCCCGCAATTAGTTCCCAACCCAGCCCATCTACTCGCCCACGTCCACGCCTTACTAACTCAACACACACTGCTCCACTAGTGTTCCCCTTCATGCCACGTCCTACCATAGGACCAGTGCGCCATCTGGGCGTGTGGATGGAGGCAGGCGGATATGCATCAGCAGTAATGGAGTGCTGTATACTGGACAACGTGACGAAGCAAATCGCCTCTCTCAGAGCCCACCCTACTACCCTCACTGGCAGGGTTGTTCTTGCCAACTCTATGCTCCTATCCAAAGTCTGGTACGGAGCCCACACCATCCCCTTCTCCCCAAGCTTCTTCAAATCCCTGTATGCTTTGTTGCAAGGATGGCTTTGGTCAGGCTGCCCTCCACCAGTATGGCTAGAGGTCATGTTTGGCCCTCATCATCAAGGTGGCATGGGCCTGCTTGACTTCAAAGCCCATGCTGCCAAGATCCTGGGCACCTGGATCACGGCCGTCACCGCTCCTACACTCCCATCCCAACACTGGTCCTATGCAGCCCGCTCCAACTTCTCCCGAGCCTTGGGCCTCAACAATCCATCAAACCCCCACTCCCTGATGAAATACCTCGCATCACACACATCGGCCACAGGTCCTCACGGGACTAAAACCCACTACAAATGAATCCTACTCTCCATGCGAAGCGCAGAGTGGAGAATTCATATTAGCGGACATACAACCTGAAGAGGCCGCCCCTCTCCTCAGTTCACACAAGAGGTACAGGGGCTACCCATCCATGATGGCGTGATCCCCATTCGACACCATGTCCTATCCAGGGTGGACTACATGGACATGATGGACATCCCTTATTCCACTGAGACCCAAAAGACTATCTGGAAATACGCACACCATCCTCTGTTGCAGCCTCAAGTCCGCTCCCATATGTGGCGCTGCCTGAGGCGAGTGTATCATACAGCTGAGCGCTCTACACTTTACCTCATCCTGTGTCGTGTGTGGCCAGTATGGAACGCTGTTCCACCGCCTGGAGAAGTGTCCTACCTCTAAAGTGATATGGCGCGAAGTTCAACGTCTGCTGGGCCAGGATCAAACGCATCCCTTCAGTCTGTCAAGAGATATGTTTGCTTCATCAATGGCCTCCCCCTTCCACCCTCCCTCCGTGCTCTGGTGGTTGCAATCGCCATGTGGACTATCCACACGATTGTCTTGGATGCCATCGCTGGCTCCATCCCCACCTTACCAGAAGCTTTCCACAGATTCTGGTCTCATTTGGTGGACCACTTTCAAGCGTGGATGTTTGGATACCTCCCACCGCATCACCAACAGCTGGTCTCCTCCTGGTTCCCAGTCTGGTTCATCAAATCAGACCCCTTCCTCCACACGTGCTCAATAGTGGCTACGACCCCTTCACACGTTCCCTCCCCTCCCCATAAGTGGCGTTCCCGCTGGCAACAAGAGATAGCATCGCTTCTCTGGGGTGCCTCTCCTGGTACTAAGTTTGTCTTTCCTGAGTCATATTTGGAAGTGTCCGTCCCATGCTCGGCCTTCCCTGCAATAAATTTAAATGATTAATATATTTGTTTATGAGATACTATATATAATATATATGCAATGAATTTTATTTCTAACAGTGAAATAGTGAGTGTTCAAAAAGAATATATAGGGATAGTTATTTTTTAATAAATTTGAAATTTTATTTGGGGAAGGCTAACCAGAGATGGACACTTCCAATATGTAAACAAAAAGAACTAATGTAAGCAAGAGGCACCCCAGAAAATTTAACGCTTTCTCCTGTTGCCAGTGGGAACGCCATTTAAAGGAAGGGGGTATCATGAGTAGAGGCTTGCGCCACTATTGAGCACATATGAAAGAAGGGGTCTGAAGTGATGAACCAAACTGGAAACCAGGATGAGACCAACTATCATTGACAGGATGGTAAGTACTCAAACAACTATGATTGAAACTTGTTCATGAGGTGCAACTGGAATCAGCATACAGCTTCCTGGAGTGTGGGAGTAGAGCCTTAAATGGCATCCAAGACAGCTGTTTGAATAGTCCATATTGCAATTGCAACCACTAAGGCTCAGAGGGAAGGTTGTATCAGAGAATTCAAGGACAAGGTGAAAATGTCCTTAGGTAGGCTGAAGGGATGTTCTTGCTCCCGGCAAAAGTGACGTTGAACCTCATGCCAGATCACTTTTGATGGAGGGCACTCTTCCAGGTGGTGGACCAAAGTCCCATATTGGTCACACACAACACATGAGGAGTGTGATGCATTGGAGCACTCAGAAATATGGTAAATCCGTTTCAAGCAGCGCCACACATGTGAACAAACATGCAGCTGAAAAAGAGGATGATGGGAGTACTTCCATATGACTTTCTGGTTTCCAGGGAGTAGGTATGTCCAACATGTCCAGATAATCCACTCTGGCCATGATAGGGGACCTCCTTGGTATCAAAAGGTTTAGAACGGCTTGGCCATGTACTTCCTGTGTGAAGAGGGGAGTAGGGTGATTTCTGGGCGGGGTGCTCATTGATGCAAATTCTCCACTCAGCGCTCCACATGGAGAGTAAAATTCTTTTGAAGTAGGGCGACGTCCCATGTGGGCCTGCAGCAGAGGGATGTAAGGTAAGATATTTTAACAGAGAATGGGGGTGAGTAGGATTACTGAGGCCCAGGGCATGGGAGAAATTGGAGCACGCCATGCATGACCAGTGTTAGGCTGGGAGCATGGGGTTGGTGACTGCAGCAATCCAGGTGTCAAGTATTTTGGCAGCATGAGCCTCGAAGTTGAGCAGGACCATACCACCATTATGGTGAGGGTCAAACAAGACATCCAGGCGTACTGAAGATGGGCGGCCAAACCACAGCCACTCTTGCAGGAGGGCATATAACGAGGTGAAGAAAGATGAAGAAAAGACTATAGCATTGGCCAAAAACCAAATTTTAGATAGAAGCATAGAGTTGGCAGCATAACTCTGCCTGTGAGGAAGTTTGGTGGGCTCTAAGGGAGGCTATGCGTTTTTTGACTTTGTCCAGTATATGGTGCTCCATCACCAACATAGTGTACCCTCCCACCTCCAGCCACACACCCAAATGTCGAACTGTACCAGCAGTGGGTCTTGGCACGAAAGGGAGAATAAGCGGGGCAGTATGTGGTGGGCAGGGCAAGCAAACCCATGAGCTAGCTGACCAAGTAGGGAGGAAATGGGGTGCTGGTGACCAGCAGGCTTCAAAACGCCCAAGGAGAATTTATCTCCATTTTTGGAGTGTGTAAAGTTCAGAATTACTTACCCTTGAGTAAACCTGGATAGTAACCTCAAGTATGCATGCATCTTGGTTGTTAAATACCCCAACTACACAATCATCAGCAAACGCCAACATCTTGACTGGTGATTGGCCTTGCACATGGACACCAGTAAGGCGGACATTCATGTTGCGCAAAAGTGGGTCAAGGCTGAAGTTATATAAGAGTGGGCTCAAAGGGTCCCCTTGGCGGAGGCCCCTTTGAGGGTGAAGTACATCAGTATGGAAGCCAGGGCCACGCACAGCCATTGTGGCAGATTCTGTAAGCAACATCACCCAATTAATGAACTGATGGGGAGGTGGAACTTGTGGAGGCAGGCTTTGAGGTAATCCCAGTTAACTCTATCATAAGCCTTCTGCTGGTCTAAAAAACAAGTGTTCCAGTAGCCGTGAATTGGCAGACGTTGGATACAGTATGTATGTTTTCCATATATAGACTGATTGGTAATGAAACCAAATTGAAGAGGAAATGAGATCAGAGGAAACTTCCCCTAGGCAGTTGGCCTAGAGTTTTTTAAAAAATTTAGTATCTGTGTTAGTAAGTGATATGAAGCACCATTGGCCAATTCCAGCTTATCCCCTTTCTTATACATCGTTATTCTGAAAGCCACCTGACCCTCAGGAAGGAGGCGCATTTATAGAAAACACTGATTCATAGAAGCAAGCAGAAAAGAGGAGGAATATATAAAGTATTTCTTGTAGAACTCATAAGGAATATAATATGGATCTGGGCATTTCCTGTATGGTGCACCACAAATGGCGTACCAGAGTTCATCATGAGAAATTAAATTTATTAACTCTTATCTCTTTCCACTCAGCATAACAATCTAATCAAATTACATGGTTGATTAAAAAGTAAATCCTAATTGCCCATAGTAGTTTTGCTCCAATATCATCATATTCCCTGCCAGCTGCCACAGTGTGTGGCAGCAGCGAAACTCCCCACAATTTTCCGTCTGACAGAAAAATGTGCTTGGACTGGCTCACCTGGTCACACCAAACCCCTGGGACGATTCATTCCTCCAAAGGATCTTGACACCTACCTTGCTCAAACCCAAGTGGTACCCCACTGCCCACTGATGCTCCCCCAGAGCAATATACGTTTCAGCCTTCAGGTTGGCTATGTGAAACTTTTCCCTACCATGACCAAGACATTATCAAAATGGCTCAGGCAGTGATGCGTCCTGCCAGTTTTAACTACTTCTGCCCATATAAGAGGTACTTTGATCTTGGCTTCACATGTGAAGCCAATGCTGTCATAGCGGCAACTGCGCCCCTGGTTTTTCAGGGTACCCCTCTCCCCACAACTTGGACCTGGCTCCCAGCAGATACCACTTTGGTGGTCCAATTTGCGGTTTAGCCCACCCACCTTCCCCTGAAGAGCTCCACCAGGAGCTGATGGAAGGTTTGGAAGCCTATGGCTCCAACCTCATCCTGCAATTTGTGGTCACAAATGGGGCCGCACGCCTAGCTGGGCCTCGGGTGTATGCCACAATCAGCCCCAGTTCAAGTAAAATTGCCTTGTCAATCCTCCCATGCTGTTATCTCCTCCGCCCTTGACCATCCGTTCTAGACCCATATTGAAGGCAGATGGATGATATATTCAATATGTTTCAAGTTGGACCACTTGAAACGCAGATGCCCATCCTTAGCTGCTTCCAATGGCGTTGTTTTCTCATCCGCTAACAACCATTCTGCTGACCATCCCACACCACCTTTGGTATGGGGTGCAATCCTACCTCCCCCTCCCCCAAAGCCTGTTGCTGCAGCTGCATATGCAGCCACCAATCAGACTCCTCCACACCCCAGCTCCATAAACGCTCCATCCAATCAAACACAAGTTTGGACCCCAGTTGATCCCATGCATCCTCCAATAAACCAATCAAACCACAGGAATATGCTGACTCCCCAATTCAAGTCAACAAAAATCCTTGGGACTTATTGGATAAAATCAATGAGTTTTGGAGTAAAATTAAGAACCGCAATACACAAATTGAGCAGTTTGTGTATATTGATGATAGCGAGGAACTACCCCCTCAATTATATGACCCCAGAAAAATGCCAAAACGTTCCGCAGCAACCACCAGCTGGCTGTCAAAGCAATGACCAAATAAGATTGTCACCCTTTCCACAAAGCTGCCACCAAATCAGTGGCAATGGTTACAGGAGGAATCCCTCCTCCCAATATTCCCTCCAAAGCCAATAAGGTACAAAAAGACATGCTGATCAAAGCCCACAAAGTAGCCAATGACACCATTCAGCACGTGGCAGAGGTAACGCAGAATCCCAAATCAAAGATTACCCACACCAATATTGCCACATTCAAAAAACTACCTGACGCACACATGAAAGCTGAAACAACTTTAACAAATTACATTGGAACCCTTATATATAGTGGATGTCTTAATATCACACCAATTTTTAGAAATATAGCTCCACATCCCGCTGATGCCCCAACGCCCCTGCTCTCCACCATAGCCCGTGCCATGCTTTGGAATGAAGATGTTATCAAGGATGAGCCCCCTGATCTCCCCCTCCCCTTCTGCCATGGAAGGATAAGAGGTTTCCGCTGTCCCACCTGGTTGGTTGAGTTCACATTATGTGTGTCATCTGTTCATTTTGGGAGGTTCATTCATTTTTATTTGGTGAGGATTTTATTTTAGTTTTCATTTTTGGCAATGTCCATCTCCTGGTCGGCTTACCTCAGTTAAATAAAATAAATTTATTAACTCTAGATAATGTGAAATGGTGTGGATATGTGCACTTTCAAGAAATTCAGCAACTATGTCCAGTTTGACTGGATCAGAGTGATACAATTTAGAGTAATAATTTGAACTTTGATTGCCACTTCAGCTGGAGTTTCTGTGATGGAGTGGTCTGGCCGACTCACCTGTGTGCAGGCCAAGCTCTGTAGCAGTGCAAAGAATTTTTGGAAAAGTAGGTGGAACATGTGTCACCAACCATTATATTTTTGCTTTGGACTGTACACAAACGCAATGTTTGTGTTGCCTTACCAGTGCATTGAGGTGAGAGGACACTTCTGCCCACTTGCGACCCCAAGACAGTCTGTAGCCTTCAGCAGGGACATTAGACTCCAGATGGTCCACTTCTGCAAGCATGCGCAAATTGACCACCAAGGCAGCCCAAGGGCGACGTGATGAGATGTGGCATGACTGGAAGATGGTGTTCACTTTAAAATTTGACCAGGTTTGAAGTGGGTCACAGAACAGTGTGGTAAACTCCAGTGCCAAGGTTTCAGCGTCCACCCATGAGGAAAACCTGGGTGACGTGATCTTGGCTTGGCGAAGTTTGCACCACTTCAGCGCCTGTGCCGCTGGATGTGACAAAGAAAAGGGAATTTTAACCAACCTTTGGTCGGAAAAATTGATTTTTGTCATCATAAAATGTGCAGCCTGAGACTGATTTTTCAACAGGGCAAGGATAAGGTCAATGCAGGACATCTACCTCAGCTGACCATTGTGCACATGGGGACAAGCCATGTTGAGGAGAAGCGGTGCGTGTTTAAGTAGAGTATCAAACAGCCCCAAAGTGGCCTTTAGAACACAAAGTTCCAATGTACCTGTGGGGGGCAGGCGCCAAAGGCCAGTAGTCAGTGGCCGGGTTGGCCCAGCAGTTAATATCACCCACCACAAATGAGTCAGGGGGAAGCAAGAGGGAAGTAATGGCCAAAAAATATTCCCAGTGAGCCCATGCACAGGTTGGGGCATAAACATTAATGACATTGTGCACGTCATCATCCCACAAAAAGGACACAACAAGTACACAGCCATTGAGGTATGAATTTGAAGAAATAAATTTAAAATTATGGGTCGCTAATATAAGCACCCCACAGTGTGGTGACCAAAAGGAAAGGGAAGGGAGGAGCACAGTTGCCTATGTGTCCTCAGCACTGTATGGACAGTGGATTTACTAAATAGCCAGGATGTCCACAGGTAAATTATTTTTTTAGAAAAAGCTCAGTTTCCTAGCTGGGATGGCAAGGCCTTGAGTCCATCGATGTTCAACATCCCTATTGTGAAGGCTCCCCCATCACACCTTAGGTGCAAGGGGAAGGGCCCCATTGGCATCCTTTGGCCGCTTTCTCAGAGGCAAGGGTTCTTGACCTCATCACTGGACCTTTGTATGATGGCTTAAGGGTTGACGTTACTTTGGATGTAGGTTTAAATTTTGTAATCTTTTTTGCAGCTTTGTTTTGAGTTTTTGAATTGCTGTGTTCCTGCAGTGCATCATCGCAGGTCAGCAAAAATTGTAGGAAAATGGGTGGTAGAATCTGTTTTGATTGAGGCTTGGTAACATTGGTCAGGCAAATCTGACTCATCCATTAGGTCATCAGGATGGTTGGCCCAATCTGATTGGTGGATAGATTCATGATCCACTTCTGCAGCAAATGACTTGATGTCATCCTGGACCTGGGCTGGCAGGATCATGGATGCAACCATGGCAGCTGCCCTGAAGGCCTGCTTGGCCTTCTTACATCCTGTGGGGACACAGGTTTGACCTGAATGCAACACCCCTGCATGCCCCACAGGAAGGCGGAATCAGTGTCTATGGCCAGTTCATAATGGGCGTCTGCACAGCTCATTGCTTCTGGTACAATTTGTTTTGTGCAATGCCCTCCTTGAAGGGGCAGGTGTGGGCCTTGTGGCCAAAAGTGCAACAAAAGGTGCAGATAGGGGGCGCACTATCCACGGCAACATGAAATGGGTGGAATAACTGCCCATCAACTAACACAAAAGTGGTGTGGGGGATTTGGGTCAAATCTTTTGCAACAACTGTGGGCAGGGTGATCACAGATATTGATTTGCCTATGCATAGGTCCAGAATGAGCATAAAACGTTGCATTTTGAAGGATTGAATTTTCCCATATGCATGAAGCCCAGCCATTAGGTGGTGCTCCAGCACTGTGCACTTAATCATTGTGGGGAGGAAGTCAAACATTATGAAAATTTGGATTTGATCTGGTCCAATGAGTGCGCTTCATCTTGACCACCCATTATCTGTCCAGGAGGTCTGCCATCACATGCACCCATGCGGCTTCATCTGCTGCTTGTTTGTTTTCAAACCTGAGATACAACCAACCTCAGGGCATGGAGTGTGGTGTGATGTATACTGCATTTGATAAATGGGTGTGAACATCTCCACAAAACTTTTCCCAAAGCGCCATTTGTTGGATATTCAGGAATACTCAAACCCTGTTGTCCACTGATGACAGGGGCTGGGAATGTGGAGTATTGATGAACTAGTTACATTTTGCTTGCCAGGCCAAAATCTCTGGGAAAATACTAACCGCCAGTTTTTAATATTTTTATTGAGGCTACGGTGTTGCTGGGGCGTTTACAAAATTTGTATGGTGCAGGGCCCATGCCTGTGCCCTTTACTTTGCTCGCCCAACTGGTACTTGACACTGAATGCACATTAATCTCTTCAAAGAGATTATCAAACTTACCTAGTCTTGAATCAAATATGTTGCAAAAGTGATTGCAATGAGTGAGAAAAGTTATAGTGAATTTTTAATAAAAGTGGAAAAGGAACTACTTGTAAAAATGTACTAGTTTCTTTAGAAAAAAAACTGAGAAAAAGTTTTTTGGGAAAAATAACTTTATTCAAATTTTTTTGAAAAAAGAACCTCCTTTAAAAAAAGATCTAAAAAATATGAAATAATTGAGAAATTATGAATTCCCAATAAAACCCTTTTTGAAGGGGGACCATCTTCCAACCTGACTTAAAGAATTTTGCTCACAAATACAAATTAAAACTTATAGTGGTTTGAGTCCAAGTGCAAACTATAAGCACCTTAGAATATACAGTGCTGAGTACATATATTATAAGAGCATATTATAAATCAGTTTAAAATAATGGCGCTGACATTTAAAAGGGTTTATTGAGGAGGCATAGTTTCTAACTTATTTTATACTTTTTAGAGCTTTTTAAAGAGTTTTTTTTACCATTTTTTTTGAAAAAGATCATCCAAATTGGTCAAGTAGTTTCAAAGTTATGCACAAACAAACATAAAAAAAATATTTCAGGTCAAATTGACTACTTTTTTCAAAGTCAGTTAAAAGTGGAAAGGTATATGTGTATATATGTATGTATGATCCCATCAATATACTAGTCCAACATATTTGGCCAAGTAGTTGAAGATTTACAAATAAATTGAATACTTCACCAAATTCCTTACTCAAATCTAACCAAAAACAATAAGATGATACATGATTATTTGCTTTTATGTAACTCACAATGAGGGAAGTCCTTAAATATTGCAATTGATTTTTAACTACCTTCTATACTAGCTAGAGCTTTTTATATCTAGAATACTTATGTATCTCCAATGACAATACAACAATCCATCAAAAAATTCAATTTTTGTGATCAAAATAAAAAGTTTTATATGGATTAAGTGAAAATCCCTTTAAATTTTCAAAGGTAGTCAGTATATTATTATGGCTGAGCAGCTTGATACTTGATTGATTCAATAGTTTCAATGGTTTTGCATTTGGTTGGTGGGTATAGGTTGATTAATTAGCTGGATTACTTTAGTAAGCAGTTAGCAATTGGTTAATTTAATAATTTAATTTGTCTTGCTAAATTTTGGTGGTTCTTGGTTGTTGGTTGCTTTAAAAGTTCAAAATTCATTTTTCCCAAGCTTTGCTTATGTTTATCTTGTTAGTTTTTATAATGGTAGATGGCTACCCATAAGTTTAAGAAGTAATTAAATTTATTAGATCAATCCTAAATTATGAAAACAAACTTATCAAATTAGATATTATGCCAATAAGAATTCATCCAGAGCCCAAATGGGCTTATCAAATCAACCAAAACACCACCCAAACAGCCAAAATCAACTTAACTTATCAACTACCAAAACCTAAAAAAATGTATATAAGTGACATGAAAAATGTTTTGCTAATTTACAATTGTGTTTCATTTTTCAAAGGAGTTTATTATTTAAAAGTCTGTACAGTAAAACTTTGAATAAGAATTTGTTTAATATTTTATAAGCATATGAGAAAATTTAAATTATAAAAAACTTTTCTTTCTCATTGCAAACTCTTTTGCAACCTATTCAATTCAAGACTAAATCTAGTTTGATAATTTCACAGAGGAGATTAGTCTGCGCCCATGTCTGGGAGCAGTTGGGCAAGCAAGGCAAGAGGAGCAGGCGGAAGGCCCACAGCCTCCAACGTTCAAAAACGCCCCAGAGAATCCAGCGGAATAGACAAAAATCTCTAAAAACTGGTGGTCACAATTTCCCCAGAGATAATCACATGGCAAGCACGATGCAACCAGTACATCAACACGCCACACTCCCAGCCACTTTTGTCAGTGGAATTTGGAGTCCATGTGTATCTGGACATTCAAAAAACGGCCTTATGGGAAAAATTTTGTGAAGGTATACACAAAATTTTCCTGACCGCGGTGTACATTGCACCTCACTCCATGTTGCGTGGTTGGCTGGACCTAGGTTTTGAAAGCAAAATAGCAGCAGACGAGGCTGCAGCAGTGTGCATAGTAGTCAACCTCCCCGAAGGGCAACGGGTCATTGAAACCAAATGCACTAGATGGACAAAATCAAACCAAATTTTCCTCACGTTTGACTTTTTGCCTACTACGGTAAAGCGTGACATTTTGGAGCAACACCTGAAAGATGGTCTCGCCATATACAGCGAAATACAACCTTTCAATTTGCAATGCTTCACACTGATGCCACACCTGTGCACTGGCAAAGCCATCGCAGTTCTGACCCCAACTGAGGAGATTGTGAAGGACCTAACCCAGATCCTGCACTCACCTTTATTGACATCGCAGGGCATACCACCCACCCATTCCGGGTAACCGTGGACAGCGCACCCCCCATTTGCACCCACTGTGATGCGTTCAGCCATAAGGCGCATGCATGCCCCATCAAGGAGGGCATCACATTCCAAGAGCACCCCTCAGCAGCCATGGCCAGTGGAGAGGCGCACTACAAACCAACTGCAAGCACCAAGGAGGCTTTCCCGTGGGGAGCACAAGGCTGCTACCTATTGGTAAAGCCCATCTCCCCGCAGGAGCAGAAGAAGGCCAAGCAGGCCCATAGGGCTGCAGCCAAGGAAGCGGCCAAGGCCACCACCACCATCCCACACTCACAACACCAGGAGGACATGGAGACCTTCACAGCGGAAGCAACTTGGGAATCCATCACCCAATCAGATTGGGAGGCCCATGCCAAGTGGGCCACTCAATCTGAGGATCTGATGGGAGATTCGATCTCACCCAATCGCTGCACCCAAGCTCCAGTCAAAACTGACTTGGGAACTATCCCAACTGAAAAAAGTTTTTTGCCCCACTCAACAGTGCACTGAACTTATCCGCACCGCAAAAAATTTGTCCAACGTTGGGAAAACAAAAATTGAAGGCCAAAGCCAATGCAACTCTTTCCACAAAAATTAACTAAAACCCCAATAGCATTGTTGCTAACACCCACACTGCTGTGAAAGCCCATGGGGACCTTGAAGAGGCTGGTGGGCCCGGGGGCCCACCCCTTGCACCTAAGGTGTGATAGGGGAAACCTTCACTCTAGGGACATTGAATATCACCAGACTCAAGGCCTCCCCATCCCAGGCTAGGAAACTGAGTTTTTTACAAAACAATTTACCCGTGGATATCCTGGCCATCCAGGAGTCCCACTGTCCACAAGGTTCTGAGGAAGCTTGGAAAACAATGCTCCTCCCATCCCTATCCTTTTGGTCAAAGCACTGTGGGGTGCTAATTCAGAAAAATAATTTTTTCAAATTCACATCCTCAGAAACATTCCTAAATGGCCGAGTGCTTGTCATCACCTTCTCATGGGCTGATGTTGTGCATGCAATCATCAATATCTATGCTCCAAATGGTGCACACAAGCGTCAGGAATTTTTCTCATCGGTCAAATCCCTCCCGCTACCCTCTGATTCTTTCCTAGTTGGTGACATGAACTGTTGGCTAACCTCACCAACGGACCGGTGGCTGCCCTCACCCCACGCCCCACAGGGTCATGTAGAACTACGCGTTCTAAAAGCCACCCTTGGGTTAATGGATACACTGCCATGACATGCCCCACTGCTCAAAAACATGACGCATCCCCAAGTCCACAACGGCCAATTAAGGTCCATGACCCACATTGACCTTATTCTAACGCTGGCAAAATTCCAACCCCACATCTCCCACTTCAAAACAATGAAAATGGAATTCTCCGACCACCGACTGGTCTCAATAATATACCACTTACCCATCACAGTTGCAAAGGCCCCACATTGGTGTAAAATCCGCCCCCCAAGCTCGCATCGCCAGGATTTTCATGTGGGTTGAAGAGGCAACTTTGGCAAAATCGTTTGTTGCACCATTTTGTGCGGACCCCATTTTCACATGGGCAACTTTCAAAGAGGACACCATCCGCCACTATCGCCATCTCTCCTCCAGATGCTCATGAGCCACATCAGCGGTTATCTCGCGCACTCTGGAGGAATTGGCCCACTTGGAGTCCAACATTCCAGCCACAGGATACAGCCCTGCATGGGGCCAGAAGTGGGTGGAGGCAGCTGCCCACCTCAACGCACTCAAAAGGCAACACAAACATCGGGTTTGTGTCTAATACAGGGCCACAGGCATCACTAAAGGTGACAAGTGCACCGCATACTTCTTTGAAAAAAATTTTGCATCACGCCAGAGTGTGGCCTGCACACAGGTGCGAAGATCGGATAATTCCATTGTGGACACACTGGCCAAAGTGGCAATTGAAACACAAAAATACTACTCTGAGTTATACTGAGCCAAACCAATTCAGCTGGCTGAAATGGCGGAATTTCTTGACCGAGCTCATATCTGCACCATTTTCCAATACCTGGACATAATGAATTTAATTACTCCAAATGAATTATGGACAGCCATTCGCGGTGCGCCAAACCAAAAATGCCCAGGCCCAGATGGCATTCCATATGAGTTCTACAAAAAATATTTCAAATATATATCCCCATTGCTGTTAGCCTCACTTAACCAAAGCCTGTTGGAAACACGCCTCCTACCAGGAGGACATGAGGCCTTTACTGTCACACTCTTCAAGAAAGGGGATAAGCTTGACTTAGCCAACTGGCGCCCCATTTCTCTAACAAACACAGACACCAAAATTTAACAAAAATCATGGCTAACTGTTTAGGGACTGTAGCATCTGCCACCATCTCCCCAGGACAATTCATTTTCATCTCAGAAGGTCGATTTGATAACATGCAATCTGTGGCTAATGTATGTCAGTCCACAGCCTCTGGGGCACTTGTATTCTTGGACCAACAAAAGGCCTATGATAGAGAAAACTAGGAATACCTTAGGTCTGCCTCCATCAATTCCGCCTACCCCCTGCTTCATAAACTGGGTAATGCTGCTCACGGAATCTGCAACAATGGCAGTGCATGGCCCAGGCTTCCTAACGGAAGTAGTCCACCCTCAAAGGGGCCTGTGACAAGGGGACCCCCTCAGCCCACTCTTATACAACTTCAGCCTTGACCCACTACTGCGAAATGTGAATGCCCAACTCACTGGGGTCCATGTGCCAGGCCAAACCCCAGTCAAGATGATGGCATTTGCAGATGATCGCTTGGTGGGGGTGTCTAATAACAAAGATGCACGTGCGCTTGAAGCCCTCATCCAGGAATATTCCCAGGTAAGCAACGCGGCACTGAACGCCTCCAAAACTGAAATCATCCTCCTTGGTCGGTTTCAGAACTGCTGGCCCCAGCAATTAGTTCCCAACCCAGCCCATCTACTCTCCCACGTCCACGCCTTACTAACTCAACACACACTGCCCCACTGGTGCTCCCCTTCGTGCCACGTCCTACCATAGGACTGGTGCGCCATCTGGGCGTGTGGATGGAGGCAGGCGGATATGCGTCAGCAATAATGGAGTGCCATAAACTGGACAACGTGACGAAGTGAATCGCCTCTCTCAGAGCCCACCCTACTACCCTCACTGGCAGGGTTGTTCTTGCCAACTCTATGCTCCTATCCAAAGTCTGGTTCGGAGCCCACGCCATCCCCTTCTCCCCAAGCTTCTTCAAATCCCTGTATGCTTTGCTGCAAGGATGGCTTTGATCAGGCCGCCCTCCACCAGTATGGCTAGAGGTCATGTTTGGCCCTCATCATCAAGGTGGCATGGGCCTGTTTGACTTCAAAGCCCATGCTGCCAAGATCCTGGACACCTGGATCGCGGCCATCACTGCTCCTACACTCCCATCCCAACACTGGTCCCGCGTGGCCCGCTCCAACTTCTCCCAAGCCTTGGGCCTCAACAATCCATCAAACCCCCACTCCCTGATGAAATACCTCGCATCACACACATTGGCCACAGGTCCTCAAAGGACTAAAACCCACTACAAATGAATCCTACTCTCTATGCGAAGCACAGAGTGGAAAATTTGTATTAGTGGACATACAACCTGAAGAGGCCGCCCCTCTCCTCAGTTCACACAAGAGGTACAGGGGCTACCCATCCATGATGGCGTGATCCCCATTTGACCCCATGTCCTATCCAGGGTGGACTACCTGGACATGATGGACATCCCTTATTCCACTGAGACCCAAAAGACTATCTGGAAATACGCACACCATCCTCTGTTGCAGCCTCAAGTCTGCTCCCATGTGTGGCGCTGCCTGAGGCGAGTGTATCATACAGCTGAGCGCTCTACACTTTACCTCATCCTGTGTCATGTGTGGCCAGTATGGAACGCTGTTCCACCGCCTGGAGAAGTGCCTCACCTCTAAAGTGATATAGCGCGAAGTTCAACGCCTGCTAGGCCAGGATCAAACACATCCCTTCAGTCTGTCAAGAGATATGTTTGCTTCATCAATGGCCTCCCCCTTCCACCCTCCCTCCATGCTCTGGTGGTTGCAATCGCCATGTGGACTATCCACACGATTGTCTTGGATGCCATCGCTGGCTCCATCCCCACCCTCCCAGAAGCTGTCCACAGATGCTGGTCTCATTTGGTGGACCACTTTCAAGCGTGGATGTTTGGATATCTCCCACCGCGTTGCTGACAGCTGGTCTCCTCCTGGTTCCCAGTTTGGTTCATCAAATCAGACCCCTTCCTCCACACGTGCTCAATAGTGGCTACAACCCCTTCACACATTCCCTCCCCTCCCCATAAGTGGCGTTCCCGCTGGCAACAAGAGATAGCATTGCTTCTCTGGGGTGCCTCCCCTGGTACTAAGTTTATCTTTCCTGAGTCATATTCAGAAGTTTCCGTCCCATGGTTGGCCTTCCCCACAATAAATTTAAAATTTAAATTATATAATGTTATCTCTGAAATACAAATTAACATTCTATTCTAACTTATGCAACATATAATAATTTAATTAAATTATGACTAAAAAGTAGAAAATAAAATACAAAAAATATTTTATTTAAAAAAACTTGCTTTTCTTAAAGAGAAAATGATAAAAAAATATAAAGTAAAAATGTAAAGTAAAAACACAAATTAAACAAAAAAGTTGCACTAAAATATAAAGTAAAATTCTTTGCCAAATAATTACTTTAAACCTTTTTATTTGTGTACAACTGCAAGTAAAGCAAGGCATGCACATTTATGTACAATCTTACATACAATCTACCTTTGTTTATATTATATTTTATAATGTAAGTATATAGACTTATAATTTATATTATATATTTATATAATATATACATTATATATATATGTTGTATACATATTGTATATATTTTGTTGTATATATAGTATTATATATAGTATAAAATATATTATATAAAATAGTATACATAATTTATATTATATAATATGTCTATAATTATTAGATACTAATATATTCAATATAATATAAGTAGCACATATATACATATATATTATGAATAAATAATATAAGTATATATATATATATATATTTTCAATTACTGACACTTTTAGTAAGTGATTCAATTTAAAGAAAACAATTTTATAATCAATAGCAGGTGAGATGAGCACAAATAATAAACAAGGATAGAATTGGGTGGATGCAGTAAAGGGAAAGGGACCTGTATCTGCACCACCCAAAGGCACCAGGAACACAGGAACAAATAAAATAATAGTAAAAACAATTAAACCCAAGGTGGTGCACCCCATGGGTTTCATGAATTTTTTAGTAAAGTACTGTAGCTACAAAGAAGTATCCCACTCTCAACCACTGTTGTTGGTTGAACATGGGATATGTTTATTCTTGGGCACAGAGACACTGGCAATGTGGAAAAAAATTTGGGGGAAGCCCAACAAAGATTATTTCTGCATGTGGTGCACTTGACAACCCAGACTATCTATAGCAATCAGTATTAATCTGTTCATTGCTTTCAATTTAAATTCAGATTTTTTGAATCCAAATAAATTCATTTAAAAATATTTTTGGTATTTGTCAGGTTCAGGCGCTGGGTTTTGCCTAGTTTGAATTATTGATTAGGCTCACAAGAGCCTAATCAATAGTTTGAAGAGACCCTGGAAGGGTGACCTTTAAGGTTGAGCCTGCGCAATTCTGAACTTCATTCAGAATTCTCTCATTTCCCACTCTCACATGGGTTTCTCTGGTGGCCTTGGGGCCACCCTTACCTTATCTTAACAGATGATCCATGCACAACAAGTCTTTATCACATTAATAAAAACTTGGGATTTAGGGGCTTGATCTTCCTAGAATATCCTGTCTTTTACCTGGTGTGTTTATGGCATCAGAATATCAGGATCCTGTTCATCTATGACTCTTTATTAAATAATAATAAAATAAGGTTAATTCCGGAGATTGCAACCTCACATCCTTATTTTGTCTTTGTCTTGCTTTAAATTTACCTAACCCTGAGGTCTACTACCTCGAGAGTTCAGCTCATGCTGGACATTCAGCATCAATTGTATCAAACCTAAGGTATGATGGTAATCAGAAACTGGGACGTTTCTGATCATTACATTATTTTGAACTGCATGTGCTGCCAGCATGCCACCAAATCCCCAGTTTGGATGACCTCAGTGGTCACATCAGGTCCCAGTTGTTGAGTAACCAGTACTGGAGGGAGCCAGTGACTAATGGCCAACCCTGGACCTGAAGCAATTATACAGGCCTGCATTTTTCATTTAAATCATGTTTTTCAAGGTATGATGATGAATTCCTATGTATGTTTGTGCGCTGAATCCAAAAATGAAGTTAGTTTCTTTCCATCACGTTATAATTTTTTGCAAATTGCAATTTGACAAATGTATGTGTCAAAAAATATCAAAATATGAGACTTAATGACATATTAAAATGGGTTTGCTTTATATAAAACGTATTATTTTACAGCTTATGTAAGACATAAAATAATAGAATATAGAAATATATAAAATAAAAAACTCACAATTTTAGTCATTGTGTCAATGTCTTTTTGGACCAACCAAATGTGTTATATATTGAAAAAATCACAAATATAAGTTGTATGACAGATCTAAATATATAAGTAATGCTGACATCTGTCAGCTTATGATGAAAACGAATTGTTGACATCATAAACTGGAAGATGGCAGCACTCTATCATTAAATGTGTTTTACATCTCAACTGTCAGTGTAGGAGCAACCATTGGTATGTATACTCCACAATCAAAAGTGTTTGTGTCAGCGGATATTGGCTAAAAAGCAAATATAGTGTTTAAAATGGCGTCAAGAGACTGTAAAATATCTGCAGATTCCTTTGTTACATTTGTGGTAAGTTGATGGTGTCAAGGCAAAAAATACATATAACATCATTTGTGCGGCAAGTGTATCTTGCATATTTTGGGTTAAAACTAGGAGATCAAGACAAAATTTGGGCATCCCACTATGTTTGCTATAAATATGTTGAAGGACTGAGATGGTGGTCAAATGGTGAACAACATACTTTCAGATTTGGCATTCTGATGGTCTGGTGGAAGCTTCAAAATCATAGTGATGATTGTTACTTTTGTTCAACCTTTGTTCACAGTTTCAATGTAAAGTATAAAAAGAACACCATCTATCCAAATCTGCCATCAGCTTTACATCTTGTCCCACATGGTCCAGATGTACCAGTGCCTATGCAACCATAACATTTACCTAAAGTTGATAATTCAGAAATTGAATTAAGTGAAGAAAACAAAGATAACAAAGAGGAGTACAAACCTGGCAATTATGCTCCACAACAATTATACAAACTGAACTGAATGGTTTAATTTGTAACTTATATTGGACCAAAGAGGCTTCAGAATTGCTTGGTTCACAGATTAAAGACAAGCATTTGCTTGCAGCTGGTGCTTCGTTTTCCTGTTCAGGTACAGAGAAAAAGATTCTATTTAATAATTTTTGAAAGAAGGAGACTTAGTATTCTGCAATGATGTGTTTGGACTGTTAAAAACATTCAACATTCCATATGAAAGCACTGAATGGAGACTATTTATTGAGAATTGTTAAAATAAAGGCTTAAAGTTGTTCTGCTTCACAATGGAAACAGGTATGCGTCAATACCCATAGGGCTTTATTACACTTAAAAGAATGATACAATATTTTGAAATTTGTTCTCCAGAAAATTAAGTACAAAGATCATAAGTGAATAAAGTGTGGTGATCTCAAAGTAGTTTCAATTATCATTGGACACCAAGGTGTGTAACAAAGTTTACTCATTTTTTATGTGATTGGGATAACAGAGACAAGGAAAATCATTAAAACAGAAAGATTGGACACAAAAAGCTTCACTGGAATTTGGAGTAGAAAATGTGCTTCAAAAACTTTCATCGAGTCAACAAAAGTTCTCCTTCCACCTCTACTTATTAAATTAGGCTTTATAAAGCAATTTGTGAAAACCTTACCAAAAGATGGTAAACTTTTCCAGTACATTTGTAACATATTTCCATCCTTGTCAACTGCAAAATTAAAAGAGGGTGTCTTTATGGGTCCAGACATTAGAAAATTTTTCAAAGATGAAAATTTTGAAAAAGAAACAGAAGTTTCTGAAAAAGAAGCCCAGGTTATCTTTAAAGGCATAGTAACCAAGTTTCTGGGCAACAAGAAGGATCCAAATTTCAAGTCTATTGTTGAGACTATGCTTCAGAAGTACCAAAATTTAGGCTGTTCCATGAGTTCGAAGGTTCATTTCCTACATTCACATTTGGACTACTTTTCTGAGAATCTGGTTGCTGTTAGTGAAGAGATGAGTGAGATATTTCATCAGGACATTAAAGAAATGGAAAAGCGTTACAAGGAAGATGGAATACTATAATAATGGCGGACTATTGCTGGATGTTGCACTGAGATGATCCCAGAAAAGCACATTCATGGAAAAGCCTGAATCTTAGCATGGCTGGTCCAAAAAGACATTGACACAACAAATAAAATCATGAGTTTTTTATTTACTATATTTCTATATTCTATTATAATATGTCTATTATAAGCTGCAAAATAATATGTGTTATATGAAGCAAACCTATTTCACTATGTCATTAAGTCTCATATTTGTGATATTTTTTGACATATACTACATTTGGCAAATTGCAATTTGCAAAAAATTGTGACGTGATGGAAAAAACTAAGGTCATTTTTGGATTCAGCGCACAAACATACATAGGAATCAATCAATAAAATTTATAAAACAGAACCATCGCAGGCTTGTTTTATCAGAACAAAATTTCAGTGGGGCCTCCCCCACCAGGGATTTGGTTGGCACAGAGGGGACCTGCCCCAGCAGGGCTCCCTCACCAATAGACAGTCCATCTGGAAAGGGGACAGCCATCCAGCTGCACTGGACTGCGTACCCTTTCCATGCTTCAGTTGGAGAGATCGCCTTCCTTATCAGGATAGGAAGACCATCATCAACTGGGGTGTGGGAGGGGGTGCACCACAGCCAAGCGCTGGGCGTGCTTTCTCATGCCATGTGGGCTGATTCTGGTAGCCCAATTCCAAAAATCTCTTGCCATTTATTTTTTTCTGCGAGGGGCCTGAAATTAGTCTGGGCTAAATTTCTGGGTTTGAGGAAATTTACCCCAGGAAGCCCTCATGGTGGCGGCCTCCCACTGTGGGACCCCTCTTTAGGGAGGTGCCCTTCTTTAGCAGGTTAAAATGTAATGAATAGTATTAATCCATTCATTGCATTTCAATTTGGGTTCAGTTTTTCCAAATCCAAATTGATTCATTTAAGTTTTTTTTGGTATTTGTCAGGTTCATAAACTGGGTTGTGCCTTTCCTGAATTATTGCTTAGGCTTTTGCAAGCCTAATCAATGGTTTGGGCGAGGCCTCAGAAGGGTGATTTTTAAGGTTGAGCCTGTGAAATTCCAAAGTTCATTCAGTGTTCTCTCATTTCCCACTCTCACGTGGGTTTCTCTGGTGGCCTCAGGGCCACCATTACCTTATCTTACCTGATGATCCATGCACAACAAGTTTTTGTCACATTAACAAAAACTTGGGATTTTGGGTCTTGATCTCCCTCAAATATCCTGTATTTTACTTAATGTGTTTGTGGCATCTGATTATCAGAATCTTGTTCATCCGCAGCTCTTTATTTGTTAATAATAAAATAAGGGTAATTCCAGGGTTTGCAACCTTGCATCCTTATTTCATCTTTGTCTTGCTTCGTTTTCCCTAATCCTGAGGCTTACTACATTGTGTTCCAGCTCACGCTGGAAATTCAGCGTTGATTGCGTCAAACCAAAGGTAAGATAGTGATCAGAAATTGGGACATTTCTGACTGTTACACTATTTTCATGGTTGGGTAGATCTTGGGTATAAGACAGCGGAAGAAGCAAATGAAGCAGTGAAGGTCAGAGTATTGATTGACCTTCACAATGGTCAACGTTTGGTATTGACCAAATGCACACGTTGGACAGAATCCAAAGGCGTTTATAATAAATTTTTGACTACCTTCCAACTACACTAGCACACACAGTAGTTGAACAAAATCTCTGGGAAGGCTCGGAATCCTACAGAGAAATTTAGTAATTTGAAATGCAAAGATTCCAACTGATGCTGACCCTTATCACTGGGAAGGTAATCATAAACATATCCCCAAACCAGGAGATAGCGAAGGATATCACAAAATCCCCCACATTGCATTAATTATTATTGACAGGAGGAAATCCCAACTATTCCACGCAACATCAGAGAGCGCACCCCCATATGCAACCACTGCCAGGCCTTTGGTCACAAGATTCATGCTTGTCCAATAAAAGAAAGCCTAAGAAAATTGGAATTCTGTGAGGTTTTATGTGTGAAGATAACTCAGAGTATGCCAAAATCACTGCACCATACAAGCATTCAACTGGGGAGAATTTGGACAAAATATAAAATAAATGACCCAATTTCCCCAAAAGAATGGAAAATGACCAAACAAGCTCACAAGTTGGCCGTTTCCAAGGAAAAGCCTCAGCGGAATCATCCATTTCACCTGAACAGATCCAGTAAGACATGGATAAACTTGAAACAATGATCCAATTAAATCCCACAGAAAATCAAACAACCAATCCAAAAAAATGGATTTGGTGGAACCCAATTTGAAAGCAAATGTGTCAAAAAGGGATTTACCACACCCCCAAAATTGTGAAGTACATCCCAATTGAGAGTGAAAATTAACAATGGAATGTGCAAAATAAAAATGTGGCTAATAAAAGCACACAAGTGCACTACAATGGGAAATTGAAACCCAACAAAGGCAGGAGAGGAGCAAAAGCAGCGGTAACAAAAGGTGCAGAAACACCCCAAATTCTACTCATAATTATGCCACTCACAGCAAATATGCAATGGAGAGTAATGAGTGTGAGGGAGTAGGGCCAGGAGGCCCTGCTAACCGCCCTGAGGCGCATCAGGCGTCTCAGTAGAGATAGGGACGCTGAGCATAGCGGACTCAAGTCCTTAATGTCCCAGGCCAAGAAGTTGAGTCTCCTGCAAAACCCACCTGTGGATATCCTGACGGTGCAGGAAACTCACTATCCATAGGGAAAGAAGGAGGCATGGAAAAAAATGCTCCTCCCAACAATATCATTTTGGTCACAACACTGTGGGGTGATAGTATGTGTGGATCAAAACTTTAAATCCATTAAAATAAATTTGTTTTTGGACAGCTGCATACTAGCTGTTATCTTATCATGGCACAAAGAAGTGCACATAATAGCCAGCGTGTATGCACCAAACTGTGCAATGGACCAGTGAGAGTTTTTATCAGCCCTAACATAACTTTATCTTCCAGAAAACACTTTTGTCATGAGAGATTAACTGATGGATTAACCCAGACACTGACCAATGGCCACATACAATGGATACACCACAAGGGCAATTGGAACTTTATGTGTTAAAGGCCACCATGGGCCTATATGATCCATTACCTAAATGATCACCCCTCCTACAGAACATGACATGCCCACATGTGCACAATGGTGTACTTATTTCTATGTCACATATAGACCTAATACTTGCACCACTAATTTTATGATACCAAATCTATAAATATAAGACTACAAAAAATAAATTCTCCAACCACCAGCTAGTTTTGGTGTTCACACCAGCGGAAAAATTATCCAAGCACCCAAGTGGTGCAGAATATGCCCAGAAAATTTAGTCAACTAGGAATTTCAATATTGGGTGGAGAAAATGTCCTCAACATGGGACTTTCAAACACTTTTCTGTTAAAACCATTAATCACCTGGGAAAATTTCAAAAAAAACAACTCAACAGATTAAACACACAGCATCAAGAAGGTACAGGGCAGCTTCAGCCATCATCAAAAACACCTTGGAAGAAATTAATCACTCGGAAACAATGTCCCACGCAAGGAATACAGCCATGGATGGGGACGCAAATGGGCAGAGGTTTCTGCATGGTTAAACACCTTGATACACAAACACCAACACTGAGTCAGGGTTCAATATAGAGCAAAAAACCTAAAAGATGGAAAAACTTGTTCAAGCTAATTTTTCCATTGATTTCATGCCCAAAAAAAATGGTAGATTGCACACAGGTCTGATGACTGGATAAATTCATGGTAAGCACCTGAAGGAGTCATGAATGAAATACTCAGGTTCTATACAAATTTATATAAATCCAAACTGGTCAAACTGGATAAAATCAAAAATTCCTCACAAATACACATATTGACACCATGGCCCAAAGCAACAATTTAAACTTATACCATGTGAGAAATTATGGGAAGCAGTGCATGGTGCACCATGATGGAAATGCCCTGGACCTGATGGGATTCCTTATGAATTTTATATAAAATTATTTGCTAACTGTAAAAATTTATAGGTGATGGTTACTATTGGCCAATAACCCCTATGTAAAAATTTTACTCTTAGTAGTTGATTATTGGAGGTTAACCCTATTAATCTTTCAACTGCACAGGTTCAGTTTCCTTGTGCACCTCGCGTTGTAAGAATATATATAATCTGATAATAGTATAACAACTATTATCTGTAGTCAAGTTAGAATTATCTTCAGGCCCAACGCTTCAGCTGGTATTTCCAATTATATGAAATATTGCACTCTTAGGGATTTGTTCCCTATAATCCTGTCCACTCAATCTTTGTTAAGATCCTCTGATGACAGTCTCCTTCAGCCCAACACACAGTTGGCAGCAATCCCTTAGCTATGGTTCCCTTCATCTCTAGATCCCCACTTGGATCTCTACTCTTCTCTGAGAGTCTACCAATGATTGCCTTCTGCAATGATATCCTTGAGATGGAATCTTCATGCTAGATGCTGATTGTCTAACTATTACTGAATCTACAGTCAAACTAATAATGTTCTTTATTAGTTCTTCTCCAACTGTAAATGTGTGTCAATCAGTGAGTGTTTTTTTATTATAGTGAATTCTAGGGAATTTATAGGGGATTCAGCTGTCTAACCCTCAGTTGACACCTCTTTAATGAAATGGCAGCCGTTGCCATTGAATCACCCTTCCTCATCTCAGCAGCGATGGTCTTCCCCATCCTGACTAGGATTCTGACATTAGACATCCTCAAGACCTCAAACGGAAAGAGTCAGAAACATATCCTTAACGTTTTCCTCTTGATCCAAGCAAATCATCCATAATTGGCTAGCAACCTACTTAGATAATGTAACTTTTTACCCATTATAGCAGGTCACTTCACTAACCAATTGATTCACTAGTTGCAGGCGGCATCACTCACCTTGCAACTCATTAAACATTCCCAATCAGTCGGTGATGAAACCTGACCAATCCCCATCAGTACACCTGATAGTTAATTACTATCAGATGCCCTTATTTTGTTGGCTGCTCTGCCTGATGAGATATTAAGTATTCATCTGGATTGATTCCCAATGGATACAACCAGATAAATATCCTAAAATCCCCTGAACGTAGTTCCTCCAAAATTTGGGTCAACCAATTTCCAATTCATGTCGCCTTAGGGAATTTTCCCCCTAGCGATACCAGGTAATTTAGCAGGCTGGGAATATGGGCAAAAATCCCAACACCCTATGAACATATTACTTGCACAGGTTCAGATTTTATGCAATTTTTCCGCGTTGTATAGTTGTTAATATAAATGGTTGATAGTAGTATGATGAGTATTATCTGTAGATGAATGGTAGTCCTAGATTTTGGACCAACGCTTGGCCAGTATTTCCACTTAAAATACTTGCGATGTCTCAAAATAGAATTCATTCCCTCATAGCCTCTAATCCAATCTTCTCTTAGATTCCCGTTGACGTTTCTCCAGTTTGACACACAGTTGGCAGCAATCACTGATTTGTTTCTGCTTCTTCTCTGAATATCTGCTCAGATCCTTACTCTATTCCTTAAATAGTCTCGCAATTATCACACACAGCAATAATATCCCTGAGAAAGGATAGAACAAATGGATGCAGATAAAGTTTACTAAACTGGTATATCTACTGTATACTGTATAATCTGTTTTTTATTATAAGTGAATTCTAGGGAATCTATTGTGGGGAATTCGGCCATCTAATTCTCAGTTGACACCTCTTCAATGAAACTGCAGCCATTGCCATTAAGTCACCTATCCTCATCTCAGCAGTGATGGTCTTCCCCATCCTGGCTAGGATTCCGTCATTGGACATCCTCAAGACCTAAAACAGAAAGAGTCAGAAAATGTGTCCCTAATGTTTTCCTCTCATTCCAAGAAATCCAACCATATTTGGCAAGTGACCTGCTTAGGTAATGGGACTTGTTACTCATTAATGCAGGTCACAAACTAACTGATCAATTTGCTATTTGCAGGTGGCATTGATTGCCTCAAAACTTACTACTTGCATTCCCAATCAGTTGGTGATGAAATAAACTGATCCCAATCAGTACACCTGATAGTTAATCACTATCTGATGCCACTATTTCATTGGCAACTCCACCCAATGAGATCTTAAGCATTTGTCCAGATTGATCTCTGATGGATCTAACCGGGCGAATATCCTAAAATCCCCCAAACATAGTTATCCCAGAATCAGGGTTAACTGATTTCCAATTCACCTTGCATTAGGGAATTATCTCCTAGTGATTCCTGGTAATCTAGATGACTGGGAATATGGGCAAAATTTACAACACATCCCCCTCTTGCCTAGATTTCCAGTGAGAAAAACTGGGGTAGGAGAACACTGCTTTGGACACTCAGTCAAATACTTTATTTGCATAAGTGGAGTATGATCAACAATACTCAATGCTGCTCAGGACAACATTTGGCATGTGGCTCTCTTCATTTTCCTCCTCGATACTGCCCACTCAGAGCATGGTCACCATGATCTACTGTCATGCCAGGCTGATCAATTTACTCATCACGATATTATTTCCAGGATTCAGTTTTCCCCCTGTCAGGGAATATGACCCGCTGTCATATTCAGGATTCTTGGTCCATCATCCTCAATTTACTGATTTTTCTCCTCATCCTAGAAAGTAGACTCTTGCCATCAAAGTTTGTTTTGCAGCCCAATTAAAAATGCTCATTTATGTACGCCTTTTTATTTTTCTTTTCATAACCTCTTGGCTCATATCATTCTTAATTCTTCTCTGGAAAGCTTATCACATTAAACTTGAGATTAATTTCTCTGAAATTGGAGCTTAATTGATTGTAGAGTGCATAATGTCAACTATCATATAAGTCTGACATCCCCTCTCATCCAGCTCATATGTCAAATTCTGAGTTACAGTACCAACAGCTGCTCAACAGTTTTTCTGATCAAGATCTTCAGCTCTTCCAGCAGATGAGTCAGGCTGTGTGACGGAAACTCTTCTATGGTCCTTCCAGAACCCATATGCCTAGTCTGGTACCAGTGGCTAGTCCTTCCATGGAATTAATGGAAACAGTAACCAATCCTTCTGAAACCAAACTAGCAATCATTTTGAATGACTTGCAGCTGATTATTCCTCTGTCATCAATTCCAGAGTTAAATTTAAAAAATCTCCTGGATTCAGCTCCTTTTGCAGATGCACCAAAAATCATTGTGGATGCTCCAGAAATAATGCCCTTTGCTCTTGATTATTCCTTTCTGGCCAGGTTGGACTTGCTTCCTGAGCTCCTATTCCAACTTGGACAGTATTACAAACCAGCTGTCTTGGCCACCAAACTCACCATCAGCAACAGCATTCATTTTGAACTCTTATGCAGAATTGAGGGCTTAAATCACTGAGGCTTTATCCATAGTGCTGAATCCTTCCAATTTTGAGAACATCCTAGATCAGGATATTGCCATTTATTCTCTTCACTTTACCAGCCAAGTTCTTTGAAGTTGGGCCACAAAGCTTCCAGCCACTCCCAGGTTCCATTGCTCCTTCTGCTTCAGCTTCTGAGAAGCTTGTAGTTGTCACTTGCAGGATGCCATTTGCTCCTTGCATGACATTCTTGTTTTTTGGTGCTTCCCGTTGGTATCTTCCACTGATGACTTTAATAGGGAGCATGATTTGCAACCCTTGTCCAGTATTCCTTGTTCGCTGCTGGCCCATATGTCTGGTGTTCTTGACAAAGTCCGTCAGCAAGCACACAAGACTAATCTTCCAGCTCTGGTACCATATCAGGATTACTTGGGGGTTTTGCTGACTGCCTCTTCCTGTACTGTTGCTTCCCTCATCACTCTAGAGTTTTGCATTTGGCTTCTTCTGACATCTCAATTTCCCTTCCCCTAATTGCTTTCTTGCAGGGATCTGCATCAGCTCAACAAACTTGGTTTTGTATAGGTTTAGCCCTTGCTAGAATCTGATCTCGCATAGATTTCAATGGGTTATTCATTCCTACATCAATCCATCCTCCCTCCCACAAGAGGCAACATAGGCGGAATCATCTATGAATCAAGTATAATCAATAAAAAAATAAAAATTATAAAATTTTATTGGTTTTTTTCTATGCAGTTTTATAATAGTAATTTTCTTCCAATATCTTTATTAATCTTCTATTTTTTCTTCTTTTTTTCTATGGTACTTGACCTTGTTTCATTTAAGTAGTACATCTTTTTATTTATGCCTCCAAACTGGATCCTAGGCATTTTTATACCTATCTGTTTTCTATGGTTAAGAGGTCCTTTTTTCAGACATAACCACCTAGATTGGTTCAGAGGCCCTATTTCAAACTTGATATAATCATTAAGAGATAACCAACAAAGTGGTTCAGCGGTCCTTTGGGAACTCTTTTTTGTTATTATTCTTTCATCAATCCATCACTTTAAATACTTAGCATGGACTCAATTTACTACTCTTCCATCCAAGAGGTCCTTGATGGAGTAGGCGTCAGTCGCCATCTTAGTGATAATCTCAAATAGACCTAACCACAATGCATCCATTTTGTTTCTTCTCCCAAAATCATGCATATCACAATAGGCAACTCTTTTGCCTATTTGATATTCTGATAAAGCCTCAGTTCTTATCATCCGTCAACCTTTCTCTATCATTTTCTTCAACATAGTATCCAATGCTTGCAATTTCATTTCTATTAGGATATTTATCAATTGGGTTCAAGTACTGTTTGGCACTCATACCCAATGTTGGTTCCACCGCCAAATATAAAATCAGTTGCAATGCGGCCTTCCTTCCATATAGCAATTTAAATGGCATTTTCTCATCGCCGTATGATGACTGATATTAAGGCAAATGTCACCAAACTCAGGTACATTCCCCATGCAGAAGTTCTTCCTGCAACCAGCTTCCTCAGCGTCATGGCCAGCGTTCCATTAACTCCTTCTACCAGTCCATTTGTCTCTGGCCAGTAGGGTACAGACATGACTTCTCAGATCCCCATTATCTCATTCAACCATGGGATCACATGAGATGTGAAGTTTGTCCCATTATCGCTAAGCAGGACATGTGGGCATCCATGTCAGTATACTACTTGATCCAGGATGAACTTCACGGTGCTGATAGCGTCCACTTTTTCTAGGGCCTTCATCTCAACCCATCTCATCAGATGATCAATTGCAACTATTATGTACTTGACTCCCCCTGTGCACATCATCAGCTGTCCCATCATGTCAATGGACACTGTATGCCAGGAAAATCCAGGGCAAACTAGTCAGTATCCAATTTGTATTCTTATATGGCTTGTGCAGCTGGCACTCCACACAACAAGCTAAATAGTCTGCAACATCATAGTTGATTGACTCCCAGTAGTAGTACTGGCAAATATGGTCAGTTGTTTTTCTCAGGCCTCCATGCCCAACAACTTTATTAGCGGCCTGCATGATAGCTGCTCTTTCTGAAAGCTTTGGAAATAGTAAACGTTTCCTATTAATCATTTTAAATACATGTTCATCCATGGTCTTGGTGTTTTCCATCAATTTTTGAAGTGCGCCTTGGATTTCTTGGGGCTCATCCCTTTTTCACTGTTGACCATTCTCTGGAATAGCTCATCCGCCTGTGGGTATACCATCTGGACCATTGGTAACCGTGATAAGTTATCCACATTCTAGTGAGAAGCTGCCACTCGATGGACAATCTCATAATCAAAAGCGTGTAGCTTTAGTGCCCATTGGGCAGTCATCCTTATGGTTCTTTCAGATTGTGGAGCCAACGTAATGAGGAGTGGTCTTTCACCGTTTTGAAGTGCATTCCATGGATGTACACCTGAAACTTCTTGCAGGCTTAAATGACCACAAGGCATTCCTGCTCAGTTATGGTGTAGTTCCTCTCAGCAGCTGAGAGTGTCCAACTCACATATGCCACCGGATGTTTGTCCCCAAGTTCATCTACTTGGCTTAATATAGCGCCAATCGCCATCAACAAAGCATTGGTTTGTACAATAAATTCTTGATCAAAACTCAGATATTCCAAAACCAGAGAATCTATTAGATATTGGCATATCTCATTGAAGGATTCCTGCACTTCTTCATTCCATATGAATCATTTCTTTGGATCCTTCAATAGATGTAATAAGGGTTTGGCAATTCTAAAAAAAATCCCAAAATGATCTTCTGCAGTATTTGACCATTTCAAGGAACACTTGGATATCTCATACACTCTTTGGCACAGCCATCCGTTCTATATATTCAAACCTTCTTAGCTTGCAGCTGCAATCCACTAGAGTTGATCACGAATCTCAGATATTCAAACTCTTTCTTGAAGAAGTGACACTTCCTTGGCTTCATCTTCAGGTTAGCCATGGATAGTCTCTTGAATACTGCTTCCAAGTGGTGTAAATGGCCATTAAATGTCCTACTGAACACATTGATATCATCCAAGTACACTAGGAAGCAGGACAACTTCAAGTCACTCAGTATAGCGTCCATGGCCCTCTGGAACGTTGCAGGCGCATTTCATAGACCCTGAGGCATCCTCGTTGGTTGGTGTAGCCCCTGTGCAGTAATAATCACGCATTTTTCTTGGTCTTCTCTTGGCAAATTGATTTTCCAATATCCCAATATCAGATCCATCACAGAGAATACTTCGCTTCTCCCAATCAATCTAGCACATCATCAATTCTTGGTAGGGGATATGAATCCATTTTTTGTAATCTTATTCAGCTTCTAGTAATTGATCACCACCCAATTAGAGCCATCCTTTTTCTTCACAATAAGAATTGGACTCGCCCAGGGGCTTGATGGCAGAACTAGAAGCTCATGCTTCACTAGTTTGCTGATCTCTTCTTCCACTACTGCTTTAGCTGCCTTTGACCATTGAATTGGTCTCATCCTGATTGGCAAATTTTCCCCAGTATTGACCTTGTGGATCACTTCTTGTACACATCCCAAATTGTGGTCATCCTGGATGAATACTTCCTGATACTTTTCAAATAATTTGAGCACCTCCTCTTGCTGTCCTTCCATCAGATCAGCAAGTTACTCTCAATCAATTAATAGGTTGATACTCTCAGTTACCCCAGCTGGTAATCCCATCTCATCAATGGTCCCAAAATCGTGGAATTTCCTCAGTTCAGCCATCAGGATTAGATGAACAAACATGATGATCTGATTCTTCCTGATTTTCACCAGTTTTTCACTTAAATTCGCCAGGAGAACTTGAATTTCTTCATGGCCTGGCATTATTATTCCATGAGTCACCCAAGGCTCTACTCTGGACTTCTTCCAGGGGCTTCCAACCTCCCCATACAGCAGCTCTGGTATCTCCAACATCAACCCCATGTCAACTATCATCTGTGATCCCAGAGATATGATTTTCTCATTCTTGATCTTCAGTGTAATCCCCAGTTTTCTAGGATTTCTGTTGGCATTTATTGTTGCTTCTGACCAACTAGTTGGTAATGAATTGGGACAATGCTATAATTGTATATCAGGTTGATGAAGTTATTTCTCCTATTTAGTGGAGCTTCCCCATCCTTCTGATAGACCAATGGTAAAGTCTGGCCCAATATGGGCAACATATTATCCTCAAAGTTATATTTAACTCTGTACTTTTGTAGAAATTTTTCACAATCAGAATGTCATAGTCTTGGTTGGCCAAAACCTATTGCTGGCGCAGATATCACCAAGGATCTGAATCAAAGTGGCAAAGTGCTATACGCTCCACATGAGATGGTGGTATTTGGCCCAGCTGTTTCATGCTCCTTCTTGTGTTCCTAGTCAGATGATATCTTCATCCTCTTCACTAGCTTTGTTAAGACAACGTTGATGATTGCTCTACTGTTAACAATCGCCCTCACCCAAACTCAATTCACTTGTACATCTATATATATACACTCAAAGTATTGTAAGATAGTGTTTACTGAGTGTATAGCGGCGTTATTAGCTGAATTGAGGGTGTTAATGATTTGTGCCAATAAATCAGGAAATGATTCCTTTATCATGCTGAGGGGGATTGACAGGTTTTCCTCATCTAATCGAACCTTGGTCAATTCATCAGGATTATCCATGGCTCAAATCTTGTCTATCAGTTGTCAGGCATATAGCTGGCAACTTCTTTAATTATCTCAGGGTTGATCCCCTTTGCCCACAGATCTTGTTACCACATTCACATCCAAATTGATACTTGATACAGCTGATCCAGTACATCTTTATCCACAAACAGATAACTGATGTCAGTTTCCTCATGCATAATATTAGGAGGAACAGGCTTCTCCAAAGCTCTAGACTGTTCCCCATCTAGTCCATGAGCCCTTTTCCTGACTCCTTTGTGGCAGCAGACCCTTTTGCTTGCACCACATTGATTTGATACTTTGTCTTCTTGCAATGTACAGTGAAATGTCCCTTCCCTTTGCATTGGTAACATACTTTCTCTTTATTATTCATCCATCTGAACTCTTTGGCCTTATTCCCCAGCATGGTTCAGTTCTTCTCTTTGCACTTTCGTTCCCCTTTGGTTGTTTTGAATTGCATACTGTATTGGATTTGAAACTTCTGTTTAAGGCATCAAAGGTTGATCCTAAGATTTTTAAATTACCTATCATCTGAGAGGTAGTAATTTTCAGCGTGAACACAGAATACATCATTCAGTGAAAATTGTGGTAGGGCCAAAGGGCCACTTGTAATGCAATTCTGGCATCAAAGTTGTCCAGTAACTTTGCTCAAACCAGGATTTGCAACTCCTGGTAGAACTGATCTGCAAAGCTTGCTAAAGATTTATCTTTATGGAATTGGATTCCCATTAACTCTTGTTTGCGCTTTAACATGCGCGTTAGGCTCCCAAATCCCTTCATTATGGCCACCTTGGCCTCTGTGTATGAATAGCTGTCCCCTCCAGATGGGGCAACACTAGGTTCTGGCAATCAGTGTTTAGGCAATTCACTACTGTCAATGCCTTTTGACAATCACTATATCCATACATAGTCATATCAAACAGTCAGAAAATCTCTGGGGTGTTATCCTGATGGAATGTCAGCAATTTTGGCGTTGCCTTAAATTCCTCTGAGGTTTTTCTAGCCACCTCTCTAGGTTCAGCTACTTGGCTCACTTGGGAGTAATTTTGGGTGTCATCTCCAAAATGGCAGCAAAAGTGGACAGCATGTTTCTTGGGGTATTCGACTTCCCAATTATTGTATAAGGAGTCCTTTCTTTGGCATCATTTGCCACATATGGCTCACAATCACATTTGTGAGTTTTTAGCTCCTTGACCTGTTTGATCAGTTGCTTGATATCAGCGCTGAAATTTTTCAAACAAACGCAATCCACTTCACGCTCTGTCTTCTGGGATAAGACTTTTCAAATTAAGTCCCCTTCTTTCTTCTTTAATGAAGTTACCTTTCCAAGTACCTCACTTCCAAAACTCATGACATTATTGATCCTTTCCTCCATCTTGGAGACTCTTTCTTCAAGGCTTCAAATTCTCGATAATCCGCTGAGTTTAGGGCGTTCTGATAAATGGTAGCTAACTCCATCCATAGTTTTCTTAACTCATCATTATATGACATTCTTCTAAGTTCTTCTAAACAACTACACTTCTGTAGTGAGCACCACTTTGTAAAAATTTATAGGTGATGGTTACTATCAGCCAATAATCCCTATAAATTTATTACTTGCACAGGTTCAGATTTTTTGTAATTTGTCTGTGTTGTATAGTTGTTGATATAATCAGTTGATAATAGTATGATAACTATTATCTGTAATTAAATGGAAGTCCTAGATCTTAGCCCAATGCTCGGCCAGTATTTACACTCATGATACTTGTGATGTCTTGAAATAGGGATTTGTTTCCTTGTACCATCTAACCCAATCTTCTCTTAGATTCCCGTTGACGTTTCTCCAGTTTGACACACAGTTGGCAGCAATCCCTGATTTTATTCTGCTTCTTCTCTGAATCTCTGCTCAGATCCTTGCTCTATTCCTTAAATAGTCTCTCAATTATCACACACAGCAATATTATCCCTGAGAAAGAATAGAACAAATGAATGCTGATAAAGTTTACTAAACTGATATATCTACTATATACTCTATAAACTGTTTTCTATTATAAGTGAGCTCTAGGGAATTTATAGTGGGGGATTCAGCCATCCAACCCTCAGTTAACACCTCTTCAATGAAACTGCAGCCATTGCCATTGAATCACCTATCCTCATCTCAGCATTGATGGTCTTTCCCATCCTGGCTAGGATTCCGTCATTGGACATCCTCAAGACCTAAAACAGAAAGAGTCAGAAAATGTGTCCCTAACTTTTTTCCTCTTGATCCTGGCAAACCAACCATATTTGGCAAGTGACCTGCTTAGGTAATGGGACTTGTTACTCATTAATGCAGGTCACAAACTAACTGATCGATTCACTAGTTGCAGGCAGTATTACTTGCCTCAAAACTTACTACTTACATTCCCAATCAGTCAGTGATAAAACCCAACTGATCCCAATCAGTACATCTGATAGTTACTCACTATAAGATGCCCATATTTCATTGGCAACTCTGCCCAACAAGATTGTAAGCATTTGTACAGTTTGATTCCCAATTGATCTAACAAGGAAAATATCCTAAAATCCCCTGAACATAGTTACCCTGAAATCAGGATCAACCAATTTCCAGTTCACTTTGCATTAGGGAATTATCCCCTAGTGATTCCTGGTAATCTAGATGGCTGGCATATGAGAGAAAATTCCAACACTAACATATCTAATATTCTTTTAGATTCCATGAACAAGTGCATTATGAAAACATGCCTTATACCTGGAGGCAAGGAAGCATACACTGTCACTTTATTAAAAAAAGGAGATATACTAAACCTATCTAATTGGCGCCCAATCTCCCTAACCAATACTGACACAAAAATATTCACAAAAAATGTCCAAACGATTAGGGGAAATTGCAACTGATTTGATATCCCCATCACAATATGGATTTGTTCAAGAAGATCAATATGGGACAATATTTACACAGTTTCAAATATCTGCCAATCCAAAGCATCTGGAGCGCTTGTTTTTTTAGATCAACAGAAGGCATACAACAGGGTGAAATGGACCTATCTCAGTGCCTGCCTTCAAAAATTCAAACTTCCAAATTAGTTTATAAACTGGGTGATGATGTTCACAGAGTCAGCCATGATGGCTGTGTGTGGAGCAGGCTTCTTAACTAACCCAGTCATCCCACAGAGAAGACTCAAACAAGGAAACCCCTAAGCCCTCTACTTTACAATTTAATCTTGGATCCTCTAATCTGGAATACAAACGCCCTTATCAAATGAATCAATGTATATGGCCAACGACCAGTCAGAATGATGGCTTTTGCTGATGACTGCATGGTGGGTATATCTAACAACCAGGATGCCTTTAGAATTGATAAGATAATATAAGAATACTCATCCATAAGCAATGCATCACTTAATACTGAAAAAAGAAATTATATTCCTGAGGAAGTATCAGAGCCATTGGATACCATCTACCCTGAGTCAAGAAACCAATACAAAATCAAGACTCCTCACCAGACATAGGAGGTAAAGATTAGCAATTACCCCACTGGAACTTCTCTTCACAACTAAGCTGGCAGCTGGACATGTCCATCACTTGGATGTATGGCTAGAGGCAGGAGGCTACACCAACGCCGTGATGGAAAATCAACTTCTAGATAAAATAATAAAATGCATTGCCTCCTTGCATAGACATCAAACAGGTCTAACAGAAAGGGTTATGATAGCCAACTCCATGATATTATCAATCATATGTCTATGGCCCATGAAATTGCTTTTTCACCGTCCTTTTTTAATAAAATATATTCCTTAATAAAGGGATGGCTTTGGTCCAACCATAATACCCCTTTGCGCCTTGAAACCCTATTTGGACCTAAGAGGAATGGAGGTATGGGGCTAACTAATTATGTAGTACAAGCGACCCATTTACTAGGGTCTAGATAGCTCAGGTGACTAGTCCAGACCTACCAGATATACATTGGGCTAGAGCAGTAATATTATATTTTACATGAGCACAACAATTAAGAAACACAAATCATCCAAACACATTAAGTATCTGGCATCTCATTCAATGGCTGCAGGACCACATGCCACTCCTGTACACTTTAAACAGATACTTCTAGCCATGAGAAGAGCAGCGTGGAAGATCCACATAGATGGCCAGATCAGTCACTGAGGATGACTAAGGCTAACTCACAGACAAGAAATTAATGGCCAAATAGTCACAGATGACATAATAAACAAAAATCCAAGTACCATTGCAAGGATTGATTATCTGGATCATATGGATATACCATACAGCCTGGAGACCCAACAAATGGTCTAGAGATACACACATCACTCACTACTATAACCCTGGATAAGGGCACATGTATGGAGATGCATGAGGAGAGTATATTGCACAGCAGAATGATCAAACGCTTCCCACTCTTCATGCACAAAATTTGGCCAATATGGAAGCTTAGTACACCATCTAGAACAATGTCCAACATTGGTAGCTATCTGGAAAGAGATCATGTGCCTATTCTGAAATGACAATGGACAATCACTTAGTTTGGCTAGTAACATGTTCACTCTCAACATGGAGTCACCTTTCCATCCATCCCTGCAGGTGTTAATAGTAGCAATATCACTGTGTACAATCCATACTATAGTACTGGAGTCATTCACAGAAGCAATGTTTACCCTCCAGAAGCCATCAATCATTTTAACTACCATATATTGGAACACTTCCAAGCATGGTTGTTTGAAAACATGACCTCACATAACAGAAGGACAATCAATTTATAGTTTCACATATGGTTTCTGATATTGACTTATTCCTTCACTCATGCTGCATCTAAGGATAAGTCAGCATAAGCCCCCTATCATAATAAACTTGGTGGTCCTGGAGACAACAAGATGGGCTATGAACCCTCTGTGGTGTCCCTAATTATGTACAGTTAATTATTACTTTAACCTCACTATATCAGAAGTGTATGTTTCCTGGTTGACCTTCCCAAATAAATAAATAATATAAATAATATATTAGATATATTTATATACTTTGTATGATTGTATGTATGACTGTATGTAAGTGTGCATGCCTTGCTTTTTGTTCACTTGTATATGAATAAAAATATTTAAAGTAAATATTTGGCAAAAATCATTTTTTAGTAAAACATTTAGGGTTGATAATGTTTTTTTATTTTATATTTTTATATTTTTCAACTTTTTCTTATTTTCCTCTTTTTCAAAAGCAATTATTCTAATATTTTTTGCATTTTATTTTTAAGGTTAAGCTAGAGTTGCAGATACAATTCCCATTCAATCTTTTTTATCTAATTTAATTCATTTATTTAATTCAATTAGTTTACTTAGTTCATTTTATTTTATATAATTCATTTCATTCAATTTTATTGCAACTCATTTATTTTCTTTTGTTTGATAATTGAAATTTATAAGCTTTCAAAAGTAGAATATATTATAAATTGAAATATATTATATTTATAAGTAATTAAATAGACTAAGTACACTTTAACTAACTTAAATTAAACTAAGTACCTTCATAGCTATTAGCTATTAACTGAACTAGCTCATAAGTCTAAATATTATCTATCTATCTATCTTATATCTGTATATATATTAATTTAGAGAACTAAATGCTTTTCTGTGCCTTTTAGCCTTGCTTTCTATAAAATTTCACCACATTAAACCTTTAAAGAAGATAACATTTCATAAAGTTGATATCCTAAACAAAAACTACTAATTATTATCCAAAACCAATTGGATCTATTAAATCAACTTAAAACCACCCACTGCTTGTAAAACCTATTTAAACTATCAAATTAACTAACCACTTACTACTTACTAAAACAATTAACTTCATAATTAGCTAAATGACCCAACTGATAAACAAACTTATTTATACTATTAAAACAAATGAATATCAAACTGCTCAGCTATAAAAATATTAAAACTACTATTAAGAAAATATAAAATTTTTACTTCAAATCTATAATTTTTATATTACTAAGAAAATAAAAAGATTAGGGGAGGATACCCCAGTGGTAGAATAGGGACCTCTACCACTGCCTCCCTGAGTTCAATTCTGGTACTGGAACTTTGGGTAGGGGACAATTATGACTGTGTTGGCGTTGTGCACTAATGCCCGAAACCAAGATAGCAAATAGCAAAGGCGGTCCATGGAGTTCCTAGCCTATCATATGCTGTACATGGAGGTTTTCTGGATTTTATACTCATTTCCCATTCATTAGATTTTCCATTAATTGGTGCAGTATTGTCCTCTGGTCAGCCCACCTCAAATAAAATAAATAAATGAAAATAAAATTTATGGTAAATTATATTAAAGCCATCTAATCTTAGTAACTGCGCAAAAGTTAATCAATAAGTTATTTCAGGAAGTGTGTTAAATAAAGGATGCAAGGTTACAACCCAAACAATATGGTGAGTTAATTAAACACATGTGGAAATAAATGTTTCTTTGTTTGTTTCTTTGTTTATAATGTACACTGTCCTTTACCATTCATCCAAATGTGATGGAACTTTAGTGAGTTGTAATGCACATGACCACAAAGGTTTTGAATTAGTACAACTGTTATCTTCATAATTAAGTAATTAGTATTATATGTAACAGGTGAAGATTCTATATGTTTTGTGATGGTAGTCAGTATTGTTACAGCTGAACAGTTTATATTCATTGATTTGCTAGTTTCAATATTTTTCCAAGCAGTTGGTGGTTTTAGGTTGATTAATAAGTTTGATGGTTTTATTTAGCAGTTAGTGAGTATTTAATTTGACAATTTAATTGGTTTTGGTAATTTGGTAATGGTTTTTTGTCGTTTCAATAAGTTTAGTTTGAGTTTACTAAGAGGTTGGTGACTGGTTGATTTGGTATATTTGATGGTTATAGCTAAGCAATTTAGTGGTTGATCTATATATAGATATAAAAACTGATATTGCAAGTGATAGTTAAAACTAAAAAATGAAGATCCAATGTAGTTATCAGATGCATTTAAAGGTGTCATGTATCTGCATTTAATTTCGTTTTGCTTTGGACAACAAGGCATTGAGTTCTGTATTTTTGAGTAGTTTTCAATTAAATTTTATTTAAGTGCTTATACCTTAGTTTATGTAGCTTGACTATCAATTGTCCATTTGTTTTTATAAACGACAATTTTATTTGATTCTTCTTATTATGATTTTAAGATACTTGTTTAAGTTGTTTCCCCTAAACATAAAATATCTTTGCCAAGTTAGGTTGAATTTGGTTCAGCAGTTTAAACGATGATATGTTACATTTGTACACATGTTGATTTAAAAAAGAAATGTTTTGTTTAGCAGTTTGGTGGTATTTGATTAATCCATTTTTTTTTTAGTACTAGATGGTCCCAACCCAAGGGGGGGGATTCATCGATGTTTGATTAATCCATTATGTTTAATTTTATCGGCTGTTTGGTTAGTGCGTCTTGGTCAATTTGATAGATCCAATGGTTTTGGGTAAGTGGTTGGTAGTTCTTTATTGTTTTTAAATTTGAATTGAGGTATAGCCAAGTGTTTGTAATTTTGGTTGATTTGATAAAACTTAATTTAATTTGGCCAAGGAGTTGGCGAAATTTAGTTGTTTTTACATTTAATTGGTGTTGGCTGAGCGGTTGGTGGGTTTTGGTTGATTTGATAGGTTCTTTGGCTTTTACAAGTGGGTTGATGGTAGTAGAGTAATTTGATAGATTTAATTGGTGTTGGCTAAGAGGTTGGTGGTTTTTGATTGATTTTATAGGCTCACCTGTATTGGGTAAGCAGTTGGTGATTAAATCTACTTAAAACACATTCACTACCATCTAGTACTAAAAAAAAACACATTCACTGACGTACTGACTCATGACTGACATCTGAAACCTTCGAATCTGATAGGTTCAATCTATTTGCGTGAGTGGGTGAGAATTGGCGAATCTCTATATATATAAAACAAAGTCGTATTAGTTACACCATTTATAACTCAAGAACGGCTGGACCGATTTTTATGATATTTGCTTTGTTGGATTTGTCTCCGCCCCGAATAGCAGAATAACTATTAAAACATGGGAAAATATATAGTAAAATAAAAAGTTTTATATGTAACAAGTGAAAACTTTATATATACTTCGATGGTATTCGCTATATTGTTACGGCCGAGAAGTTTGATATTCGGTTGATTCGGTAGTTTAAATGGTTTTGTCGAGCGGTTGGCGGGTTTGTGTTGATTAATAAGCTTAAATGTTTAAATAAAGTTAGTGATTGGTTGATTTAATAAAGTTGATTGGTTTTGGTAAGTAGTTGTGATTTTGGTTGTTTCGATACATTTAACTTTGGTTTACGAAGCGGTTGGTGATTGGTTGATTTTTAATCTAATAGTTTTAGCTAAGTGGTTTAGTTAATTCGATAGGTTTAATTGGGTATGGCTGAATGGTTGGTAAATTTATATTGATTCAGTATAATTCGATTACTTAATTTTATCGATAACCATCTACAAATATAAAAAATATAAGATTATCAGATGAACTTTAAGCCCACAAACAAATCTGTGTTAAACTGGGTATCAACAAGAATTAATCTTAAATTTTATTTACAAAAAAATCAGTTGTTAATTTGTTTATATAGATGCATTATCTCGAGCAAATAATCAAAAATCACCTAACTTGCACAAGTATTCTATAAAATTTGGGAACGGAATTCTAATATGTAATTGTTTAATATAATCATATAATTTAAACATCAGTCCTATATAAGATCTAGAACGTATATTTCTAATGGTAATTATATAGCAATTTGGCTGTGTGTTTTCATATTCATTTAACTCAATAGTTTCATAGGCTTTAATATTTAGTTGGTAGTTTTTGGCTGTTTTGTAAGTTCAATAATTGGTTTTTGCTGAGTGGTGGTTTATTTTTTGGTTGATTCGATAGGCTCAATAGTTTCAGATAAGAGATTGGTGGTTTAATTAATTTGGCAGACTTAATTGATTTTAGCTAAGTGGTTGGAGGTTGGAATTTTTAATAGGTTTAATTGTTTCTGAACTTATTGATAGCTATCTACCAATATAAAAGCTAAAATAATTTAGAATCTGATTGATTTGATAAGTTTATTTTATTTGGCCGAGTGGTTGATGGTTTTTGGTCGAATCGATAGGATACAGTTTAGCTTTGGAGGTGATTAGTTATTGGTTGATTTGATAAGTTCAGTTAGTTTTAGCTGAGTGGTTGGTCTTTTTGGTTGCTTCGATTGAGCAATTAGATTTAGCCGAGTAGTTATTGCTTAACTATATATAAAATCTAAATTAATCAATTCAAATCACCTAAAATTCTATAGACACCGTAGAGAAGCACGGGTAACTCCGCTAGTTATCTAATAATTCGCCAAATTACTCACCTGAAACTCAACAAAAATCAGTATTAGAGTTTAAGTATTTTATTAACCGACTTTGAAAAAGGAGAAGGTTCTCAATTCGACCTGTATGTATATTTTTTTCTTTTTTTCTGTTTGTTCGCGCATAACTCTGAAAATACTGGACCGATTTGGATGATCATCTCCAAAAATCGAGGATGCTCCAACTTAGGTCCCATTTTACTTTTGTAAGTATTGGTCAAGTATCTGCCCATTAATTTAGTAAATATATCAAAATGGACTCGGAAGAGATGGGTACTTATGGGACTAATACAACACCGGATAAACATTTTTCTGGCATCGGTGAAGCGATAGCTTCGTTGCACATTTGATATGTCCTATGGCTGGGGGGTATGTTCAAAATTAAGTCAGTATGAGCTCATAGCGGGATAAGCTTAAATCATTATAGATAACTATCGTTTTTGCATAAGTTGACCAATAAACTCATCTAAATTTGATAAAATAAATTATTTTAGATAGCGATCAATAAATTTACATAGATTGACTAATAAAAGCAACCAAATCTAATAAAATGAATTACTGTAGATGGCAATCATTAAATTCAGCATATGTTGACCAATAAAATCATCTAAATTTGATAAAATGAAGTATTGTAGATGGTGATCAGTAAATTTAGTATAATTTGACCAAAAAATCAACTGAATTTAATAAAATAAATTATTATTATATTTGTTTATAAGATACTATATATGATAGCACCGCAGTGGCCCAGTCAGTGGCTCAGCTCCAGCATGGCCTGCCCACCATCTTCTTCCCCCCAACTTCCCTGAATCTCCCTGCAGTGACATCTCAAAACTATTTGATGATGCTGAAATCGCTGTTATGAATGTCGCAACGCTTGCTTCATTCAACCCCTCAGCCAAAATCACCCACCACAGTATCTCCCTTTTCACCCAACTTCCTGAAGCCCGCAAAGAAGCTGAAGTTCTCCTCGCAGCTTTTATTGAAACACTTTCCCATCATTATCTTGATACAGAAGTGGAAAACTCCTACTACGCTGACCTCAGCTCCCACTATGCAGATGCCCCAACACCCTGGCTCTCTGCTCTGATCTGGTACTGTAACCAACACCCCTTGATCGAGGTGGGTCTTTCTGAAAACTAACCCCCTGACCCCTCCTCACCCTCTGCCATGATGGGTTAAGCAGTTTCTGCTTCCCACCTGGTTAGTAGTTTGTTTTGCTGCTTTGAGTGTTGTGATCAGTACTGTCCATCCCCTGGTCAGCATACCTCGAATAAATCGAAGATACTATATATAATAGATATACAATAAGTTTTAATTTTATAGAGAAATAGTTAGGGGCAAAAACAATATATAGAGATAGTAATATTTAATAAAAGTAGGAAAAAGAGCCACTTTTAAAAATGCACTAATTTTTTGAGGGGAAAAGTGCTGGGGGTAAAGTTTTTTTTGGGGGAAAAAAATAACCTTCTTGAAAATTTTTCTGGGAAAAAAAGAACCTCCTTTAAAAAAAGCTCTAAAAATTATGAAATAATTGAGAAATTAAGCTTACTCAATAAAACCCTTTTTTGAAGTTGGTGCCATATTTTAACAGATCTAATAGTTATTTATAATTTATATACTCAGTACTATTTATTCTAAGTTGCTTATAGTTTACACTTGGACACACTCCAGACAAGATATAATTTGTATTTATGAGCAAAATTTTATAATTCAGTTTAAAATATGGTACCAACTTCAAAAAGGGTTTTATTGAGTAGGCCTAATTTCTCAATTATTTCATACTTTTTAGAGCTTTTTTTAAAGGAGGTTCTTTTTTTCCCAAAAAAATTTTTTATTTATTTTATTTGAGGTGGGCCGACCTGGGGACAATACTGCACCAATTAGTATTAGAGTTTAAGTAGATTAGGTAGTTAGGATAATCAGCTCACCAGCCATGAGGGCAACAGCGAAGCTGTTAGTCCGAGTGGCTTGAGAGTAGTGCTGGCACAGCCTATAGGCTACAATATGAGCTTATCATTTGATAAATTAAACAATGTAGCGAAGCACGGGTATCAGGATGTTAGGTTTATATATTCTAAAAACCTGCCTAATTTGGTTCACCTAATTAATAAAATACTTTTGGCAAGTTAAATAGAAGTTGATTTAGTAGTTTGGAAGAGATGTCACATACTCAATGATTTTAAGTATAAGATGAATTTGGGTAGCAGTTTGGTGTTATGTGATTGATTCAATAGGTTTTTTTTGTTTGGCCGAGTGGTCGATGGCTTTTGTTCGAATCGATAGGACACAGTTTAGTTTTGAGGGGTGATTGGTTATTGGTTGTTTTGATAATTTCAGTTAGGTATACCAAAGTGGTTGGTGGTTTTTGGTTGATTCGATTGAGCAATTAGATTTGGCTGAGTGGTTTTGTTTATCTATAATATAAAATCTATATTAATAAATTGAAAATCTGAAATTTTATAGACACCGTAGCGAAGCACGGGTAAATCGGCTAGTGGTTTTATAAGTTCAATGGTAATGAGTAAGCGGTTTTGTGTTATCTATAATATAAAACCTAAGTTAATCGGTTTAAATTAGCTGGGAATAAATAAACCCGAGCAATGCTGGGTAACTCCACTAGTAATTGATAAAAGAGGCTACCTAAGGTTAGATTAGGGTCTTATGCAATAATTTGAACAATACTTTTTGTTCCTTACCTTAGGTTTACATGGCCAGTGAAGCAATAGTAATCCTAGAAGCTGTGGATAAATCTTAGCTATCATAAACTTATTTGCAAACAGTTTATGAATCCTAGCTTTTTTGCATACTTATAGGTTAACAATATCAGTGCTTTTCAGTACTATGATAATGAAACTAGATTTATTCTGGTAGACATGATAAGTATTGTGACACTTAAGGTAAAATGGAGGATGAGGTTAGTAAAATCTTATGTTTTTTATATGATAAAGTCTGTATGAAAATAGCACTAACAAGAGATCTTAGTCACCAGCTTTATTTGAATTAAACTAGTTTTCAATTGTCCCATGAAGCAGCAATTGAAATTATGCTTTAATCTTAATAGTGTAACAACTGGCTTGTTAGTATAAGGAATAACTGCCATCTCCATAGTAAAAGCGGCGGGAAGCAAATAAATGGGGTAGCACAATAGTTTGTTAAACTGGATGATTACAAGATTTAATACTAATCTTACTCTCAAGATAATAAAATTTCAACGCAGGATCGTATGGGAGATAGAATACTTATGCTCGGGTGTTGGGAAGCTGTACTGGACAGATGGGGACGTCAATAAAAGCTGTTTTTCGGCCGAGGAAGTGCTGCCTATACTAAAGCTCAGAGGATTAGAAAATTGAACTGAATCTAACTTTAAAACTAATTGTTGTAAAATAATAATGAGAGGACAAAGGTCAAAACTCGCTGTCAAAGGTTATCAACTGGTCGAAAGTTACAAGCTGTAATTCTGTAAAACACTGAAAGGTATTTTGAGTTGTATAATCTTGATTGGAGCCGAGTAGAAAGCTTGGCAAAATTAAATTAAGACGATTTATCGCCTAAACTCGCGTAATGAGTGGTTTGTCAGATGCCATTATCGCTTTTATGGTAATTATTGGAAAGTGGTTATGATTTTACATGGGCTGAATGTATTGATTTGATTTGTCAAATCTAAGGGACCATGTTCCTAAGTACAGATTATTAAGTCTCAAATTTGGGTAAGGAGTGTCGTTTGGGCGTCAGATGGGGTTGGATTATCTATAGGGCAAGTTGCATAGCGCGAGGTTTAACAAATTAGTTGGGGGTGAAGTCGGAAGTTGACACAAGAAGTAAATAACGCACAGGGTCGTTTTAATAAGATAGATTTTGATAAAACATCCTTAAATGCTGCGATGGCCAGTTCAATTCAAATTAGTACTCAGAACAAATATACTTAAATGGCAATTACCTAAATAAAACTACCGCGGTAAACCCAGCCAGACTTGTAACCTCAAGGGCAAATTAAATTGGAGCTGGATTTCAATCCAAACCATCCTTCGACCAGTTTAAGTTTAAGGCGATGGAATTAAATGGTGGAGGAATTTCTAGTTGGCAACATTGTAATTATTTGTAATTTTGGGTATAATTTACGCTACAATACGCAATTCATAAACAATCAAGCCAAACTATGCCACTATGAGAACGAGATTTTTTTAGTTATTAAATTATAATTTGTCAAGTTTACGGTAACTAAAGATGATACATACCCAAGGGGAGCCCCTACATAAACGGTAGATGGATTCATGGATTTTACTAATGATTACCCAAAGCCAAGTGACGATCCTTTACCTGGCCAATTTGGTTCTCAACTTTGTTTCGGGGCTATGTGGACTAGCGGTGGTGGTGATCATAGTTTCAATTTGGCGGAGGGATCCTGAGCTCATGGATAGAGTTTCAATAAGGCTGAACTTGGGAATATCTTTGGTGGATTTTCTCAAGGCTATGATGATATTGGTGTATAGTAACATTGTAACCGATGGTTACGTCTGCACGGGGATTAGCTTTAGCATTCACTGGATCACACTTGTTTATCTATTCCTAAATGCCATGATTGCATTAAACCTCCAGCTGGTGTTCCTGTGCGCTTTACCCAACAATCCATCCTGGGAGTCAAAGTATTGGGCAGTTTCGCTGATCCTACCCACCCTCATAATGCTCATTCCACTGCTTTCCAATAGGCTTGGTCTGGATAAAATTACTGGGGCGTGTGAGTTTAGAGACTCACAGACGCTAGCTTCATATCAATTCCTTTGGGGATGCTTTCTCTTTTGGAGCTTAGCTGTATGTTTCTATTGTACCGTCATAGTACTGCTAACGATTGCGAGTTTGAGGCAAAAGGCTTGCTTCCTGGATAGGGTGGTGCCAACCAACTCCCCCTTCCAAACTTCTGAATTGATAAAGGTTAAATCCGACCTACGCGCTTTGATTCGCAGGATGTAAGTAGATAATTATATATTTATACACTTAGTACATTCTATTGCATCATCCCCATAATCACCCAGCTTGGCTTTGCCATTTCCAAAATCCATGAATTTCACACAAAAGATGAAATATTTGTTATCAAATCGTTTTCGGTGGTTACAACAGGTAATTAACTAATAATTTATAAGTCATAGATATTCCTGGAATTTTATAATTAATCAGTTTTAAATCATAGATATTCCTGGAATTTTATAATTAATCAGTTTTAGATCTTAGATATTCCTGGAATTTTATAATTAATCAGTTTTAAATCATAGATATTCCTGGAATTTTATAATTAATCAGTTTTAAATCATAGATATTCCTGGAATTTTATAATTAATCAGTTTTAAATCTTAGATATTCCTGGAATTTTATAATTAATCAGTTTTAAATCTTATTTTATTTTATTTAACCGAGGCAAGCCGACCAGGGGACAGGCATTACCGAAAATCAGTTTTAAAGCTTAGATATTCCTGGAATTTTATAATTAATCAGTTTTAAATCTTAGACATTCCTGGAATTTTAAACCTCACCGCCTTCTTAATGGACCCCGCCTTCATCAATGCCTGTAGAAAGCTACACGCCAAAAATGGGGCAAAAAGTTTAGAATGTGCACACCTAAAGCCATGTGAACGTACCTATGGCCGATGTGAATCGATTGATCTGCCCACTGCCGCGAGCACTAATTCTTCAATGTCCTATCACCAAATATCGATTTCTAAACCAATGGATCTAAACCCGTTGTATCATCAGAGCCGACACTTGATCACCAGATTTATAAAGCGATTATAAATTAGCCATCAAATAATTTTAATAAGTCAGTTATTGATGATATTGAAATCTATATACAAATTATGGAATCTATACCAATAAAGTTCTCTTTAACAATCCTAAAGTTGAGCGCTAGACTTTTAAGCTACAAATCGACTTTTGAACTTAATCGCCAGTGGCTAGCGAATAATGGACCGACGCCATTAAGCAACCATTAGACCGTAAACTAACCACCATCAATTTTATAAATGGACTTGGGTAAATTCAGCTCAAAAATAAAAACATCTCAAAATTTGAGTGTTCTTATAATCTTTAAATCAACTGAATTTTAAAATTACATTTAAGGTATTCTAAGCAATAAGTGCTTACAAGAAACCTTTCAACGTTCTACCTTTTGTTGATCCTTTCTAACCATTATACGCCTTCCAAAATTTAAGGATAATAATAATTATGGACCCTCTACTACTGCCTCCCGAGTTCGATCCCGGTAATGGACTTTGGGTAGGGGACGATTTTGACTGTGTTGGTTTTGCGCACCAATGCCCCGAACCGAGATAGCGAATAGCAAAGGCGGTCCATGGAGTTCCTGGCCTATCATACGCCGCGCATGGAGGTTTTCCGGGTTTTATCCTCCTTTCCCATTTTCTTCACTTCCCTAATCGGTGCGGTATCGTCCCCAGGTCGGCCCACCTCGAATAAAATTAAAAAAATTTAAGGATAATTAAATAGCTATATCAAATCTTAAAATCTGGACTGCTCCATCAGCTATAAGCGCTACACAAGCCACGAGATTATCTGATGCAGATGATAGGCATATCAGCTCAATTGTATTATCAGTCAATTTGCTTAAATTAATACCAGTCTTCCTTCATCTATAAATCTTCCATATGGGGCAAGTTAAACCAAATCAGTACCACTCTCATTACCATCATCCATTATCAGTTAAACTTAAGAGTGGTCACCTAAGTATCCCACCACTGTGATTATAGCAGTAAGTTGGATATTTAATTAATGTATCCAAAATTATATTTAAATTTAAATTTATTGTGAGGAAGGCTGACCATGGGATGGACACTTCTGAATTTGACCCAAAAGAAACAAAACTTAGAACAGGGAAGGCACCCCAGAGAAGTGAAGCTATCTCTTGTTGCCAGCAGGAATGCCACTATGGGGAGGGGGAGGGGACGTGTGAAGGGGCCATAGCCACAATTGAACATGTGTGGAGGAAAGGGTCTGATTTGATGAACCAAACTGGGAACCAGGAGGAGACCAGCTGTTGGTGATGTGGTGGGAGGTATCCAAATATCCATGCCTGAAAATAGTCCACCAAATGAGACCAGAATCTGTGGACAGCTTCTAGGAGGGTGGGGGTGGAGCCTGTGATGGCATCCAAGATAATTGTGTGGATGGTCCACATGGTGATTGCAACCACCAGAGCACAGAGGGAGGGTGGAAGGGGGAAAGCCATTGATAAAGCAAACATATCTCTTGACAGACTGAAGGGATGTGTTTGATCCTGGCCAAGCAGAGGTTGAACTTCACGCCATATCACTCTAGAGGTAGGACATTTCTCCATGCAGTGGAACAGCATTCTATACTGGCCACACATGATGCAGGATGAGTGTAAAGCATTAGAGTGCTCAGCCATATGGTACACCCACCTCAGGTGGCACCACGCATGGGAACAGATTTGAGGCTGCAACAGAGAATGGTGTGCATATTTCCAAATAGTCTTCTGAGTCTCAATGGAGTAAGGGATGTCCATCATATCCAGGTAGTCCACCCTGGATAGGACATAGGGTCATGTGGGGATCATGCCATCTTGGATGGGTAGCCCCTGTACCTCTTGTATGAACTGAGGAGAGGGGCGGCCTCTTTGGGTTGTATGTCCGCTAATATGAATTCTCCACTCAGCGCTCTGCATGGAGAGGAGGATTTGTTTGTAGTGGGTTTTAGTCCCATGAGGACCTGTGGCCGATGGGTGTGAAGCCAGGTATTTCATCAAGGAGTGAGGGTTCAATGGATTGTTAAGGCCCAGGGCATGGGAGAAGTTGGAGCAGGCTGCATGGGACCAGTGTTGGGAGGGGAGCGTAGGGGCGGTGATGGCCACAATCCAGGTGCCCAGGGTCTTGGCAGCATAGGCTTTGAAGTCAAGCAGGCCCATGCCTCCATGATGATGAGGGCCAAATATGACCTCTAGCCATACTGGTGGAGGGTGGCCTGACCAAAGCCATCCTTGCAGCAGGGTATACAAGGATTTGAAAAAGCTTGGGGAGAAGGGGATGGCGTGGGCTCCAAACCAGACTTTGGAGAGGAGCATAGAGTTGGCTAAAACAACCCTGCCAGTAAGGGAAGTAGGGTGGGCCCTGAGGGAGGTGATATGCTTCATCACGTTGTCTAGAATATGACTTTCTATTACTGCTGATGCATACCCGCCTGCTTCCACCCACACACCCAGATGGCGGACCAGCCCTATGGTAGGGTGTGCCACGAAGGGGAGCACCAGTGGGGTAGTGTGGGGTGAGCTGGGAGGGAAAGCACATGTGTGAGCAGATGGGCTGGGCTGGGCACTGGTCGCTGGGGCCCAGCAGGTTTGATACCAACTAAGGAGAATGATTTCAGTTTTGGAAGCATTCAGTGCATCATTACTTACCTGGGAATACTCCTGGATGAGAGCTTCAAGTGCACGTGCATCTTTATTATTAAACACCCCAACCACACAGTCATCTGCAAACGCCATCATCTTGACTGGGGCTTGGCCTGGTACATGGACCCCAGTGAGGTGGGCATAAAGTTTTGAAGTAGTGGGTCAAGGCTGAAGTTATATAAGAGTGGGCTAAGGGGGTCCCTTTGGCATAGGCCTCTTTGAGGAGGGATTAGTTCCATGAGGAAGCCAGGGCCACGCACTGCCATTGTTGCAGATTCCGTGAGCAGCATTACCCAGTTGATGAAGTGAGGGGGTAGGTAGAATTGATGGAGGCAGGCCCTTAGGTATTCCCAGTTTACTCTATCATAGGCCTTTTGTTGGTCCAAGAATACAAGTGCCCCAGAGGCTGTGGACTGACATACATTAGCCACAGAGTGCACGTTATCCTAAATCGACCTTCTGGGTATGAAACTGAGTTGTTCTGGGGAGATGGTGGCAGCTGCTACAATCCCTAAACGGTTAGCCATGATTTTAGTTAAAATTTTTGTATCTGTATTAGTTAAAGATATGGGGCACCAGTTGGATAAGTCTAGCTTGTCCCCTTTCTTGAAGAGTGTGATGGTGAAGGCCTCTTGTCCTCCTGGTAGGAGGCGCGTTTCCAGAAGGCTCTGGTTAAGTGAGGCAAGCAGCAGTGGGGATATATATTTGAAGTACTTTTTATAGAATTCATATGGAATGCTATCTGGGCCTGGGCATTTCCAATTTGGTGCACCGCAGATGGCTGTCCATAGTTCATTTGGAGTAATCAAATTCATTATTTCTGGGTACCAGTAAATTGTGCGGATGTGGGTTCAGTCAAAAATTCTGCCACTTTGGCCGGCTGATTTGGATTAGATCAGTATAACTTGGAGTAATATTTTTGTGTTTCAATTGCCACTTTGGCTGGCGTATTCACAACGGAATCATCTGATCTTTGCACCAGTGAGCAGGCCACGCTCTGGCATGGTGCAAAATTTTTAAAAAATATTCTGTGCACTTGTCACCCTATGTAATGAGTTTAGACCTGTACTGAACACAAACCCGATGTTTGTGTTGCCTTTCAAGCGCGTTGAGGTGGGCGGCTGCTTCTGCCCACTTCTGGCCCCATGCAGGGCTGTAGCATGTAGCTGGGATGTTGGACTCCAGGTGTGCAAACTCTGCCAGAGCGCGCGAAATGACAGCCAATGTGGCTCATGAGCGCTGGGAGGAGAGGTGGCGAGAGTGGCGGATGGTATCCTCTTTGAAGGTTGACCATGTAGAGATGGGGTCTGTGCAAAATGGTGTAACAAACTCTTTTGCCAAAGTTGCTGATTCCACCCAAGTGGAAAATCCTGGTGATGCAAGTTCAGGAGGGCGGAGTTTTCACCAATGTGGGGCCTTAGCAGCTGTGACAGGTAGGTGGTAGGTTATTGAGACCAGTCGATGGTCAGAGAATTCCATTTTTGTTGTTTTAAAGTGGGATATGTGGGGTTGGAATTTCACCAGTGTAAGGATAAGGTCGATGTGGGTCATGGACCTTAATTGGCCGTTGTGGGCGTGGGGGCGCGTCATGTTCTCAAGCAGCAGGGCTTGCCACGGCAGCACATCCATTAACCCAAGGGTAGCCTTTAGAACGCGAAGTTCTACATGACCCTGAGGGCATGGGAGGAGGAAGGCCAACGGTCCATGGGTGTGTTTAGCCAACAGTTCATGTCGCCAACTACAAAAGGGTCTGGGGGTAATGGGAGGGATTTGACCAATGAGAAAAATTTCCGATGCTCTCATGCACAGATTGGGGAATAGATGTTGATGATAGCATGCGCCACGTCAGCCCATGAGAAAGTGACAATGAGGACTCAGCCATTGAGGAAGGATTCTGACAATAAAAATTTGAAAAAATTGTTTTTCTGAACTAGCACCCCACAGTGCTCTGACCAAAAGGATAGGGATGGGAGGAGCATGGTTTTCCAAGCATCCTCAGAACCTCGCGGACAGTGGGACTCCTGGATGGCCAGGATATCCATGGGTAAATTTTTTTGTAAAAAACTCAGTTTTCTAGCCCAGGATGGTAAGGCTGTGACGGTTGAGGTCTATCTTCAGCATCACATTGCCCTGATCTTTGGTAAGACAGGGCAGGCTGTGTCTGGATGTATGGAGGAGGAGGGGGCGTTGGTCCTGGCAAGGACGCCTAAGGGGCAGGAGCTTGAAGGAGGCCAAGGAGCAAGATGGGTGTCCAAGTTGAGGAAAAATGGGAAATGAGTAACATGGGTAGTTTTGAGATTCAATTTGGATTTGAATCAAGAATGGAATGGAACAGGTGCTTGGAAGTTTCGCGGTTCATTTGGGATTCAAAATGGAACTGGCGCGGAACTGTTGAGGATCAGAACTGGCATAGAACCATTGAGTGAGGATTCCGCGATCCTGCTGTAAGGTTTACACCAAGCATCAGTAAGATTAGCACCATAAGCTTGTGTTATATTTTATATTAGCTTTTAGCATGTGTATATAGGGAAGGAACTGGGAGCTGGAGGCTTCTCAGTTCTGTTTTCTATCAACCTGGCCCAATATTAAATAAAAGAACTTAAGGTCATATATTTATACTTTGAGTTTATTTTAAGGATATTGCCTAACTGCAGCCATGTTTGGCTTGAATCAACAAGAATTGGACTTTGAGAGTGAGCTGGGGAGAGCTATTGCCTCTTTTATACCTTGTCTTGGAGTCAAGGCATGTTGCTGGGGTTAAGTATACTTGCAACTGTCTTCCAGGGAGTGCTTGTCCAATCTTATAGCGCACAAGGAGAGTAGTATCAGAGCCCTGTCAGCCCTATGGTCTGTAACATGGATTCTGTTGCCCAACTCATTTGTGGCTCATTGAAAGGAGCCAGTGCGTTACATTAAACAGAACTCATTTACTTTCCTGTCGTTGTGGTGGCAAGCAAAAGAGGTGCCAGAAGAAGTGGTGTTTCCAAAGTGGTATAACCATACTGCAACACTCTTGATGGTGATATTCTCTACGCCTTTTTGCTTCATGAATTATACCGGGTTTTAGAGTGTGTGTCCCAGAATGGTGGGAAAGTGGTAGGGCCTGGGAAGGACAAAGGAAGAATTCCCACGGTTTTGAAATTGGAAGACTTGGAACTGATCCACCAGACGTTTAGCCAGGTTCAGTTTCAGGGACGTTTGACAAAGGCAGCGGGTGGGGAGGATTCGTTTGCCTTGCAGTTAAGTCAGGTTCTGTTGGCACTTCCAATAAAGCAGTCCAACTGGGTGCGAGAACTTTTGGAAGAGAAGTCAGGGTTACCCGTATCAGTGGAGGAATGTCTGGATTGGATTGATCGTGCAGCATGTCCGGATGAGATGCAGGATTTGGCCTGGGCGGCTTTACTGCAGTGTGGTCAGGAAGAAGTCAGTGGAGGAGTATGGCCAGATGTTCCGCGCATTGGCAAGAGCAGCAAAGGCACCTGAGTCTCAGCTTCCGTGCATGTCTCGCCAAAACTTGCAAGCTGATTTATTATTGGCAATGGCGGCGGTGAAACCTGCAGCGACGTTGGAGGAAGAGGGTGGGTTTAGCCTTGCAGGTAGAACGACAGTTGAGTTTAGTACGGGCCCGTCAGGAAGTTGTGCGACCCCCCAGGGGATTCCAAGGACAGAGTGGTGGAAGAAGGGCAGGTTTTGAGCCCATATATGGTTCTAAGGGGTTTAGCTAAGTGTGGAGGAAGGAAGAAGAGTCAAGGGAATCCTGAGGGTATGGTGGAGGTGCGGGAGACAAGGATTCCCATCGAGATTACCACTCAGGATCCTGAGGCTCAGAATAAGAAGGCTCCTTATAATTTTCGCAAGAAACTGGTGAGTCTGGTACCTCAAAATAAACCGCTTACTTCATCTTATCCTTATCTGATTTTGCCCATTGGTGTGCTTGTGGGGGATGAAGGAAGGGATTGCGGTGAAGTTCTAGCTTTTATTGATACTGGAGCTGGGGAAAATTATGTTGAGGAGAAGTGGGCAAGAAGCCATGGATTGTCATTACGGAAGGATGGATGGGTGAAGTTGGCAGACACCTCCAAAAGAACGGCGGTATGGTGAGTACAGGCCAAGGTCCTGTTGAGGCAAGGCCCGGAGGTATTCAGGGAGGAGTTTAACGCCATAGCTCACCTGCCACATTCTGTGGTGCTGGGGATGAGATGGTGGCACCATGTCCGTCCACACTTTGATATGAAGAGAGAGAGGGTTCTGCTGTCGCCTAGAGGTCAGGGGACGTGTGAATGGACGTTTCAGTCCCAAGGTTCGATGGTGAAGCACATGGGTGGAATCACCTCAAGTGTGTCAGCGGAAAGATTGCCAAGGGAGTATCAGGATTTCGCGGGAGGTGTTTGAGCCAAAGGTGATGCGCCCTTTTCGCCTACAGGGATTTTGCATTTGGATTCTTGTTCAAGGAAGGCTCTGAGTTACCAAAGAGGCTGTCCAGTCTATCCATTGAATCCCCGGCCCGAGAGGCATTGGAGGGTTATGTCCATAAGATGCTGGATATGGGTTTGATTGTGCCTTCCAAGTCGCCGGTGGTTTCTCCAGTCCTGTTGGTTCCCAAGTCAGGGGGAGTTACGTCCTTGCGTTGATTTCTGACACCTTAATGAGGTAACAGAACCTGACCCCTATCCAATGCCACTCATGGAGAACATTCTGCCCATGATCTCTGGTGTGGGGTGTTCACCAAGGTGGGATTTGGTGGACGCTTTTAATCAAATTCCTGTTCGCCCTGAGCACCAGCAGTATATGGCATTCAAATGTCATTTGGGAACTTTGAGTACAGGGTTATGCCATTTGGGCTATGCAATGCCCCTGCAGTTTTCCAGCGCATGATTGATCATGTATTGGGGGACTTAGTGGGTAAGTGTTGTGTTGCCTATATGGATGACATCCTGGTGTTTTCCAAATCAGTACAGGACCATGTGAGGGATGTGAGAAGTGTGTTGGAGGTGGTTAGGAACGCAGGCTTGAAGTTGAAGCCATTCAAGTGCGAGTTCAATAAAGAATCGGTGTCCTTCTAGGGAACGTGGTCCTCCAAGAAGGGATAGCGATCTGTCCCTGATAAGCTGCGGGCGGTGCGGGAATGGAAGGCTCCTGGGAATAGGACTGAAGTGCGAAGCTTCTTGAAGGTGGTGAATTTCGTGCGGAGGTTTTCTAGGGATCTGGCCCAATGGGCTGTGCCATTGACAAGACTGACGGGAAACGTGACGTTCATTTGGGGGAGGGCTGGAGGAGAGGGTATTTCAGCAAGTGAAGACAAGTTTGCTGACAGCCCCAGTTCTGGCACACCCTGACCCAAACAAACCATTCGTGGTAGAGACTGACGCGTCAAATTTTGCACTTGGAGCCATGTTGTTGCAGGAGGGTAAAGATGGGTTTGAACATCCTGTTTGTTATTTCAGTCAGAAGATGGCACCAACCAACTATCCAGTTTACGATAAGGAACTTTTGGCAATAGTTGCAGCCTTAGGGGAGTGGCAACATCACCTATTGTATGCCAGGCACTGGGTTGTCATCTGAACGGACCATTGAGTTTTAGAATACCATAAGTCCCCACGCCTGATGAACCAGAGGCAAGCCCCAATGGCATTAGAGTTGGTTCAATATGACCTGCAGATTGAATATAAGCCGGGAAAACAAAATATCTGCCAGATTTATTGAGCTGTGATTCTGGACTGGTGTTTTCTGATGAGGAGTTGAGGAAGTTCAACACAGCACAATGTTGCCACAGAACTTGTTTGCAACGATCCAGGGATGTAGAGAAGGAATGGCAGGAAGAATCTGGACTGCGCAGCAAAGATGTGAGCTGGGCCAACGGATAAGAGAAGAGACAGGAGAAAGTGGGGCAAGCAGGGGGCATGAGGGATTCTTGGTTCGGGGTGGTATCATATGCCATGAGGGAAGGATTTGGGTCCTGGTGAAGAGTCTGCAACAAGAGGTAATGGCAGCTAATCCAGACCATCCTCTGGCAGGTCATCCCAGTCAAGAGAAGACGTTAGATCTTGTTCGCCGTCACTATTCATGGAGAGGTGTGGGTGAGGCGGTGTGGAAGTATGTTTTGCATTGTGTGGTTTGCGCCAGGGCAAAGGCCCAACGGTGGCACTGGGGGGGAAATTGAAGCCGCTTCAAATTCCTTCTAGGCCATGGTCCTCAGTGAGTGTGGATTTCATCACAGGACTGCCCAAGTCACAGGGGATGGATGCAGCAGCCATGGTGGTGGTGGATCGCCTGACTAAATATGCAGAGCTTTTCCCTTGTTGGTCAACCATTTCTGCAAAAGTGGCAGGACAGATTTTTGTAAATGAGATTTTCTCCAGACATGGGGTGCCTGAAGAGATTGTGTCAGATCGCGGTCCACAATTTACATCTAAATTTTGGCTCCACATGTTGGGAAATCTAAAGATCAAGGCTTGCCATTCGTCAACATACCATCCTCAGTCAGATGGCCAAACTGAGAGAGTAAATCAGATATTGGAGGCAGTATTTGAGGTGCTATGTCTCAGGGCAGCAGGATGACTGGGTATATTGGGTGAAGCTGGCTCAATTTGCTTATAACAATTATAAGCATTCATCCACGGGTATGACCCCGTTTTTGAAAATCACGGCCAACACTAGAGGGTATGGGGCTCAGGGAGCAAGGGCGGAATCCCGGCAGATGAACTGTCGCAGATACCTGGGACACCCTGGAGCTCCTGAAGAAGAATTTGGTGGTGGCAGTCACGGCTCAGAAGAGGAAGGCAGACCGGCATAGATCTGAAGGTAGAGCTTTCAAGAGAGGTGATTGGGTCTTGGTGAATGCTTGGAACTACGCCTTGCCTGTAAGGAGCAGGAAATTGGGGCCAGTGGTGTTGGGCCCATATCAGGTAGTGAGGGCGGTGAACAAGTTGGCATTTGAGCTGAAGCTCCCAGAAGGGTCAAGAGCTCATCCGGTGTTGCATGTATCACAGCTCAAGCCATTCTTTGGCCAGCCACCTGAAAGTCCTTCTCCTTGAATCCCAGCTGGAGGAGGGTGAAGAGTATGAAGTTGAGGAGATTCTCGACACCAAAGTGGTGAGAGGACGTCGTTCATTCTTGGTACGTTGGGTGGGTCATCCTATTGAGGAGTCCACATGGCAGTCAGCTAGGGATTGTGCCCAATGTCCTGAGAAAATCCAAGAGTTCTTCCTGTCTAGGGGGGTGATGTGACGGTTGAGGTCTATCCTCAGCATCACATTGCCCTGATCTTCGGTAAGACAGGGCAGGCTGTGTCTGGATGTATGGAGGAGGGGGGCGTTGGTCCTGGCAAGGACGCCTAAGGGGCAGGAGCTTGAAGGAGGCCAAGGAGCAAGATGGGTGTCAAGTTGAGGAAAAACGGGACTCAAGTAACATGGGTAGTTTTGAGATTCGATTTGGATTCGAATCAAGAATGGAATGGAATAGGTGCTTGGAAGTTTCGCGGTTCATTTGGGATTCGAAATGGAACTGGCGCGGAACTGTTGAGTATTGGAACTGGCATAGGACCATTGAGTGAGGATTCCGCGATCCTGTTGTAAGGTTTACACCAAGCATCAGTCATATTAGCACCATAAGCTTGTGTTATATTTTATTTTAGTTTTTTAGCATGTGTATATAGGGAAGGAACTGGGAGCTGGAGGCTTCTCAGTTCTGCTTTTCTATCAACCTGGCCCAATATTAAATAAAAGAACTTAAGGTCATATATTTATACTTTGAGTTTATTTTAAGGATATTGCCTAACTGCAGCCATGTTTGGCTTGAATCAACAAGAATTGGACTTTGAGAGTGAGATGGGGAGAGCTATTGCCTCTTTTATACCTTGTCTTGGAGTCAAGGCATGTTGCTGGGGTTAAGTATACTTGCAACTGTCTTCAGGGAGTGCTTGTCCAATCTTGTAGCGCGCACAAGGAGAGTAGTATCAGGAGCCCTGTCAGCCCTATGGTCTGTAACATGGATTCTGTTGCCCAACTCATTTGTGGCTCATTGGAAGGAGCCAGTGCGTTACAAAGGCCTTGAAGTCTGGCAATATTCAACGTCCCTAAAAGTGAAGGTTTCCCCCATCACATCTTAGGTGCGAGGGGGTGGGCACCTGGGCCACTGGCCTCCTCTAGATCCCCACGGGCCTTCACAGCAGCGTGGTGTTTGCAGCAACGCTATTGGTAGTTTTGTTAATTTTAGCAGAAAGGTTCACGTTGGCTTTTGCCTTCTTTTTATTTCCCTGACATCAAACAAATTTTTTGTGGTGCGGATGAGTTTGGTGCACCAACAATCAGATCAAAAATTTTTTTTTCAGGTAGGTTGGACCCCAAGTCAGTTTCAGCCAGAGCTTGGTTGCAAAAGATTGTGTGAGATCAAGTCACCCATCGGATCCTCAGATTGGGTGGCCCAATTGGCATGGGCTTCCCAATCTGATTGGTTGAGGGATTCTCAAGTTGCTTCCACCGCAAAGGTTTTGATGTCCTCCTGGCATTGGGAGTGGATAGCGGTGGATTTACTTTGGCTGCTTCCTTGGCCGTGGCCCTGCGGGCCTGCTTGGCCTTCTTCCGCTCTTGCAGGAAAATGGTTTACCAGTAGGTAGCAGCCTTGTGCTCCCACGGAAAAGCCTCTTTGGTGCTTGCAGTTGGTTTGTAGTGCGCCTCTCCACTGGCCATGGCTGCCGAGGGGTGCTCTTGTAATATGATGCCCTCCTTGGTGGGGCATGCATGTGCCTTATGGCTGAATGTGTCACAGTGGGTGCAGATGGGGGGCGTGCTGTCCACGATTTACCCAGAAAGGGTGGAGTGGTATGCCCTTCAATATTGATATGTGGAGTGTGGGATCTGGGTTAGGTCTTTTGCGATCTCCTTGGTTGGGAGTCAGAACTGCAATGGCTTTGCTGGTGCACAGGTGTGGCATCAGCGTAAAGCATTGCATTTTCAAAAGATTGTATTTCACCATATACGGTGAGACCATCTTTCAGGTGCTGCTCAAATGGCACGTTTTACCATAGTAGGCAAAAAGTCAAATGTGAGGAAAATTTGGTTGGATTTTGTCCATCTGGTGCATTTGGTTTTGACCACCTGTTGCCCTTCAGGGAGGTTGATCACTACGCGCACTGCAGCAGCTTCATCTGCTGCCTCCTTATTATCTAAAACTAAGGTCAGCCAACTGCATGACATGGAGTGAGGTGCGACGTACACCGCAGTCAGAAAAAGTGTGCACATCCCCACAAAATTTTTCCCATAGAGCTGTTTGTTGGATGTCCAGAAACACACAGACTCCATATTCCACTGACAAGAGTGGTTTGGGGGTATGGCGTGTTGATGTACTGGTTGCATCGTGCTTGCCAAGTGAGGATTTCCAGGGAAATAGTGACTGCCAGTTTTTTTTATTTTTTTCTATTCCACCAGTTTCTCCCAGGGCGTTTTTGAACGTTTGAGGCCACGGGCCTACCACCTGCTCCTGTTACCTTACTTGCCCAACTGCTCCTGACATGGGCGCAGACTAATCTCCTCTGTGAGATTATCAAACTAGAATCAGACTTTAATTGAATAAGTTGCAAAAGTGATTGCAACGAGAGAGAAAATTTGTATCCAAAATTATGTAGACGCTCAAAAATTATCTTAAACGCTAAGTAAAAGCTTAAATAAACCACCTTGTTTTGTTAATTGAGGTGGGTTAACCTTAGGGACAACTATACCACACCATACATGGATTATGAAGTGAAAATATAGGGAGGGTGGACAAATCCAAGTGCTGGGGGTAAACCTCCCTGCACATGATCTGATAGGTTAGTATTTAAATGATCTAACTTTACTTTTAGCTTGACTGGACTGGTATGTTGCATGAAACCATTTATATTACTACCCTCTTAGCACAAAAATATTAAATTTCTGCCATGATTAGATTTGAACTGTCATTCTGAAAGCAATAGTAGGACCTTTCCTAGTATGGTAGCACACCCTTACTTTAATTGTTCTTGTTGATATCAATTATATACTTATAAAAGATAATTCCTTTGACCTTAGATCTCCTATAAAGCTGATGCTGCTGCTGTAGCATAGATATTTTAGGTATTGTATGCCTCACTGTTAGATACCTGTACATATATGTCATAGCCCAGGGTAGACTGAGTATACCCTACCTCATACAGGACATAACTTGGAGATCAAGACAATGAGGATCAACATAAGATGGGTGCCATTATGTCAAGGTACAGGAAGTCAATAGCCACAGGTCAATAGAGCTAAGGGTTGGTACAATGGCTTTGGTGATACAAAGCGCATTAGGGTATGCTATATTTAACCTGGTAGTTTACTGATATAGGTGCATTTTCCAAGGTTGTTGGTACAGACAACACTGATGGTGACACTGAAGGTGAAGAGGTGGGGTATACCACCCTTCAGCGTGAGGGTATACCATGTCAGAAGGGTGTTGCAGATCAGGAAAGTGTCTGTAACTCTCCCTGTTCCTGGAGGGGTGATGGGTAAAGCACACTCATACCCCAGGGAACTGACCACTAGCACAAAATGGATTTGGGATTCTAATAAACAAAATGGCTTATGTGCATTGTGACCTTTTTTAAAAAGTTCTGCAGCAAGACCAAAAAAGACATTTGATATATATATAGATTTAGGGTTTATTAAGTGAATTCAACCAACAAGGATGTTGGTCTATCAACAAAGACCATAAGAAAATAAGAGAGGTGGGAAATTATCAATTCGCTGTAAAACTGAGCCAAGCCTGACCTTTGAGATTAACTTAACATCTATGATAGCACTGTACCTCAAGTAATCCTGAACCCAAGTTTTAGATTTTAGATGAATGTTACTAAAATGGGTATTATTATAATAGGACTCAAATTCTCATTTTGTAACTCAATGCAACGACCCAATTTTGTTAACTATATAATTGGTAAAGTAGGGGGTGGAAGGCGAGTCATTAGGGCATACAGCTACCAACCTGAAGGTTGCAGGGTCAATTCCCGCCTTTCACACATTGACAGGGTGCCAACTAAAGAAAGCTATTGGTGGTTAGTAGGACTAACAACACGGAAACCTTACCCATGATGTAACCATAAAAATCAAGTCCTAATCTGGAGGTGGAAAACTTTCTTCAATGGAGTTGACCCTGCTCAGTTTCATGTTAATGTTTACTTTCTTTTGCTCAGTAAGGTCTGTCAAGATTTCAATATGACTTGGCAATAGTCTAGTGTTCCGGTGAAGTGTTAATTAGATGCAAAGTGAGCTCCAAGGGCGAGTAATAGGTTAGAGCAATGTGAGGTGAATAAATCAAATCAATTTGGTTTTGGTATTTGAGGAAATTTCGTTGAAGCCTCGAGGGTCAAACAAATTCTACATTTATAGCAAATTGAGAATTACTAAGCAAAATGTGTCAAATTCATTGAGGAATACTGAGGGTTAAATGTTAATCAAGAAAGAGAAAGAGAGGTTTTTTAGTTATAGAGAAGAAGAAGTGAGTAGGAAGAAGTAGGGAATGTATGCAGAGAGGGTCTGCAGTTAGATCATATTAAAATAAATATTAGTGACATTGGGGTGATTGCCTAATATTTTTATATATAAGGTTATTACATTTAATAAAGGTCCAACAATCTCCATATCATTTGGCTATTGCTCAGTGGGCTAAACCCTGCACAATTTGTTCAGCGGAAATAGGCCATATCTGCCAAAAAGTTAACAGTGGTGCTCACTACAGGGGGCCCATTGATCAACTAATTACAACTTCATCAATGGTGCCTATGGCGCAACCAGCTTGCTTTAATGGGGTACTACCCCCAGTGGTTGAAATAACTCACTATGGGGGAACTGAAGCTTGCTTTGGATACCTTACTTCAGGTGCAAAAAGTGCTTTTTCATAAGAATAAGAATATTACTGAGCAGCTCAATCATGTCTTCTGCCAACTGCTCCTGGCGGGTAATCATGCCAACCAACTTGCTAACCTCTTGAGAAGCACGATGAAGCAGCTAGACTCTGCGGAGTATAAATTAGATAAGGTTGTTAAGGAAAAGGAAATATGAAATGACAGGCTGCCCCCATTTAACCGTGATGGTAACATACATGGGTTTTTCAAGAAGTTTGAGTTTGCCATAGAGGGGGCTTCTGATCAACAAAAAGTTAAACTATTGTTATCTGCATTGGATGTTTCAAGTGCTGATCAAGTTAACTGTTATCTTAAAGACAGTACTGTAGCTTACTGTAAGTTCCAGGGAACGTCCCATGGCTGTTGATCGGGACATTTTTCTGTTCCTGAGCAAGAAGGCACTGAATAGGATGGTGGTATCCCTCATTACTCAGGGCAATCTCGCTCACGTAGTAGATGAGCATTGGGTAACAGCTCTTCCACTTTGGATTCCACCCCCAATACCCACACTCACCTTGGCAAAACTGTTACAGGGAATCAGCAAAATCTGCGCCAAGATTGTCAAATTGAAATCAATTGGAACAAATTTGAGTGGCAATCTGCCCAATGTTCAGATCTCAAATGGCTGGAAAGGTATGAAGACTGAGTTATTGACTGGAATGCCCAACGGTTTCAATTTGATTAACATGTCAAATCAAACAAATCACCTCCCTACCAAAGTCATCAGGGATCATCCTCGACAAGCAGGCTATAGCATCAGATGTCATCAACAAGGGTTTGAAGTCCCCTGTTGAACATTTGGGCGTTGCAGCCAATGTGATGCCACTGACTGAATGAACAACCCAGCAACCAAGTGTGAGTAGGTTGGGCTTCCCAAACCCATTTCCAACCAAATGGACCCGCCCCTATGTGGGGTGGCCTTGGGGGACTCCTGTCTCTCATTGGGCCAAACGCCATTGCACCAACAATTGGAAATATAGCTGAGCCTCAGTTTGGATGTTTGAGGTCGAACTGACAGTGACTCAGCCCACTGCCAAATTTTTTGATGTTGATTCCCAGGGAACTAACCCGCCCATTCCTAAATAATTTGCAGGTTAGGTCAAAATTTGAGGTCCCAATCCTGGATTGTCACTACCCCAATCAACCACTATTTAATCAGTTGCATTGCACTGAGAAAATTGTTGGTTGATTTTCTTCCTTTTCTTTCAATAGAATTTTGCCTAAAAAACCAATCAATTTTTATTGCATTGTTCCTTCTGACCGCATCCCTGATGGCATTTCCCTGCTGGCCTGTCAGTCCATATACCGGATGGGCTCTACCAGTACATATGGTCACTATGGCCCCCTCCATCATTGATTGGATTCAGCGAGTCAGATATTTTTAGCAATATAACCCTGCCATCATGAACTTCTGACAATACATGGGGATCTTGTGGCCTTACATCCACCAACTGCAAGCAAGAATCGTCCCCTTGCCTCCCCAGTTGAAATGACCCCATATGCTGATGAACTCATTGAAACTATTTCTGTGATCCCAACCCCTGCAGCAAGGCCCCTGGGTCAGGGATGGGTACATTGTGGTTTGTCATCGGTATCATACTCACTGTTGTCCTATACCAACAATTCATCATTTCACAATGCCCAGCTCCATATCACGTCATATGGTTAGTAATGCCTCTGGCATTCTGGCTTGCTTTTTGGGTGCTTACGCATCCCAACTGGCAGGCTGGTCTAAACTTCTTCTGCCGTTTCCATGACATAATTGACCAACCATTATTTCCAGCCGCTTCCGCCTTGTTCTTCAAACTGGGCGCTGCAGTGGTTACCCTTTACCAAATGAATGTGCAGTCAGTAGTTTGCTGTTTGTTGTTTGTTTGGTCACTTTCCAATTTTTGGGAAATGTATCCACTCTACCTTGGGGAATCTCCTCCAATACACCCAAGCTGCGAAGATTTTGGCTCCTCCTCCTTCCACTAGCCGGAAGGAAGCTTGAGCATCCCTTTCTGAGAGATCGCCAATCAAGTCCTTGACATGCTCGCTGAGGTGCAAATGCATACAGCAATTGCACTTAACGCTTCTGCATTATCACATGCCCAATAAGGGCTTTTGTTGTTAGACGCTGTGGATGGAGATGCCCGCCGTTGGGTTAGAGGCCTTTTGCGCTCTTCCTCACAAGCAGGAGATCCCACCTCACTGATGGCTGTTGTGTCAGCTGCCCTGAAACCCCCTGTGTCACAATTGGACCACCTCTTCAGACTGATCTATGCCATGGCTGAAGCCCCTAGCCTGGTTTCTTTGATTTCTACCTTCCATGAATTGGCCCCTGCATCAGGTCTCTCTATCAATATGCTTCAAGCAGTCTTTATATCAGGCTTGGATTCAGGTATCACTCATCATGAGGTCTGGTCCACCGTCCAAGGATCAGTAGATCACGAATATGTGCCACTGCGACCACCATTAATGCCTTCCCCCACCATGTTACCCCTTATCAAAAGGGGAATTTTATGTTTGGGTTACCCAAAGTAGACGCAGATGACGCGCCTACCTCCAAACTTGCAGTAGATCTGGGTACCAATCCTGTTGTAACCACCATGTCCGAGTTGGCTGATACAGAGTTACCTATAGATGAATCTGTTAAGGCCCAGACAGATAAAGTCATTCCCCCGCCCTCATACTCCCAATTTTTTTGCTCTGGCAAAAGCCTCTGACCTTACCCCCAATTTGCCAGTTATTTTTTCAGTCACAAAAGAGTTGGTCAAATCTTCCAATAAACAAAATTTCGCTTATTTCCTATTGCCCATGAAGATCAGTGTCAGCTCACATCATGTTTCCTTTGAGGCCCTGGTGGATACCAGAGCTGCAGGGAACTTCATGAGTGTTGATTTGGCTCAACAATTATAACTGGAAATGGATGTAGGTCCCTCAGTGATTGTGGCCTCATCTGCTTCCCAGACCTCATATGTCATTTGCCAACTGGTACCTTTTTCAATCCACCAGTTCAGCTTCTGCAATCATTTTTCAGCCATGCCAAACTTGGTGTTTCTGGTGATTGTAGGTGTGGGGTGGTGGCGCTGACAACATGTTAAGATTCAATTGGAGTCCAATATGTTGTCATTTACCAATGACCATCTGGAGGAGAATTTCCTTTGATCAATACCCTTAAGAAGACACAAGGAACTAGTTCTATCGCTTCCCTAGTCACTTCTGCAGGCATACTGGCCGATTTTCCCAAGAGCTTAATGTGCTATCAGAGAATCTTTGACTTGGAAAAGGCAGATCGCCTGCCTCCACACACTAGGTTCAATTGTGGCTTTTGAATGACCGTGGAGTTGGTGAACATCAACTATCCGTTGTATCCCCATATGGCAGAGGAAGAAGTTGCACTCAATATCTGGTGGATGATATGCTGAAAAAAGGGTCGTTGTTCAAGGTGACCTCGCCTGTCACCTCCCCATTGTCTTCGCCAAAAAAGCGGATGGGTCTCTCCATCCCTGCATAGATTATGGCCATTTAAAATAAAATAACGATTTCTGATCCCTACCCCCTGCCTCTGGAGCAGACAATTAGCCAGGCAATCGCCAAATCCCATGTGTTCTTTAAGCTGGATCTGGTGAACGCCTTCAACCAAATTCAGGTAATGAAAAGGCAGGAATGGTTAACAGCAATCCAGATGAAGTGCGGCATTTTCTAATTCTGTGTAGTGCCCTTCAGGCTGAAAAATGCTCCTGCTATGTCTCAACATATGATTGACAATGTACTGGGTGACCTCCAGTTTACCTATGCAGTTGCATACATCAATGATATCCTGTTTCACTTCCCAACTCCTGAACAACACGCTACTGACTTGGAAGCAGTGGCTGCCTTGCATAAGGCAGGCTTATTTGTCAAGCCTTCCAATTGCGAGTTTTATAAGGAGGAGGTTACCTTCCTTTGGGAACCTCATCCTCAAAGATGGTTATGCAATCCCTCCAAACAAATTAGACGTGATCTGAGAATGTCCAACCCTGACTATGCAGAAACAACTTCAGAGTTTCTTGGGAACCATCATTTCTCCAAAAAAATTTTCCCCAGCACATTCCCAGCTGGCCACACCACTCCACCCCCTTACAGGGAAAAATGTACCATTTTGCTGGACGCCCAAATGCCAGCAGGCGTTCAAATCAATAAAAGTGGTGTTTGTGTCTTCACCCATTTTGAAGACGCCAATCCCACTAAGATGCACATTGTTGCATGTGACGCCTCATCGGTAGCAGTGGGAGTGGTGTTGCTCCAGGAGCACGATGGTTTAGAACACCAAGTTGCTTACTTTTCCTGGAAGTTCATGGCCACAGAGCAGTCTTGGGCCATATACAACAAGTAATTGGAAGCTGTTGCATGGGCTTTAACTCTTTGCGGTATCTGTTGCAGGGTGCTCAACATAAATTAATGGTCCGCATGGATCACCAGGCCCTTTTGTATTTTTCAAACCCCAAAAATTGGTGCATTGGCAAGCCTGAACCTATTGGGATCTTTGCAGTTTAACTTTAAATACGAATTTGTAAAAGGTGCGCTCAATGTACTTCCCAATTTTCTAAGCTGCAGCCCCACCCACTGTTCCTTGGACCCAGAGGAAGTGGACCTCATTACCATGTTTTCTTCCACCCAAATCCTGTCAATTGTTCCTCCCATCATCTCATCTGTCGCTTTGGCTCCCAACACCCCACTAGTGGCTCAGGTTTTAGCCAGTCAAATGGCCTGCCCTGAGGGCGTGGAGTTGGTTGAGCAGATGGCTCACCCGAGTCACAAACACTCCCTATACTCTTTAGAGGAGGGACTAATTTATTTCAGTCTTGCATCTGGGTTCCCCCTCCTTCTGATCGGAGGTATTCTGTACACATCATGATCCCCCAACGGTTGGACATCCTGGCAACAAAAAACTGCATCAATTTGATCAAGAGGACCTTCAACTGGGCGGGTCTGACTAAAGAGGTTTCAGCCTGAATTGATGATTGTGTTACTTGCACCAGGGCCAAGTCAGATCATTCCAGCAAAAACGGCCTCCTGCACCCCTTACAGCAGGCGGAGGGCCCATGGACATTGGTGTCCGTGGACTTTATTGTCAAGCTCCCCTGTTCTAACAGGTTTACAGTGGTGATGGTAGTGGTGGATTACTTCACAAAGTTTTCCCTTTTTATACCTTGTACTTCTGCAATTACATTGGAAGAAACTGCCCGCCTTTTTGTATGCCATATGTTTTGGATGTTTGGTCTCCCCCAGGAGATCATCAGCGATTGTGGCTCACAGTTCACCGCGCGGTTTTGGAGTGAATTCCTATCATTTCTGAAAATATCCCCCTGTCACTCCACGGCGTATCATCCCTCAATCTGATGGACAGACCAAGCGGGTCAATCAAGTCCTTGAACAGTACCTGCGTTGCTATGCTGCAGCTGCGCAGGATACTTGGACTGATGACCTTTCATTCACCCAATTCACTTACAATAATGGGACCCACGCGTCCACGGGGTTTTCCCCCTATGAAGCAACGTTGGGTTACTCTCCTTTGTTTTCAGTCAGGCCATGCTTGCGGCCTGAGGCTCAAGCTGCTGCGGACCATGCTGCCCATATCAAATCGACTCAAGCCTTAGTGCGCTAACACCTCACCAAAGCCATAGATGACTACAAGTGGCTCACAAATCATAAACATCTTCTGGGTCCTGATTTTACGGTGGGCTCCTACATCATGCTCAATACTCGTCACTTAAGAATTCAGGCCCCTTCCCATAAATACGCTAGTAAATGCTCAGGTCCCCATTTGGTGGAGGAGGTACTGGGGAATGGGGCGTTCTGACTGAAGCTCCCTGCGCATTGGAAGCAGCATCCCATTTTCCATGTTTCCCAGCTGTCACCCTTCAAGGGTGCAATTCCCATGGAACTGGAACCAATCATTGTTGAAAATGGGGAAGAGGCCGAGGTAGAGGCTATCCTGGAAGCCCAGAAATCCTGAAGTTCTGTACAATATCTCATGGCCTGGAAAGGGTATCTGGCCTACAAAAACAGTTGGGTCAAGGCGCGTGATTGCGCGAATTGCATGGACCTGGTTGAAGCGTTCCACACATCCCACCCCAAAGCTCCCTGGCTCCTAAAAAAAGTTGTGACAATTATGGCAATCAAGTTAACCAAGGCGCACAAGAATGTGGCTCTTGTGCAGTTTCCCGGTGGTTGGGCCCTTCCTTTGGAAAAAGGAAAGAGTAATGTAAGTCCTGGGGAACGTCCCCTGGCTGTTGATTGGGCCATTTTTCTGTTCCCGGTCAAGAAGGCATCAAAAAGGATGGTGGTAACGCTTGTTATTCAGGGCGATCTCACTCACATAGTAGACAAGCGCTGGGTAACAGCTCTTCCACTTCACATTCTACCCTCAATACCCACACTCACCTCAGCAGAACTGTTACATGGAATCAGCGAGATCTGTGCCAAGATTGTTGAATTGAAACCAATTGGAACAAATCTGAGCGGTAATCTGCCCAATGTTCAGATCTCAAATGGCCAGAAAGGTATGAGGACTGTTTTATTGGCCAGAATGCCCGATGGTTTCAATTCAATTAACATTTCAAATCAAACAAATCACCTCCCTACCAAAGTCATTGGGGATCATCCTCAACAAGCAGGCTATAGCATCAGATGTCATCAACAAGGATTTGAAGTCCCCTGTTGAAAATTTGGGCGTTTCAGCCAATGTGATGCCACTGACTGAATGAACAGCCAAGCAACCAAGTGTGGGTAGGTTGGGCGTCCCAAACCTGTTCCCAACCAAATGGACCCGCCCATATGTGGGTGACCTTGGGGGAATCCCATCGCTCATTGGGCCAAACGCCATCACACCAACCATCAGAAACGTAGCCAAGCCTCGGTTCGGATGTTTGAGGTCAAACCAACAGTGATTCAGCTCACCGCCAAATTTTTCTGATGTCAGTTCCCAGGGAACTGACCCACCCATTCCCAAATAATTCACCGGTTAGGTCAAAATTGAGGGTTCCAATCCCGGCTTATCACTACCCCAATTGACCACTAATTAATCAGTTGCATTGCACTGAGAAAATTGTTGGTCAATTTTCTTTCTTTCCATATTAATAAAATTTTGCAAAAAAACTAATCAATTTTTATTGCATTGTTCCTTCTGACTGCATCCCTGATGGCATTTCCCTGGTGGCCTATTGGTCCGTATACCAGATGGGCTCTACCAGTACTTAAGGTCACTATGGCCCCCTCAGTCATTGATTAGATTCAGCAAGTCAGGCTTTTTTGGCAATATAACCCTGCTATCATGAACTTCCAACAACAATACATGGGGATCTTGTGGCCTTACACTCACCAACTGCAAGTGAGAATCTGTCCCCTTGCCTCCCCAGATGAAATACCCCATGTGCCGATGAACTCGTTGAAACTATCACTGTGATCCCAACCTCTGCAGCAAGGCCCCCTGGGTCAGGGATGGGTACATTGTGGTTTGTCATCGGTATCATACTCACTGTTGTCCTACACCAACAATTTGTCATTTCACAATGCCCAGCTCCATATCACGTTGTACAGTCAGAAATACCTCTGGCATTCTGGCTTGCTTTTGGGTGCTTACACATCCCAACTGGCAGGCCGGTCTTAACTTCTTCTGCCATTTACATGACACTTACCAAGAGGTGAAGGAGACTGTAATTCGCCTGTTTGGGGGTAAAGTGAAAATGGCTCAACACAAGGCGGACTTTTTAACAATATCTTTTCAAAAAAATGAGTCTTTAATACAGTTTACGGAGCAATTCACTAATGAGGCTCATGGGTTGTTGGGTGCCAATGTCTTATCTAATGAGGAGGTGGGCATAGCAATGACGGCGGCTATCAAGCCCTACCACGAATTTCATAATGCTATGGCGTACACTCTTCAGGAGGATGTGGAGTTACATAAAATCATCCATCATTTTCGCCATTTATCCACCACCTTTAGTGCTCCCAATGTGGAGTGGAAGGATCCTGTATCTGCCATGGTTATTCCGCTAAACATAGGATCCCACCAATATGGGGGTAATTGGTGGGTCACTCCTC
>JAKSZP010014570.1:0-184810 GCA_022478985.1 Massospora cicadina
CTTAGTAAACCCTATTGATTCTTGCTACTCTGAGTGCACTTATATGGATATTCTGGTCAACAAGGTCAGAGTTGTAGCTATTGTTGATAGTGGAGCACCTGTAAACATTGTTTCCACAAAGCTGGTTAAGAAACTGAAAATAGCTCTGGACATAGACCATCATCAAGAATATGGGACCGCAGGCCTTAACAGCACTAAGAGTGAAGGAGCTTACAGCACTTTGCCACTGCGATTTGGAGCTTTGGTAGTAGCTGCACCTGCTATAGTGCTTCCAAACGCCAATTATGACATGTTAATTGGAACTAGTTTTTTAAGGACCTATGAGATCTCATGCGATTTTAAATAAAACATCTTGACAATATTGGGCGAATCACTTCTAATTTATTACTCTCGCAACAATATGAAGCCCACAAGCCATCATAGGAATTTTATCAATATATCTTATGCCAATGGGATAATATCAGTAGGATATATTCAGTGGGGAAATTGAAGCCGCCCCATGCCAACTGCCATAAATAAAAATTGGGGAATATCTCTACGTGTGAATAAGGATGTGATAATAGCTCCAGGCCATCAACTGGTTATGAGGACTAGACCACGTTGGATATTCCTGAAGGACTATAAAGGGAGGTTTTAGCCTCATGGCATCTTTATCAAATGAAAACCTAGTGTGGCGCCTGGGATACTTATACCAGGGCACGGAGAGATTGACGTCATACTAGCAAATCTGACCAGCTGAAATATTAAGGTCAAGAAATATCAAGTAGTCGCATTTGTGTATCTGTTTCTGAGGGATGAGTTAAAATCAGCTGTCAAATTTGGTGACCTATCCAAGTTTGGCTTACTGACTGAAACCCTTAGGGAACATACTTTAATTTCTAGAGAATTATTTACCAGATTATCACAACAACAGAAGGATGATGCACTAAAGTTGTTTGAACGACACTCCAAAATCTTTGCCAAAGATGTCCAAGATTTAGGTTGTGCAAAAGGAGTAAAGCATTTTGTTGACAACAGGGACCATGTGCCTATTAGAATGAGGCCAATCTGGTGCCCCAGGGCTAGTGACGAAATAGTCAGAGAAGAGCTAGACAAATTGCTGAAAAGTGGAATGAAAGTGCCCTCCAAAAGCCTGCGGGCCAGCCCAGTTTTGATTGTAAAGAAAAAAGATGGCAGCAATCAAGTTGTAATTGATTATAGATGCCTCAATGCTATTACAAAAAAGATTCATATCTGTTGCCCAGAATTGATGATGCTATGGACCGTCTGGGAGGGGTGAAGTATTTTACTGCAATGGACCTTATCTCAGGATATTGGCGAATTGAACTGCCTCAAGAGGAGCAAGAAAAGTGCGCAATGATTGCTGCTCAAGGGCTGTTCCAACTGAAGTGCATGCCACAGGGGCTGTGCAACTTTCTGGCAACCTTTCAGCGCGCAATGGACATGATTTTATGGGACCTTAGATTATCCTGTGTACTGGTGTACCTGGATGACATCAATGTCTTTTTGTGAACTTTTTCTGAACATCTGGAGCACCTTGAACAAATGTTAGAACGGCTGTTAAAGGCCAATCTGAAGATAAAGCCTAGAAAATGCCAATTCTTTAAAGAAAAACTGAAATACCTCGTGTTCATCATTGATTCCAAGGGCTTGCGGCCTCAGCTTCAAAAGGTGGAGGCAATTAACAAAATGCAACCTCTGACAAGTATGAGGGATGCCTAAGTGTTCTAAGGCATGGTAAGATACTATAAAGATTCTTAGAAGATTTCACAAAGATTGCTGAGCCCCTATTTCACTTACTACAAGGAGGAGCTAGTTTATGCTGGGCAGAGGAATGCCAACAAACCTTTATGGCTTTGAATACCAAAATGAGCATGGCGCCTATCCTCCAATATATAAATTTTCAGTAAGACTTTTATCATACAAACTGACGCCTCATTGACAGCAATTGGTGGTGTGCTATCTCAGATTGGGGTGGTGCCGTGGAGCATCTGGTTGCTTATTGCAGAAGTAAGCTGAATAATAATGAGCATAACTATACGGTGACTGAAAGAGAATGTTTGGCTTTCATCTATGCTTGTAAACAATTTTGAGTTTTCTATTAATGGCACCAAGTTTCAAGTAGTGATAGATCACAGCTCATTAAAATGGCTCCACAATCTCAAGGAACCTGAGGGATGATTAGCCCACTGGCTCTGAAATTACAAGCGTGTGATTATGAAATTCATAGAGCAGGAGTGGCCCATCAAAATACAGATGGACTATTGTGACTTCCTATTGTAGCTGTCCTGAGCAGTTTGGCCGATGAGCTTCATGAAAATTATTACTCATAAGTATGGAGATGAGCCACCTGAAATTTAAAAATGATCAAATTAGAATTAACTGACACCAAATATTGAATCTGGAGTTTTATACAAGCTTAAGCCCGAAGGGCAATGTCAAATTTTCCCAAAACCTTCTGCCCAAATGGAGATTATTACACAAGCACACAAGGCCGTCAGATACAGGGGATTGACCAAGATGCTAGAACTAATTTGATTGAGTTACTATTGAGATTCCATGCAATTTGATATCTAAGATATGCTTGATAAATGTCATTCATGCCAAATTGCAAAACCTATGAAGTTGAATGTGAAATCGTTTGATCAAACCTGAATGGGCCTGGCATAACATGTTGATTAATATAGTTGGCCCTTTGCCTGTGAGTATCCTAGGCAATAAATACATAATTGTTGCTATTGACCATCTGATGAAATGGGTGAAAGTGAAAGCAATTTGAGACATCAGGTGTCAGGGACTGGTGTACTACTGACCTGGTTGGGGGTAGCTAACCATGAGTTAGCATAACCAAGGGGTTTAACCCAGTATGACAAGGACACTAGAGGTGTCCAGGTATAAAGAATGGTGGATAATCTGGTATGGGAGTTGCTTAAAGACATGGCTTTAAAAGGAGAAAGTTGGAAGGGAGTTTTCTTGTAAGCTGGGGTGGTAGATCAGTAATGATAACACTTTAGTAAATAAACTTAATAGTGTTGCATTATAAGAATATTTTTATTGACCGCAAAGATTAACCAAATGAATGCCTTGGTTTTATATACCATCCAACTTCCTGGACTTACCTAAGCTTAGTTGATTTTAAACAGTGCACTATTCTTCTCTGGAGCTTATGGGATTGCAACTTGCATGTGATTTTGAAAGGCAGTGGGAATCGTCTCAGTCTCATCATAAATTCGTTTTGATGCGATTAATTGACTGAATACTATTGCAAATAAAGTAATTTAAACGATTAATTGAATATTTTCACTACAATCATTAATTTGATATGCAATTATCCAATCTAACTTCATCACATATCATATTGATCTGACTGACAATATCTATAATCTCAGGAATTCCACTAATGTCAGGATTTACCCCAACATCGGGGCTCTAAAAACTGCCAAGTTTATTATGGATGATATTATTTATAAGCATGGATGCCCTCAGTAGATCTTAATGGACAATGGCACAAATTTTACTGCCCATTTGGTACAACAGTTAAATGAGTTGATGTCTATCAAAGGAGTGTTGTCAAAACCATACCATCCTAAGACTAATGGTATAGTAGAGCAATTGAATGGCACTTTAGTCAGCATTTTATGCAAAAGGTAACCTTGGCACCTTTGCAATGGGCAACATCAATTAGTGTTACCATGTTTGCATACAATATTAGACACCACAGCAGAACAGGCCACTCTCCATTTTGACTTCTGTATGGTAGACAGCCCGAACTACCTCCATTATTATATTCAGTACTCAGTTCAACCAAAGCAATTAACATAAATAATTATGTTGAGCAACTAGAAAAACCCTAATCAAGTTGCAATCTTAAGCCTATCAAAACGCAATTAGTCAAAAAACTTATAGAAGAGCTATGATGATGCTAAACAAGCTATGTTGACTAAGTTCAATGAAGGAGACTTAGGATTATATTTTGACGCTCAGTGCAGGACGCACACACAAGCTGGCCTCGCTTTGGAAAGGTCCATTTATTATATTGGAGAAATCATCTGATGATGTATATACCATTAAGGGTCAAGGCAGCTTGGTTGTGAATCAAGTACACGCTAAGTTCCTTCATCTGTATCATAAAGAATAATAATACAAAAAGAAAAAAAGAGAAACATAAAAAAATTATATAATGGATAAAATAAATATAAATATTTAATAATTTTAAAAATAATAAAAAAGAAAAAAATAATTTGAAAGACTTAAATTTTAATTCAGATATTTGATGCTTTTTAGCATTATAACTAGGTAACCCTTCTTTGGTAGGGGGAGGAGAGTGTGATTGAACAGGAAAAGCCTGTAGCAGAATTGAAGAGATGCAAATATCATATAAGTCCTGACTATCCAGACCCTGTTGGAGATGTGCTAAACCCAAAAAAGCTCAGCACCAGGCACACTGGCCAAGTCAGCTTAGAAAAGCCATTGAACTAAAGGGAAATACCATTTGGAAGGGACTTTGGAATAGGCGAGAAAGGTTCAACTCAGGAGTAAATGCAGTATAAAGGAAGATACAGTCAGCAAGAAGGCTCTCAAGGCAGAGATAAACTGGGGGAGGAACACTTTTGCGAAAAACATTTGCAAATAGGCCTCATCTAATACCCTGCACATGTCAGGCATGGTATTGGTGAGGAGCGAGGAAGGAGGGAAGTGAATGAATGCTCCCAAAAGAGCCATCTGTGGGACATACTTTTTTGTGAAGCTCTTTCGCCAAGCTTTTTCAAGGGTCAATATAACACCAGGATGCGCCGATCTTTTGAAATCTGAGTTTTGATGCCCAACAAGATGTAAAAATCAATATGTACCAAAGCAGGTTCACACCAAAGCTTAGCAACTAAGTTAGTGAAAATAAGTGCCTGGTTGGCCTCAAAAATGTTGTATGCGGCAAACTCAGGACCTGTAGCAAGTGTAGATGACAAGTAGGCATTTACAAGCTCTAACATCAAATTAAGATCAAGACCCAACAAAGCCACACTTTCCACATGTAAAGAGGAAGCAAGATTCTTAAGAATGTAGATGCAAAAAAGGGAAAACAAGAAGTCTGGAAGGAGAGCCCATTAAAGCAAATTGATGTTGGATTAGGGTTTCTTGAGACTGAATGGCTTCAGAAGCCCAAAAAGATAAAGAATAAGTCAAAAGGGGATCCCGCTTGACCCATTGGGATGTTTGACAGACAGTACACAAAGCCAAGGGGGCTTGTTCAGGTTCATTGATTGGTGATATTGCAGTGGGATGCAAATCCAAACTCTCTAGTACCATGGAAGCGTAGCTGGTCGATCCAGCTTGAGAAATTATGGGCAACACGCCAAAGTTGACCATAGCATGCCACATGGACTTGATTAGTCTTAGGAAGACTCATCTGTCTATGGAAGAAAGACTAATGAGGTATTGTTCATATTTTAATGAGCGTGAAAAATTAGACATTGTGACCCAGGAAGAAGGGTACCCACCACTTATATTCAGTCAAGGTAGGGAAGTGTTGAGTAATTGACTGGACCTCTTTGTTGGATATTCAATAGGATTATAATAATGTTAACATGTTTAATTTTTATGGATCATATCAGATATCAGTGATTATGGATCAGGAATATCCTAAGCTTATGCGAAGCTTGGGATCCACAGCCTAGCAATTTCACATGATAATATTCAACTATGATGTCATGGGCTTGAGGGCTTTGTTGGTTAGGTCGGACTTAACATTAAGTTGTGACTTAATGACTCGGGCATGTGAGCTTTGTTGGTCTATGTCAAAATTAGTTTTTAATGTCAATTAAGTTTTTGATAAATTAAATACAAATTAGTGGTACAAATAGCCTTGGTATGTGATGCTGATTGCTTGAGAAAGAGAATTGGTTCAGCTTTTTGCAGACGCATCTGAAATGCCATCTTGAGTATATTGATGTTATTTACTGACCCTGAGGCCGTGGAGATGCCCTGAGTCAAAGTATTTGTAGACCCTCAAAAAAACATTTTACATGTTCCTCAGGCCAAGTGACAATGAAAATGAGTCGTCATGGGTAAGATGTGGTGAACATTAAACCTATAAATTATCTCCAAGTTGATACTATTATTATACAAATAACTATTACCACTAGTTTATAATTTAACATATAATTTTTGTGATTAGTGCTTTTTTATATTAAATTGAGAATTTACTTGGAATCAGTAAGATCAGGGCAGCGTGCCATTGTCCACATAATGACAGGAGAATATAACTTTCAAGTGCTTTTACCAAAGACTTTATCTTAATTATAGTCACCATCTGGTCTATTGTCTTCATAAAATTGACGTTTATAACTCCCCACATACTGCAGAAGAAGAACCAGCCATCTAAAATAGACCAAAATTCAACAATGGTTAAATTGGGATTAGCATATTTAGGAAGATATAACATGCGTTGTTGGTGTTACACCTGAGTTCACGTCCAAAAAAGATCCAGAATAATTGAAGAAGAACCTTCTTAATTAGGGTCTTTCCTGGACAAACCCACGCATCCCAACGCTCTATGCCAGCTGACTATTAGCCTTGCCTCATTACTTGTGGACTCCATCCCAACCATAAAGTCAAGATGGTAACCCAGCAACCTGAACCTCATGTTGGCTCTTCCCAAGCTGCTTTTGGAACTTCCGCTCCTCTCATACCCTTTCAGACAATTTGAGTGATTAAACCATGGCAATTATTTATTTGGTTGACATGGGTATGTGCAGTATTTTCTGAAGATGTTCAAAATGACATTTCATGGGGCTAATGACCTCTTCAAATTTACCTCAATATAAACTGCTTGGACGACCAAAGACATGACCTAACTATGCCTTGATTGCTTTAAAATAACGAAAGTTTTGCAGATTTTGAAAGTGCTGTGCTAAGAGAATTCAGTTGTCCCAAATGAAAGAACGTCCACAAGGATGAGTTCATGACTATTTATTGTTAGAAGAACGAGACCATCTCTGAGTTTGCCAATCAATGCTATCATGAGGCTCAGGTATTACTAGGGGCAAAGCAATAGTTGATTTTGATTTTAAGCTTTTCCTCCAGAATGCTATAAAAGAGTGTCATGTTTTACATTGATTGCTACTACTGGCGTTCATCTTGGAGGTGGATACCCCCTCTATGATTAGGTATTTAAAAGGTGTGATATCACCTTTGGCTACCTAATGTTGAAAATTGAGAGCTGCACTTTGATCAAAGCTCAGGTAACACTAAAAATACAACAAAAGCCGGTTACCACTGACCTAGAATTCCTGGACCTCAACAAGGAGCTACCAAAGTGACTTGTGGGATTTGTGACTCTAAGGGCCACTGCGCAGAAACCTGTTAAAAGAAGTGGTTTAGAATAAATTATATAGCCTCCAACTTGGAAAACAAGGATTAAGGAAAATACAGATGACCATAGAGGAGGATACTTTAACGCTGGGAGACCAACTATCCCAATTTTGAGATATAGAGAAGAAGTTACACAAAGATCACTCCAACCTTTATATGTCATTTCTCTTAATCAAGTTTTGGCCATAACTTAGAGACAGCATGCTGCCCTGAAAAAGAAGGCTAAGAAACTATCTCTTAATCATATTACACATAACTTTTATAACAATTTTGCTTTGGATAAGTTGGAAATCTGATGAGCTGCCCACATTTAAGAAGAATTAAGGTGGTTTCACATCTAAAGACATTGAAATTTATTTCCCAGATCTTGGCTAAAATCAGGATCATGATTAAATAAGTTGATGCTCTCACCATAATTTTATTGAACTTAAATCTAAACATCTTCTCTGATTACTCTTATGTTGTTATACTTGTGAATTGGATTTGAGTCCATGTAATAGTTGATAATGGTGCTCTGGTACATGTAATATCAAGTTTTTTTCAAAGAAACTGAAGATTTTCACAGATGTAGCAATCAACAACAGTATGGAACAGATGGTCTTTAGAGCACTATTAGTTAAGGAGCTTATAATGCATTACCAATGATAATTGGATCCCCACAAAAACAATTTTAAAAGTATCATAATCCCTAGTTGCAAATATCAGTTTTTGATAATTACCAATTTTTTATAAGTTCTATGCAGCCATCCTTATTTATGAAGACAATATTTCGGGATTTTTGTACAATCAATGCCCCTACACTACTCATGGGAAGAAGAGGTTCCCCTTACTAGATGAAATGACTTCATGAATGTAACTTACATAAATGGGTACTTTTTCATCCATTACCAAAAAATCAGGCATTGTAGCCAGTCCCCTCCCTTAATCAAGGAAAATCAGGGTATTATATTATGAGCATTCACTAATTGTGAGTTACTTCCAGGAGAACAGCGGGATACTGGCACTGGGTTGTCCTTAGATCTACTGGAAGAATTAAGGGAAGAAACCTTCTTCATATGGGAAATCTCATGTATTAAACCCCAAGCTGCCTAAGATTAATCATTACTAGTCATGGAGAAATCTGAGTCTTTCTGAGTAACTTAATTGTTCAAACAATTACAGTGAAAAAGGTCAGAAAAGCGCCTATATCCACCTTGTACCCCTAGGAAAATTCAGCCCATTTAAGCTTTTTATGTTGATGGAGTTTAGACTGCTGGATGCAACGCCAGAATTTTTTTTGATTAATCATAAGAACACTTAAATAGTTATTAAATAGCAAAATAACAAGACTTGGCGGTGCTACAGAAATATATTTGGATATTTGCCACTGGCAACTACAATTTGGAGTGTGCTAAAAGATTCAGCACTATATTGACACCAGAAATTCAAGATCTTTATGTTATAAAGCTAGATTATAAAGTTTAGCTAATAATGAAGCTGTGCAGAAACAGCTTGATATGCTGCTGCATCATGGTATGAATGTTCCCTCCCACAATCCCTGGGCTAGCCCTGTACTTATTGTCAAAAAACAGTTCTAATTGAGAGGTGAACAATTTTTATCAATCAAATAAAATCAATAAAAAAGATTCTTATCATTTACACCAAATAGACAATGCCCTTGAATATTTAGGTGGTGCCAAATATTCCCTGCGATTTATCTTATAAGTGGTTATTGGCATTTTAATCTGCCTAAGGGGGATTAGGAAAAATAAGGGATCATCACCACCCAAAGGCTATAACACCCAACTTGTATGCCCCAGGGCCTTTGCAATGCGCTTGCTACTTTTCAGAAAGCCATGGACTCCAATCTAGATGACCCAAAGTTAAGCTGTTCTTTAGTATATCTTGATGATATCAATGCGTTTTTGTGTACTTTCTCCTAACATCTGTCCCACTTAGAGGAAGTATTTCGGCATATAGCTAAGGCTCAGTTGAAAATCAAGCCAAGCAATTGTTAATTCTTTAAGAGTAAAATGGAGCATATAGGGCCACATTGTCAACATATAAAAAATATGACTGCAACTCTAAAAAGCTTGATGTCATTAAATGCACAAAATGTCCTTGAGAATAAAAGAGAAGTTCAGGTATTCCTAAGGATTAGAGGATACTAATGCCATTTCATTAAAAAGTTTACTAAGTTAGATGAGTCATTGGTCTAATTATTAAGGAATAGAGTGGCCTTTAAATGGTCTGCAGAGTGTAAAGACGCCTTTAATAAGTTAAGTGCAATCTTAACTCAAGCCCTCCTTCACTACCCAGATTTTGACTAACCATTTATTGTTCAGTCTGACGCTGTAAGGATCTCAGCTGCCCCATAAAACTGAATCAGTTGATTCACCCCTTTTGATCAAAGAAGGAGAAAATGATCCCTCTCATTTAAAAAGTTAGCAGAATTAGGACACACCCTTGATGAGTTGTGGGTTTATTCAGAGGCCTCTTGTCTCAAATTCACTTAAGTCAAAGAGAAAAAGGGGAGAATTTTTCTAGGAAATTTGATTTGGTCAAAAGTATATTTCATTAAAGTTGCAACAATATGTGATGAAATTTAAGCATGATTGGGAAGATCTAGTCCAAAGCCCTGACAGGAACGCAAGCCATGAAATCAATCTGGCTATGATACCTCTAATGGAAAGAAACTTTTGTTAGGAAAATTGTAAGATATGCTGGCATTCTGGAACCCCAATGGATGTAAAAAATTTGGCAACAGGAACAACAAATTGAGGCACTTATTATGTGTAAGCCAAGACATGATGAAAAAGTCCCAGCGTTATTAGGAAGATTTGCGCTCCCAGTTGTAAGAAATAATCTCAAGTCCCCGCCCCTCACTTCCCTTCAATTATAAAAGCTCAGTGCTCTGCTGATGGTAGAGTGCTGGGTTATTTTATAATATTCTTATTAAACCTTTATTTTTGACAAATTTCTTTAGCATTTTGTAAGTTTAAAATAGTCTGGCAATCTTCAAGGAACCACCCCAACAAATAAAGGTTTACACTCATTTGTATCATTAATGATGGTTATCACATTAGTTATCTCAGCTATTGTCTTTCTCAGTGCAGAAATTCTTGGGTGTCATACCCTACAAGTTTTGCAAGATACCCCATCCTGAAAACTGAATATTTGTAATCATAAAACAAGCGATATTACCAAACGCTCAATTTATTCTACCTGAACTATGAATAATATGAAATAACAGTTTGGCAGTTGCATCTCATGGAGACTTTGTTGAAGTTAAACCCAAAAAAACAATTGCCACCCCTCATTATCAAATACGCGCTCAAATGTATCATGAGTTAGGCCTGAAAGTAAACCAAGGAAGGAAGATCAATTATTACTTAATCCAATTTGCCCTGATCCTGAAGAAAGAGCTAAGAATTGGTGGACGCTACCTGAAGCAAAATGGCTGGGTCTGAACCTGAAAAGACCATTGTTGCAACACGTTATCAGGTGTGTATTCAACCGAGTTGGGAGTCCTACCCAAATGGAAAACACCAATGGACAGAACAATCCCCTCCCAGCGACCCTTGCAGTTTGACCCCATATTTGAAGCATGATCAAGATTCTTTCCAGAAATCAGCTTACTGGTCAGAGCTGAGATGATGTTCATAGATTAATACTCTTTGCACTTGTCCCCACGTGGTTCTTATTCACATATTATCAGAATGCCAATTCTTTGCGGACTCTGGATTCTATTGTGTGTATTAAAGTACCCTTGATGGAAGCCAAGTCTTTCTTTTAAATATCAATTGTCTGACATAATAACCCATTCAATTAACACTGCTGGCATACTTTTGGCCTAGGATCTGCAAACCAGGGCTCGTCAACAGCTAAACATAGCTTATATGGACTTATGCGCGCCTTCCTGACATGCTGATCATGGTTTGTGCTAATCAAGGCCATCAAGAAAGTACTGCTCATTTAAGCAGTGCAGCTGATTTCCCCCTCAAGTTCTCAAGCCTAAAACGTAATGATGATAGGGCCCACTTCATGTCCCTCTGATGAAGTGGCCCACCAGGTGTTAGGAGTTCTGGCTGAGCTTAAATTGCGAGCAACTTTAAACAGAATCACTGAGGCTTCAGAGAATCAACAATCCTTGTCATTATTGGATGCCTTGGATGATGAAACCAAAATCTGGGCCTGCACCCTCTTGTACCAAAATTTATACCTGGGGGAGTCGCCTCCCTCATTATTTATGATAGGTTCGTCTATGGTGGCCACACTGGTAACAAGGCTGAAACTCCAGTACCAATTATTACAACAATAAGGAATGGCCAAGTATTTGGAGGATCATATTAAGGGCTTCTACCAACTTGCGGAGTCTCTTCAACTACCAGCGGACATTGCCATTGCTGCGTTCCATGCTTCTCTCAACCAAGGAGCGGGATCACACATGGCATGGTACAACGGACCACAAACTCTGAGGGGCATACAAACTAGCACAGAAAATTGAGGCCCACTTGGAATATGACCTACAAAAAAAATCAGCAACCGTAAAGCCTCACGTCTGTTATACTAAACCAAACCCTTTACTCCAAGAATGGAACCTACTTGTGATATTCAACAAGGAGGGAAAATTAAATAATGAACTGTCCAAGGTCTAGTATTGGGCAGTATACCTAACACACACTCAGAAGAACTAAACTAGCAAGATGTTTTCTCTAATATGGCAGAGTATTGGCCCTCTCCCTGTACATCCCCTAGATGATTCAGAGGGAAGAAGCACACCCCTCCAATATTACACAACGCGACCAGCCCGCCCCCTGTCACATGGATCATTCACCTCACAGCTGGAGGTCCTGGGGATTTTAGAAAATCAGGACAAACCACTAAGACTCATGAACTAATTGGGAATTTATCAGAAAGAGACCCAGGCACCGTACTCATACCAGTGGACCAGAGGTCCCCGCACTGCTCCCTACCAGATGAAAACAATGGAGAAAATTTAGGAGGATCGCTGGTGTAATCCCATTGTTAAGGACTTTAGTCACGTATGTCCCCTGACGGATTTGTCAGACCACACGTTGGCCCCACTCTCATATGCTCAGGTAGTAGCAATGCCTTCCCAATTTCTCAGTCAATCACAGGATCATTCCACAATTGCAGCCACCACTGCAGAAGTATATGTGATGAACCAATTTAATAAATTTGATCATGCTTCTTTCTTGTTCACCGTGGACAATAAAGTGGGCTCCATAAGGGCAGTGATGGATGCACTAATGTACATGGGAATGCCAGGAAAATTTATTGACCTCAAAATGGCGCAGGCATTAGGCTTGGCGGTCACCACAAGGGCACCTGTCATGTGGGCTTTTAATATAACAATGATCACCCTGCCTCTATGCGAGCCACTGCACTTCTCAGCCCATGGGAACCAGTTCCATGCCAACTTCTTAGCGATTTCCAGACCTACTATACCCCATGATCCTGGGGGTAGGATGGTGGCGCCAACAGGCAGTTACAATCAATCTCAAACAGAATATGCTCATTTTCTTGACATACTACAACTCCAGTATATTCCCCTGCTCCCCACCTTGGCAAAAGTAAAAACCCTGGCGGTCATACTGGATTATTCCGCCTCAAGTGCAGTCGCTGATCTCCCCATGATGCTTGCAATATTGAAACCACAAAAAGAAATATTTGACGTGGACAAAGTGAACCAATTGCCACCCCACTATGAGTTCAACATCCATTTTCGCCTACTAAAGGATCTCATTAATATTATTGCCCACTATACCCATATACAGATGCTGAGGATCAGGCATTGAAGATTTGGATTGATGAAATGATGGCCAAAGGATGGATAATAAAAATCTCTCATCAATGTCATCACTGTGTTGTTCGCCCAAAAACCTGATGGAACCTTATGACTATGTATAGACTACAAACACTTAAATAATTTATGGTACCAGACCCATATCCCCTCCCACTGGAGGTTGCAATCTCTCAAGCAGTTGCCAAGTCCAAAATAAATTTTAAACTGAATCTAGTTAATGCATTCCATCAATTCTGAGTAAAAAAGGGACAAGAATGGCTGACGGTGATACACACTTGCCATGGCATATAACAGTTCAGGGTCAAACCGTTTGGGTTGAAAAACGCTCCCATTGTTTTCCAGAGGGTTATCAATCATGCATTGGGTGACCTCCGCTTTACATGCGCATTGATTTATATTGACGACATTCTGGTCCATTCACTTACCCCAGAGAAACACATGAAGGATTTGTGTGGCAGTGGTGGCCAACATACAATGTGCAGGCCTGCAAGTGAAGCCATCAAAATGTTGTTTTCAAAGGTGAGGTGCAGTTTCTGGGAAATGTGATACTTGAAGATGGGCACGCTATCAATCCCTCCAAACTGGAAGCAAAACAGACATGGGCAATGGCCACTACCCAGAAGCAGCTCCACAGCTTTCTGGGATCCATCACTTTTTCTGAAGAAATTCTTGCTGGCAATTTCAGAATTTGCTGCCTCCCTCCACCCACTGATGAGAAAAAACATGCCATTCATGTGGACAGCGGAATGGCAACAGGCTTTGAAGCTGTTAAAGAAGTTTTCACTTCAGTGCAAGTTTTAAAAACACACTAATGAGAATCAACCTTTATATAGTAGCTTGCAATGCTTCCAGCAATAATGTGGGGGCAGCATTGCTATAGGAGCATGACAGCCGCAAACACTCAGTGTCATACCTCTCTAGGGAATTTATGGGAGCTTAATGGTCATGTGCAATTTTCAATTAAGAGCTGGCTGTGGTAGCATGGGCGATGATGCACTGGTGGTATTTACTTCAGGGAGCAAAGCACATGATGATGGTGTGCACGGATCATAAATCACTTATATACTATCACAAGCCACAGAAGTTGGCGCACAGACAAACCAGAACCCATGAGACCTGCTTAATTTCAATCTCAAACACAAGTTCATAAATAGGCCTACGCACATATTGCCAGACATACTAAGTAGAATCCTGGTAATTAAAGCCGACTCTGTGGAAGGGAAAAATTAGTTATAATGATTTACCCCAAACAAGTGCTGTCTAAGCCATCAGCGGAACCTGAAACTATTGCTTCTATTGCGCTCCCAGCAACATCCTCAACCTCATCCCAATGACCACACATGAGCCCTTCAACAATGCCATGGGGCCTGCATGACAGGACACTTATGAGCTAAGCCCACCAATCAGCGCTTATGGTTCCCTCTTGGATGCAGTACTGGATGTGAAAGCAGAAAATTTCAAAGGACAAGTTCTTGGGGACCAAATACATTCAGGAAAAGCCCTTAAGTTGGTAAATATAAAAAAGATAGGGTAATTAGGTTTTTTGATTTATGAGGGTGCCCAAAAGTCTACAGCCCAAAGTCATAAAGGAACATCATTACCCACTGACAATGGGACACCCTTGGATTAAAAAAGACTACCAACATAATAAAGGGAACGTACAACTGGAATGGACTGACAAAAGATGTGCCAGTTTAGATATAATGCTGCCTGACATGTGCACAATCCAAATCTGACAGAATGGGTAAAATGGGCTCCCGCATCCACTGCAACAAGCAGCGGGACCATGGACATTGGTATCAGTTGAATTCATATTCAGTCTACCCACTCAAAAGGGTTCAACGTAAGCATGGTAGTTGTAGACAAATTAACTAAATATAGCCTGCTCATCCCATGTGTTTTACAAACATGGCGGAAGACATGGCCCACTTAATGGTGAACCATGTCTTCCCCATGTTTGGGGTACCACAGGAGATAATTAGCGATAAGGTACCACAATTCACATCAAGATTTTGGGAGACCCTGTGTGAAATACTTACCATAAAACCATGTCAATCATCAGCTTATCACCACCAGTCTGATGGACAAACCAAGAAAATTAACAGTCCCTAGAGAAAAATATCAAGTGCTACGCTTACGCTGCTCAGGATACCTGGACTGGAGATCTGGCCTTACCCAGTTCTCTAATGATAATTCCTGCATTCCTCTACTGGAATATCGCCACTGTATGTCAACTTTGGCTACAACCCATCAATTACAATCAGGCCCCAAATTCACACAAATATTCCAGCGGTGGATAACTTTTCAACACATATAAGAAAGTACACCAGCATGTGCAGAGGCAATTATCAAAAGCCTCCCAGGATATCAAGTGTTTCGCTGTCCAAAAAAGCAGAGAGCAGCGCCTAAATATCAGTTGTGCAACCTGGTGATGGTGGTAAAAAGATCTTAACTTCAAAGTAACCTGCTGCAAACTGTCCTGCAAAAGGGCAGGTCTTTTCCCTATCAGCAAAGTTTTGAACAACGGGTCCTTTTATTTGGATTTACCCCACACTGTAAAGTCTATAAGTCTTTCCATGAGTCAGCATTGTCACCATTAAAATGAAAAAACCTCCAGAAATCAAACCTTTGTTAATAGAGGGAATGCCAGAATTTTAGGTAGAGGAAATATTAGGTTTGAGAAAATATTAAATGGGAATTCAATACTTGGTAGCATGGAAAGGGTACCCTGCCTACAACAACAGTTGAATTACAGACCACGATTGTACCAATTTTCAGGATCAAATCACCAAGTTTCATGCATAAAACCTATTGCCCAACGCCCAATGTTATAAAAACCCAGTCCCTTACATACATTAAGCTGCCCTTACCTCACAAAAACTATGCTCTAGTACAGGCTCTGGTTGGAGGAGTAGACCCTGTCCTTTTAGGAAAGGGTAATATAAGGATCTCAGCTGCCCCAGAAAATGAATTGATTGATTCACCCCTTTCTATCAAAGAAAATCGAACATCCTGAACCCTTCCATTAGAAAAAATAGTGGATTTAGTGAACACCCTTTACAAGTGATGTGTTTCTGCTGAGGCCCCCATCTCAATTTTACATTAAGTTGAATAGTGAAAGGGGAGGATTTTGCTGGGAAGTTCAATTTGGATGAAGCATATGTCATGAAAATTGCAACAATCTGCTATGAAATCTAAGAATAATTGGGAGAATCTAGACTAAGGTTCTGACGGGAACGTCAGCCCTGAAATCGCTCTGGCAATGATCCATCCAATGGAAAAAAAATTTTGTTAATAAAATTGCAAGATACAATGGCATGCTGGAACCCCAATGGAAGCGAATAATTCAGCAACAGGAACTGCAGAGAGGCTCTGCAATGTGTAAGCTGAGATTAAAATAAAAGCTTCAGTGTTTTTAGAAAAATTTGTGCGCCCAGTTGTAAAAAATGTTCTCAAACCCCCACCCCCAATTCCCCTCAATTATAAAAGCCCAGTGCTCTGCTGAAGGTAGAGTGCTAAGTTATTTTATACTATCCTTAGTATATCTTTAATTTCTCCATTTTTTTTACATTTTGTAAGTTTTAACTAGTCTATCAATATCCAAGGAAACACTTAACTGATGGAGGGTCCACACTCATTTATATCAGTAATGATGGTGGCCATCACATTTGTTATCTCACCTATTGCCTCTCTAAGTGCAAAAACACTCAGGAGTTATACCTACAAGTTTCACAAGATGCCCCTATAAAGCAAAATAACTATTGAGAATCTCAAACCAAACGGAATTACCAAACGCTCAATTTATTTTACTTGAACTATGAATAAAATGAAATAACAGTTTGGCAGTTGCATCTCAGGGAGACTCTGTTATGATTAAACCTGACAACAATTGACACCCCTTAGTATCAAATACACGATCAAAAGTTTTGGAGTATGGCTTAAAATTAAGCCAAGAAGGGCAGATTGGCCCATTACTTAATCCAATTCGCCCCAATCAAAAAGAAAATGGGAACTAAGATTTGGCGGACGCTACCTGAAGCAAATTGGCTGGGTATGAACCTGACAAGACCATTGTTGCAAGGCGTTATCAGGTGTGTATTCAACCGTGTTGGGAGTCCTACCCAAATGGAGAACATTAATGGACAGAACAATCCACTCCCAGAGACCCTGGAAGTTTGACCCCCATATTTGAAGCATGGTCAAGATTATTTCCGGCCATCAGCTTACTGGTCAGTGTAGGGAGGATGTTCATAGACCAATACTTTCTGAACTTATCCCCATGTGGTTCTTATTCATGTATCATCAGAACAGTGATGCTTGCAGACTCTGGATTCTATTTTGTGTATTATAGTACCATTGATGAAATTGAAGCCTTTATTTGGCACGTCAATTGTCTGACAGACGCCTCGTTGACAGACATTGGAGTAAATTTATCCCAAGCAATGATCATGTGATAAATATCTGGTCGCTTTCAGTAGTTGTACAATCACAAATCTGAAAGAGACTATATGGTAATGAAACATGATTGTTTGGCCATCATTTTTTCACGCAAACATTTCTGCACATACTTCATATAACAAAGTTTTATTTTATCATTAATCACGCTTTGTTATGATGGCTTTACAAGTTTTAAGGAGCCTGAAGGGAAATTGGCGACATGGAATCTAAAAACTTCAGGCTTATGCAATAAAATTTATACAACATTTGGGTTATCCCATCATAATGATGTTCTTTCTACACTGCCCATTGTTTCAGCATAGTTTCCCTATGCTGATCAAAAATTTGAGATGCTGGCCCGCCAATATGAAGATGAGCAGCCTACCTTAAAAAGAACTCTAGACTGATTGTTTCAGAACACTGTGCTTTAAAATGGTATAATTTATATATTGGAAGAGATGGAAAGGAGTCTATATCCAACCCTATCTAAACATCCCTTAATAGTTATGCAAACCCATCAAATGGTCAGTCATGGTGGGTTTACCAAGGTTATAAAGCAGGTATGACAGAGCTACCAGTGAGAGTCTATGAGTGTAAACTTCTTGGGTTTACTGCACATGTTCAAAGTGTGCTTTGAGTTTTTTATAATATCAAATGTATGTACAATGATAATTAATAGAGCTAATTAACCTAGTTGAGTTTTTAAAAACTAAACGCTTAAATCTTCACTGTTAAGCAGGTGCTGACAATCTTCCTTCTGGTAACTAGAAGGTACTTCTGGTCTAGGGAAGCGATCCCTTCAATTCTTCCACAATAGTACTGTAGGACAACTTGGAAAAGGGAATTGTATCCCTTCAACCCTCAACAATGGTAGGCATAAGGAAAATAGATAAGAGAAAACTATTTCTTCAACTCTAAGAGCACAATAAAATTGTATAACTATCTAAATGATTTTTCAAAAAAGTCTATAAGTACTTTAAAAAAAGGGATCTATATAGGGAATATGGCATCCAACTCTTTTGTGGCACCCCTATGGGAATAGCACCATTTCTTATAGATTTAATCCTTAAGGAGACATCTAAAACAATGATCACCACATCTGTCTTGTCAAATTCTGCCGATGACTAGGTTATAAACTCCTTGGGTGAGTTCTGAAATGGCATGTCTCAACGCCTTTATCCAACCCCAGAGAATTAAATTATAAAGCTATCAATATGATTAGTCAATGGAGCTTTTTACCCAGCAAAAGCAGGTCATGTTGCTTAATAAGCTAACCCACAAGTTGCTGCTAATAAAAGCGTTGTCCACGCTTCAGCAACTGCCAATAAAACTCTTATTGACTGGTGCCAAGCCCCAGTAAATTCATGCAAGATGTTTTAATTGTTAAAAATTAAATTAACAATTAATAAAACTTTTCTTTCTCATTGCAATCACTATTGCAACTTATTCAATTCAAGACTGAATATAGTTTGATAATCTCACAGAGGAGATTAGTCTGCGCCCATGTCAGGGAGCAGTTGGGCAAGCAAGGTAAGAGGAGCAAGTGGAAGGCCCGCAGCCTCCAACATTTGAAAACGCCCCAGAGAATCCAGCGGAATTGACAAAAATCTTAAAAAACCAGCGGTCATGATTTCCCCAGAGATACTCGCATGGAAAGCACGATGCAACCAGTACATCAACACGCCACACTCCCAACCACTTTCATTGGTGGAATTTGGAGTCCGCGTGTATCTGGACATCCAAAAACGGCCTTATGGGAAAAATTTTGTGAAGATGTACACAAAATTTTCCCGACCGCGGTGTACGTTGCACCTCACTCCATGTCACGCGGTTGGCTGGACCTAGGTTTTGAGAGCAAAAAAGCAGCAGATGAGGCTGCAGCAGTGTGCGTAGTGGTCAACCTCCCCAAAGGGCAATGGGTCATCAAAACCAAATGCACCAGATGGACAAAATCAAACCAAATTTTCCTCACGTTTGACTTTTTGCCTACTATGGTAAAACGTGACATTTTGGAACAACACCTGAATGATGGTCTCGCCATATATAGCGAAATACATTCTTTCAAAATGCAACGCTTCACGCTGATGCCACACCTGTGTACTGGCAAAGCCATCGCAGTTCTGACCCCAACTGAGGAGATCATGAAGGACCTAACCCAGATCTCGCACTCCACTTTTATTGATATTGCAGGGTATACCACCCACCCATTCTGGGTGACCATGGACAGTGCGCCCCCCATTTGCACCCACTGTGATGCGTTCAGCCACAAGGCGCATGCATGCCCCATCAAGGAGGGCGTCACATTCCAAGAGCACCCCTCGGCGGCCATGGCCAATGGAGAGGTGCACTACAAACCAACCGCAAGCACCAAGGAAGCTTTCTAGTGGGGAGCACAAGGCTGCTACCTATTGGTAAAGCCTATCTCCCCGCAAGAATGGAAGAAGGCTAAGCAGGCCCATAGTGCCGCAGCCAAGGAAATGGCCAAGGCCACCACCGCTATCCCACACTCACAACGCCAGGAGGACATGAAAACCTTCATGGCAGAAGCAACTCAGGAAATTATCAACCAATCAGATTGGGAAGCCCATGTTGAGTGGGCCACTCAATCTGAGGATCTGATGGGGAACTCAATCTCACCCAATCGTTGCACCCAAGCTCCAGTCAAAACCAACTTGGGACCTATCCCAACTGAAAAAATTTTTCTTGACCCACTCAATGGTGCACCAAACTCATCCACACCGCAAAAAATTCATCCGACGTCGGGAAAACAAAAAGTGAAGGCCAAAGCCAACATGACTCTTTCCACAAAAATCAACAAAAACTCTGATAGCGTTGCTGCTAACACCCATGCTGCTGTGAAAGCCCGTGGGGACCTAGAAGAGGCAGGTGGGCCTGGAGGCCCACCCCTTCACACCTAAGGTGCATTGGGGGAAACTTTCACTTTAGAGACGTTGAATATTGCTGGACTCAAGGCCTCCCCATCCTGGGCTAGGAAACTGAGTTTTTTACAACACAATTTACCCGTGGATATCCTGGCCATCCAGGAGTCCCACTGTCCACAAGGTTCTGAGGAAACTTGGAAAACAATGCTCCTCCCATCCCTATCCTTTTGGTTGAAGCACTGTGGGGTGCTAATTTGGAAAAATATTTTTTTTAAATTTGTATCCTCAGAAAAATTCCTAAATGGCCGAGTGCTTGTCATCACCTTCTCATGGGCTGATGTAGCACATGCAATTGTCAACATCTATGCCCCAAACGGTGCACACAAGCGTCAGGAATTTTTCTCATTGGTCAAATCCCTCCCGTTACCCCCTGATTCTTTCCTAGTCAGCGACATGAACTGTTGACTAACCTCACCAATGGACTGGTGGCCTCCCTCACCCCACGCCCCACAGGGTACCGTTGAACTACGCGTTCTAAAGGCCACCCTTGGGTTAATGGATGCGCTGCCACGACATGCCCTGCTGCTCAAAAACATGACGTGTCCCCACATCCACAACAGCCAATTAAGGTCCATGACCCGCATCGACCTTATTCTAACACCAGCGAAATTCCAACCCCACATCTCCCACTTCAAAACAACAAAAATGGAATTCTCCAACCACCAACTGGTCTCAATAACATACCACCTACCTGTCACAGTTGCTAAGGCCCCACATTGGTGCAAAATCTGCCCCCCCAAGCTCGCGTCACCAGGATTTTCCACATGGGTGGAAGAGGCAACTTTGGCAAAAAAGTTTGTTACACCATTTTGCGCGGACCCCATTTCCACATGGGCAACTTTAAAAGAGGACACCATCTGCCACTCTCGCCATCTCTCCTCCAGATGCTCATGAGCCACATTGGCGGTTATCTCGCATGCTCTGGCAGAATTGGCACACTTGGAGTCCAATATTCCAGCTGCATGATACAGCCCAGCATGGGGCTGGAAGTGGGTGGAGGCAGCCACCCACCTCAACGCACTCGAAAGGCAACACAAACATTGGGTTTGTGTCCAATACAGGGCCACATGCATCACTAAAGGAGACAAGTGCACCGCATATTTCTTTAAAAAAAACTTTGCACCATGCCAGAGCGTGGCTTGCACACAGGTGCAAAGATCAGATAATTCTGTTGTGGATACACTGGCTGAAGTGGCAATAAAAATGCAAAAATATTACTCCAAGTTGTACCGAGCTGAACCAATTCAGTTGGCTGAAGTGGCAGAATTTCTTGACTGAGCTCATATCTGCACCATTTTCTGATACCCGGAAATAATGAATTTAATTACTCCAAACAAATTATGGATAGCCATTTGCAGTGCGCCAAACCAAAAATTCTAGGCCCAGATGGCATTCCATATGAGTTCTACAAAAAATATTTCAAATATATATCCCCACTTCTGCTTGCCTCACTTAACCAAAGTCTGTTGGAAACGCGCCTCCTACCAGGAGGACATGAGGCCTTTACTATCACACTCTTCAAGAAGGGGGATAAGCTTGACTTAGCCAACTGGCGCCCCATTTCTCTAACAAACACAGACACCAAAATTTTAACAAAAATCATGGCTAACCGTTTAGGGACTGTAGCATCTGCCACCATCTCCCCCAGAACAATTCAGTTTCATCCCCAGAAGGTCAATTTGGGATAACGTGCACTCTGTGGCTAATGCATGTCAGTCCACAGCCTCTGGGGCACTTGTATTCTTGGACCAACAAAAGGCCTATGATATAGTAAACTGGGAATACCTAAGGGCCTGCCTTCATTAATTCTGCCTACCCCCTCGCTTCATCAACTGGGTGATGTTGCTCACGGAATCTGCAACAATGGCAGTGTGTGGCCCTGGCTTCCTAATGGAAGTAGTCCGCCCTCAAAGGGGCTTGCGACAAGGGGACCCCCTCAGCCCACTCTTATACAACTTCAGCCTTGACCCACTACTGCGAAATGTGAATGCCCAACTCACTGGGGTCCATGTGCCAGGCCAAGCCCCAGTCAAGATATTGGCGTTCGCAGATGATTGTGTGGTTGGGGTGTCTAATAATCAAGATGCACGTGCGCTTGAAGCTCTCATCCAGGAATATTCCCGGGTAAGCAACATGGCACTGAACGCCTCCAAAACTGAAATCATCCTCCTTGGTCAGTTTCAGAACTGCTGGGCCCCAGCAATTAGTTCTCAACTCAGCCCATCTGCTCGCCCACGTCCACACCTTACTAACTCAACACACACCGCTCCACTGGTGCTCCCCTTCATGCCACGCCCTACCATAGGACCGGTGCGCCATCTGGGCGTGTGGATGGAGGCAGGCGGATATGCGTCAGCAGTAATGGAGTGCCGTATTCTGGACAATGTGACGAAGCAAATCGCCTCTCTCAGAGCCCACCCTACTTCCCTTACTGGCAGGGTTGTTTTAGCCAACTCTATGCACCTATCCAAAGTCTGGTCAGAGCCCACGCCATCCCCTTCTCCCCAAGCTTCTTCAAATCCTTGTATGCCTTGCTGCAAGGATGGCTTTGGTCAGGCCTCCCTCCACCAGTGCGGCTAGAGGTCATGTTTGGCCCTCATCATCATGGTGGCATGGGCCTGCTTGAATTCAAAGCCCATGCTGCCAAGATCCTGGGCACCTGGATCGCGGCCATCACTGCTCCCACACTCCCATCCCAACACTGGTCCCGCGCAGCCTGCTCAAACTTCTCCTGAGCCTTGGGCCTCAACAATCCATCAAACCCCCACTCCCTGATGAAATACCTCGCATCACACACATCGGCCACAGGTCCTCATGGGACTAAAACCCACTACAAACGAATCCTACTCTCCATGCAGAGCGCAGAGTGGAGAATTCATATTAGCGGACATACAACCCAAAGAGGCCGCCCCTCTCCTCAGTTCACACAAGAGGTACAGGGGCTACTCATCCATGACGGCGTGATCCCCATTTGGCCCCATGTCCTATCCAGGGCGGACTACCTGGACATGATGGACATTCCTTATTCCATTGAGACCCAAAAAACAATCTGGAAATATGTACATCACCCTCTGTTGCAGCCTCAAGTCCGCTCCCATGTGTGGCGCTGCCTGAGGCGGGTTTAACATACAGCTGAGCGCTCTAACGCTTTACACTCATCCTGTGTCGTGTGCGGCCAGTATGGAACGCTGTTCTACCGCCTGGAGAAGTGCCCCACCTCTAAAGCAATATGGCGCGAAGTTCAACGTCTGCTAGGCCAGGATCAAACGCATCCCTTCAGTCTGTCAAGAGATATGTTTGCTCTATCAATGGCCTCCTCCTTTCCACCCTCCCTCCATGCTCTGGTGGTTGCAATCACCATGTGGACCATCCACACGATTGTCTTAGATTCCATCGCAGGCTCCACCCCCACCCTCCCAGAAACTGTCCACAGATTCTGGTCTCATTTGGTGGACCACTTTCAAGCATGGATGTTTGGATACCTCCCACCGCATCGCCAACAGCTGGTCTCCTCCTGGTTCCCAGTCTGGTTCATCAAATCAGACCCCTTCCTCCACACGCGCTCAATAGTGGCTACGGCCCCTTCACACGTTCCCTCCCCCCTCCCCATAAGTGGCGTTCCCGCTGGCAACAAGAGATAGCATCGCTTCTCTGGGGTGCCTCCCCCAATACTAAGTTTATCTGTCCTGAGTCATATTTGGAAGTGTCCATCCCATGGTCGGCCTTCCCCACAATAAATTTAAATTAACAATTAATTTTTTACAAACATTTTATTGGGGATCGTCCCTGATGAAACATAAGTTATCCATTGGAATCAAATCCAGCGAAGTAGACTAATAATCTATAGAGATAACCCAAAAGTAGTTATCAATTTCTGATAGCTCCAACACCCACTATATATTCTTTATTATAATTCAACCTCAAGCAGACAAAACAGATATTTCTATTATAATCTATCGAATAGAGTCAGTGAGGCTTCCCAAAACTCAACACATCTTCTAGATTTACCAGATTATCCAGAAAAAGTGAATTTTTAAAGTAGATGTCACTTTATTCTGTGGATGAGTCAGCTAACATAGTTAAAATTGATTTAGGAAAAGCTAGTCTTTTTCACTTTTGCTTAAAAAATCTTATCATGGACATTATTGGCACCGCAGATCATTGTCCTCTTCTTCTCATGTTCACTTCTGCCTCACACAAGTAGAGTTCCTCAGGTTCACTCAATCAATCTCGCTGATGATGAACCCCTGAATGCCTGTTTCCCCCAGGTTGTGGTTCTAAAAATGATGGATTTACAGCTACCCATCTTACCAGATTTATTAGTCTATACTGCCAATATATTCTAAACGCCTTTTATCCACCAAGCGGGGTTTTCACAATTTGATCAGTAAAGATTGTCAAGCTCTTTTTCCCTGTGATTCTCAACCACAGCGAAATAGTTTAAAACATGAAAGTCCTGTTACCCATCCATACTACTTTATTTCCTCACTATAGTTTTAGTTCATCCTCCTTCCCTAGCGTCATTGGGAATAGGAACACCACCAGATACACTCAATTGCAGTGAAAATAAAGCTGATATTACTTATATCTTTTTCTTATTTTTTTCAGGGACTTTCCCTATATATTTTTCATATATAGTTTATCTTTGTTTTTGTTATATTTTTTTCCTTCTTTCCCTTTTTAGATACAATACTTTAAGCACTTACTATGGACCCTAATTGTTATGAAACCATCACGATGTTTTTTATCATACAGGCATCTGTTACTAACTTGGAAACAACTTTGAATGGAGCTGACCATATGGCGTCCAACATGTTTCTTATTCTAAATCCATGGATATCAAAATAGGCTACCATATCACCCACATGGTTTTCCTTAAGCGCTGGTCAGTTTTGATAGTCTTGTTTTTCACTCTAATTCTGCTCTTCAGCATGGTATCAAATGCCTGTGATTGCAAAAATTATCATAATATTCACTAGTTGTTTAATTATTGTTCTGGACTTATCCCTGAGGTGTGTTCTACTGCCAATATAAAATTGGCGGCAATAAAGCTTTTCATATAAAAGTTTAAATGGCGTTTTCCCAAACGGCGTATGATGCTTGTTTATACTCAAATGTAATTAGACTTAGGTAGGATTACCAAGTGGTGGTTTTCTTGGCAACCAATTCTCTTAGCGTAGCTGCTAAGGTCCTGTCGAATCTTCACATATGAGGTAAAATTGGTTCCATTGTCACTGAGTATCACTTGCAGGCATCCATGTCAGTACATTAATTGTTCTAGGATGAATCTAGCGGTGTTGTTGCATATAATATGATAAAGGCTTTGGTCTCAACCCATCTATTCAGATGGTCTTATGCAAAAAATATATACTTTACTCCCCAAGTACTAACACTCAATGGTCCCATCACATCTAACAAAACTTTGTGCCAGGCAAACCCAGAATGAACTAGCCAGTACCTCATACATTCTTGTTGACTTGTAGAGTTGGAACTCCATGAAACAGACTAGATAATCCACTATATCAAGTTTGATCGGTTCTAGTAATAATACTGGAATAAGTGATTCAGAGTTTTTCTTAGTCTGCCATGCCCTACACAGTTGTGTGTGGCTTAAATAATTGTGAAGAGTTATGAAAGTTTATGAAATAAATATCTCTTTTCATCAAACGATTTATTAATCTGCTCATTCTTCACTTCTGTATTTTCCATTGCTTTCTTCAGTGCGTTCTATATCTCCTGAAGTTCATCCCTGATATTTCCTTTGTTTATTTGTTGGAATAATTCGTGAGATTGCTGATACACAACTTGAAAAACAGGTATTATTGATAACCATCAGCGTTCTGATGGGCTGCTCCCGCCCTATGTACAATTTTTGAAAACATATACTTGTAACCTCAAAGTTTATTGATCCATTCACACCTCTGGCTCTTTAAAATTATGTAGGCAGTGTAAAGACAAGTGGTCAGTCACGATTTTTGAAGTGCATCCATGTATAACATTTGAAATTGTTTAGAGGTGTATATCACCATGATGCATTTGTGATCCAACACAATGTAGTTTCTTTCCACCAGTGTTAATGTCTGATTCACGTAAGACATGGGATCCTCATCCCAGAGGCATCTACTTGACTTAAAATGGCCCAATTGCATTTAGTGAGGCGTTCGTCTAAATAATAAACGCCTAATTAAAATATGGATATTTCATAATGGGACTGGACATCAGATACTTTTGGAGCTCACCAAATGATTCTTGTGCCTCCTCATTCCATATTAATACTATTTTCAGATTCTTCAACAGATGAGATATTAGTCCAGTATTTTTGGCAAAAGCTTTAATAAATCAGCAATAGTAGCAAACCATCCCAAGCAAAGCTTTGTATATCCTGAGTTCACTTTGGGGTTGAATTCCATATAATGGCCATTATTTTCCGCAGTTGAGATTAGATATTACTGGAGTTTATCAAAGACCCCAAGTATTTAAGCTCATTCTTTGAAGAAATGTCATTTTTATCTCTTGATTAAATGTTTGCTGCCACCAGGCGTTTGTACTCTTCCTCCATATGTTCAAGGCAGTTAGTAAACGTCTAACTAAAAACGTTGATGTTGTCCAGGTATAATAAGATGCAGGACAACTTCAAATCACTTAAGATTGAATCCATCACCTTTGGAAAATAGCTGGTGCACCACATAGTCCATGCAACATTCATATCATCTGGTATATCACTTGTGCTGTGATTCATTGTACATTTCTCTTGGTCTTCCTTTGGCAAGTTAAGCAGCCAATACCCTGCGATCAAAGCTTAGACAAAAGAATTAAGCTTCCCCTAAATAATTGAGCATGTCATCTATCCTTGGAAGCAGATATGATATTTCTTAGTGATTTTTTTAACTGGAAGTATTGATCACCACTACATTTGATCCATCCTTTTTCTTCACTATAAAGATTGGACTAGCCCATGGATTCAAGGATGGCATAAGGATCACATACTCAATCAGCCTACTAATTTCTTCAGTGACTACTGCCTCTGCTTCTTTAGATAATCAGATTGGTCACATTTGTACCAGCGGAAATTCCCTGGTATCAACCTTATGAATTACCTTTTTAGCTCATTCTAGGTCATGATAATCTTAGGCAAATATCGCCCAATATTTTTTGAATAGTTGGAGTAATTGATCCTGCTGATGTTTCAATATCCAGCAAGCTGCGCCAAATCCACTAGTACATGGGCATTTTCATCATCACCCGCTGGTAGTTCCATTTCTGTCAACATCCCAAAATTGTAAAATCTCTGATTTCAGTAATTAGGATTAAGAGAGAGAATGCAAAAACTTAGTTCTTCACCTATTTTTTACAGATTTTTTTGATTAACCAGTATGACTCAAACTTCTTAATGAATGGGTTTTTAATCCCTGGAGCTACCTACGATCCCTATCTTGATTTCTTTCATGAGCGATCACTTATACATATAATTGTCCCAGAATTTCTAGTGGTAACCCCATGTTAGCTACTAATTGAGTTCCTGGCGGAATGATAGTTTTTGTTTTAACCCTCAACGGTGTCCCACAGTCCTTGAGGATCTGCGTTGGCATTTCCCTGATTTCTTTTCAACTAATTTGTATTGGATGGGAATTATGCCATCATTGTAAATAAGATTTACAAAATTGTTCTTAATCAGCGGAGTTTCTCCTCTATGATAATACCAAAGGCAACGTTTGCCCCAAGAACGTTTAGGTTCGTTCTCAAAATCACATTTGACACCATATTTTCTCAGGATTTATGTTCAATGAGGAGGTCATAGTTTTGATTTGACAACACTATGGCAGGCGCGGATACCACCAGTGTTCTAAACTAAAAGTGGCAGTTGTCATGTAAATGGTAGAAGGAAGTTTAGACCAGCCTGCCAGTCAGGATGCGTAAGCACCCAAAAAGCAAGCCAGAGTGCCAGAGGCATTGCTGCATGAATGATGTTGTATGGATCTGGGCATTGGGAAATAATAAATCATTGGTGTAAGACAATAGTGAGTATCATCCCAAGAATGAACCAAATTGAGGCCGCCCCAGATCTTAGAGTTCTTGATGCAGGGGGTGGAACCACAAGTATGGTTTCAACAAGATCACCAGTATGCGGGGTTAATTCAACTGTGGAGACAAGGGGGCGGATCCTTGCTTGAAGATGGTGGATATAAGACCACAAGATCCCAGTATATTGTTGAAGAAAGTTCATAAAAACAGGGTTAAATTTCCAGAAGTATCTAGCTCGCTGAATCCAGTCTATGGTGGTGGGGGCCATAGTGACCATGAGTACTGGTAGAGCCCATCCGGTATATGGGCTGATGGGCCACCAGGAAAAAGCCATCAGGAATGTGGCTAGAAGGGAATTAAGAAAATCAAAATGGATTGTTTTTCAGAAAAAATTTTATTGCAAAGGAAAGTGAAGAAAATCGACCAACAATTTTCTCAGTGCAATGCAACTAATTAAATAGTAGTCAATTGATATGGGGACAAGCCTGGATTGAGACCCTCAATTTTGAACTAATCAGCGAATTATTCAGGAATGGGGCGGATAAGTTCACTGGGAACTGACATCAAAGAATTCAGCGGCAGGCCAAGTCACTGTCAGCTTGACCTCAAACATCTGAAATGAGGCTCAGCTACATTTCTGATGGTTGGTGTGATGGTGTTTGGCCCAATGAGCAGTGGGAATCCCCCAAGGTCACCCCACATAGGGGCAGTCTCAATTAGTTGGGAACGGGTTCAGGATGCCCAACCCACACATGCTTGGTCACTGGGCCATTCATTTGGTCAAAAGTGTTGCATTAGCTGCAATGCCCAATTTGCCATAAGGGAGCTTCGAACCCTTGTTGATGGTGTCCAATGCTATTACCTGCCCATCTGGGATGATCCCCAACAATTCTGGGAGAGGGTTGATTTTTATGATCATAGTGTTGGCCAAATCAAAACTGTCAGTGATTCCAGCCAATGAATTAGTCTTCATTCCTTTTTGACTACATGGAATCCAAACTTTGGGCTGATTAACACTCAATTTTGAACTAATTAATTTCATTTTGGTGATCTCAGTGCAGATTTCCCTGATTAACTGTACAAGTTTGGGAGAGGTGAGTGTGGGCACCAGGGAGGGATCCAAAGTGGAAGGGCTGTTACCCAGCACTTGTCTACCACGTGGGCAAGGTCGCCCTGGGTAACGAGGGGTACAGCCACCCTCTTTGATACCTTCTTATTTGGAATGGGAAAAGGGCCTGATCAATGCCCAGGGGACATTTCCCAGGACTTACAGAAGTGCACTGTATGCTCATAGGAAGTTGTTGTGATCTGGCCCAGAAGTCCTATATTCCTTTTGGTAGAAAAATTTGGAGAGATATTAATTCATTTCACCATTTTGGTCAAAATGATATAAATGGGAATTCTGGTATTAATTAATGTACGTCTATTACTTGGTTGACTAAATTATCTGCATATGTATGCTCAGAGTATTGTAATAAAGTGTTTAATGAGTATATTGTGGAATCAGTCACCTAAATTTTATATTGAATTAGTTGCGTGGATAGACCAGGAAAGGATTCCTTAAAAAGCGCTAGTAAAAATGGAAACGTTTACTTCATCAAGCTTTGCCTTGAGCAATTGTTTTGGAAATCTCAGCAATTCCAACCTTTTTTACTACCTGACGGGCATAATGCTGGGCAACCTCTTTCATGATTTATGGGTTGCTACTCTTCGCCTTTTTTCTGTTAATTTCAATTAATCCAAATTTACAGCCTGATAGAGCAGATCAAGTGTATCTTCATTTAAAAGTAGTTTTAAAATATTCAATTCACCTTTAAAAATGTCAGGGATAACAGGATTAATTGCATTAATAGATTGTTTCATACCTAGAATGCTAATTCTTTCAAATCCTGGACATTTTCCTTTTTTACCTGAACCAGTAACTTGTTCTTTAGGCTTTTTGATCCAACGATGAGTGGCAAAATGTCCAGTTATTTCACATTTATGGCAGCAGTTTTGATATTTGTCCGCCTATTATGTCCATTGGGTTTGTTTTCCACTACTACTCAATCTATAGATCCTTATTTGGTTCAATATATTTCACCATACTCTGATTATGTTTAGCTGGAACTGATTTAGAGGTACTGTGAGATACTTAAAATGTTGACCCTACCATATTGAGATACTCTACCATCTTCAAAGTAAAAGTCTGAGTTGGCAATGCAGAAATCAGGTCATGGTGTAGGTCTATGTAGTCCAAGGGGCCATCTGCATTGCAATGCTAGAATAAAAGCCCAATAATACTTTTGTTCCTGTCATGATTTGCGCTTCTTGTTAAAATTATTCAGCAAAAGCAGCCAAGGTTTCGTCCTTCTTAAACTTCTTTTCCATGAACTCAAGTTTGCATCTAACCATCCATTCAGAGCTGCTAAACTCATTCATGATCGTCTCTTTTTCATCGTGGTACATCCAATTATCCCCGTTCAGATAGGGCAACAACGGTTTAGGCAATACTTGTCAAAACAGTTGACAACAGTCACCAATTTTTGACAATCACCATATGCAAACATCATAATTTTGAGTAGATGAAAAATGGTGGGGCGTTATCCAAGTGAAAATAGGTAATTTTGGCATACTCTGAATTCATCTGTTACTACTATCATGGGATGTACTTGCCTGGTTTCCCTACTAATAATTGAAATATTCTCAGGAGTCGTATATAAAAGTGCAGCAAAAGTCCCAGGCATATTTCTGTGGGGATGCTGTTTTTTTCAATGAAACTTTTTCATATATCTTATTGTTAGCTCCATCTGCCTCCATTTGTGCGCAACTGCATTTATGATTTTTGAGGTCAAGTAGCCATTTTAGAATTTTCATTACATCATCCTGGATCTGACAGAATCACTCTAGATCTTCTTCCCATGCAGCCTTTGAAACATCAACTCCTTAATTACTTATGTCTCCTTTCAAACCTTGAATATGACTTTTCCATAAAGATCATTGTTGACCTCTACAACCTGCTCTACTTCTTCCTTGCTCTAACCACTAATTTTTCTATGGTAGTCAGTTTGTTTTGTGATTCAGAATTCGGCATATTCTTGTTCACCGTTAACATTTCCATCCACAACTTCCCGATTTTGTTCTTGTACAACATTCTTCTGATAACTCTAAAGGTATATTTGGCCTGAAAACTCAACTACCTCTTATAGTGAGCTAAAAATTATTTTTTGGGCTTACTGAACAGGTTTGAAGTGTACTTTGAGTTTTGGTGATAATTACAATTGTGGGTATTTTGATTAATTTATGAAGACAATTATCTGAGTTGATTTTATTTAAAATTTTATTTTGAATAAATCTTCACCACTAGACAGATGCTGACGCTATTCATTTTGTAACCGGAATAAACTTCTAGATAAGTGTATGATCCCTTTAGTTCTTCCATAAGAGTACTGGAAGACAAATTTGAAAAAATAAAACTATGCCTTCACTATAATTTTAAGAGTTGGCACAAGCCAGCTAAATGAAAACTATCATTTAAACTCTGGTCAAAAAATCATAAGAAATATAAAACTATCTAAATTGTTTTTTTCCTATATGAGTCTGTACTGTAATTTCTTAAAAATAATAAGGCATTTGTATAAGAAATTTGGCAACAACTCTTTCATTGCAAAACCAAATCGGAATGGCATCCACTGCCAATGACTTTAACCCTTAGGAGTTATCTAAAATGATGATCACCTCATCTGTATAATCATATTTGACTACCAACTAGGTTATGACCTCTCCTGCGTTAGTTCTGAAATAGAATGTCCTGAAGTCTTTATCCAACTCTAGCAAGTTGACCTTATGAAGCTAGCAACATGCTTATATATAAAAAGACAATTACCCATAAAAGCAGGATGCATTATACAAACTAACCCACAAGTTGCTGTTAATAAAAGCATTGTCAACGCTTCAGAAACTGCCAATAAAACCCTTATTAAGCAGCAACAAACCCTGGTTGATCCGCATAGGACAATTTATCAGTTAATAATTAAATTGACATTTAAACTACTCACCAAAATTGTCAGGGATCATTCTAAGTGGAACATAATTGTCTTTTGAAATTAAATTTAGCACAATAGAATATTATTCTTTTGTAAAATAATCCATACAATAGTTTTTAATTGATGATAACTTCAGCATCCACTATATTTTATTATAAATCGACCCCAGGGGATAAACTGATAATTGCATTATAGTCTATCAAAGCTGTATAGTGTGGGAATTCCAAAATACCAACAATGAGGTTTGAAATTCAGGACATTTTGATGAAGTGTCAAAGATTTCAATTTATGATACTTTTAAGAAATGCTGTTACAATTCAATTTGTTAAGCCTAAATGGGCTTGGAATACCATCTCTATCAATTTTATCAGACCTTTAACTCTCTAAAACCTTAACCACCACTAAATTAGTGTAGCTATTGACCAACTGACTAAGTGGTTCAAAGAAAAACCCATTCATGATACAAGAGCAGTTATTACTTATAATTACTATAAAGAACAGTATACATTGACAAGGTGCCCCAAGTTATAATGACAGACAACATCACCAACTCTATTTCCAGGTTGATTAAAACTCAATGAACTCATGAAATTTAAGGTGTGTTGGCTGCTCCATATAATCCTGAGATTAATAGTACTGTAGAAAGGGTAAATGGAACTTTGTAACAGATACTATCTAAATTTGCCATAAATTTTCTTTGAAATGGGCATTTACATAAGGAACACTAGCCTTGTCTACAATATTGGGTACCATAGGTCCATGGGGGTTAAACCTTCCAAAATCTCTGGCTTACAACCTTCCTTGCCGTCACTACTGCATTATATCATAGAAAATGAAGAAAGAGTTTGACCTGATGAGTACTTCAATTGATTAGTTAGGGAATTAACCAAAATTTAAACCAAAAACTACAGAGCGGCCTTGACTTGCAAGATCAAAGAAAAGCTTAAGTTGGTGTCCACTAAGGCATTTTACAACAGTTCAAATAAGGTGCTCAAGTACTTTAGTGTAAAACTTTTCTCTTTCGTTGCAAACACTTTTGCAACAAATTCAATTTAAGTCTAGGTAAGTTTGATAATATTATTGAGGAGATTAGTTTGCACCCAATGTTGGGGAGCAGTTGGACGAGTAAAGTTAAGGGCACAGGTGTAGGCCCCACATTAACCAAGGTTCATAAAAGCCCGGAAAATCAGGCGGAATAGATAGAATTAATAGTAAAAAACCAGCGGTTACAATTTCCACAGAAATTTTGGCCTGGCTAGCGCGCTGCAACCAGTTCATCAATACGCCGCACTCCTAACCACTATTATTGGTGGAACATGGGGTGCATGTTATCCTGGATATTCAACAAACGGCGCTATGGGAGAAGTTTTGTGGAGATGTGCATACACATTTCCCAAACGTGGTGTACGTTGCACCATACTCCATGCCTCGTGGTTGGCTGGATCTTGGTTTTGAAAACAAAAATACAGCGGATAAAGCCACAAAAGTGCAAGTAATAGTGGAACTCCTGGATGGTCAACGGGTAGTTGAAATAAAATGCACCCACTGGACTAAATTGAACCAAATTTTTGTAACTTTTGACTTCCTACCTACCACAGTCAAGTGCACCATGATGGAGCACCACCTGAAGGCTGGGCTCGCCAAATTTTGGAAATCCAATCCTTTGAAAAGAACTATACGCTCATGCCAGACCTGTGCACAGGCAAAGCAATTGTTGTTCTCACCCCATCCATGGGGATAGTGGAGGATTTGACCCAAATCCCTCATACCACTTTTGTAGAAATCAATAGGCAAGACTCCTGCCCATTCAGGGTCACAGTGGATAGAGCGCCTCCTATCTGCACTTTCTGTCACGCTTTTGGCCACAAGGCCCATACTGCCCTGCCAAGGAGGGAATTACCAAACCAAAATAATCCTAGGAGCAATGTGTGGTGCAGACACTCATTATGAACTTGCAGTATACAATGATGCAGCCTTCCCGTGGGGAGCGGCAGGGTGCTACATTCAAGTAAAACCTGTGTCCCCACAGGAGCGTAAGAAGGCCAAGCAGGCCTGCAAGGTGGCGGCCAAGGAGATGGGCAAGACTACATCCGCGATCCTGCCAGCCCAGCTTAGGAGGATATTGAGACAATTGTGGTGGAAGCGGCTTGTGAATCTTTCCACCATACAGATTGGGCCTCCCAAGCTGATTAGGCCACCCAAGATGAAGACCCAATGGGTGAGTCGTTTTACCTGACCAATGCTACTAAGCATCAATTGAAATTGAGTCGCTCAACAATATTACCGCTGAAATTCCACCTTCATGCAATGTTGCACCACAAGTGCATACAACGCCAAAATTCGTCCCACAGTGGGGAAAAAGCAGAAGGCAAAAGCCAATGCGAACCCCACAGCTAAAGCTTCCTATACCAAACAATACTCCATAGCCCAGAATACCTGCACTGACAAACAGGGACATGCTGAGAATGAGAAGGCTGAAGGGCATGGGTGCCCTTCCCCTCGCACCTAAGGTGCGATGGGGGGAGCCTTTACTTTAAAAATGTTGAACATCGCTGGACTCAAGGACTCGCCATCCCAGGCTAGGAAACTGAGTTTTAGAAAATAATTTACATGGACATCCTGTTCATTTAGGGAACTTACTGTCCACGTGGTGCAGAGGAAGCATGGGCAACCATGCTCCTCCCTTCCCTTTCCTTTTGATCTACACACTGTGGGGTGCTTGTTCAAGTGAACCTTAGTTTTAAATTTATTTCGTCAAAATTGTACCTTGATGGCCATTTGCTTGTAGGCACCTTTTTGTGGGATGGCGAAGTACACGCTGTCATTAACATTTATGCCCCAACCAGTGCACAAGATTGTTGGGAATCCTTCTCAGCTGTCAAATCCCTTCTGCTACCCCCAAACCCATTTGTTGTTGGCGACATGAACTGCTGGACAAACCCAACCATAGACTGCTGGCCCTCATCGCCTACACACCCACAGGGGTACGCTGAACTTTTCATTCTAAAAGCCACCCTAGGGTTGTTTGATACTCTGCCACGGCATGCACTGCTACTCACTAAAATGTCTCGCCCTCATGTGCACAACGGCCAGATAAGGTACATGACCTGCATTGACCTTATTCTGGCACTGTTGAAATTTCAATCCCAAATTTCCCTTTTACCATGACAAAAAAATTTATCCAACCACCAAATAATATCTGTTTCCTTCCAAGTGTCCAATCCAGTGGCCCAAGCACCAAAGTGGTGCAAACTCTACCCCATCAAGATTGCATTGCCAAGGTTTTCCTCGTGGGTGGAACTTGTGACTTTGGATCTGGAGTTTACTGCACCGTTATGTGCAGACCTAATCTCCACCTGGTCAACCTTCAAAGTGAACACAATCCGCCAGGCTCGCCACCTCTCCTCACATTACTCGAGGGCTGCCTTGGCAGTCATTTTGTGAATGCTGGAAGAAGTGGACCACCTGGAGTCTAACGTCCCCCTTTGCAGGCTATAGCCCAGCTTGGGGTTGCAAGTGGGCGGATGTGTCCACTCGCCTCAATGCACTGGCAAGACAACACAAGCATTGGGTTTTTGTTTAGTATAGAGAAAAGCATATTACAGTGGATATTACATGTTCTGTTTAATTTTCAAAAGTTCTTTGCACTGCGCCAGATCTTGGCCTGCACACAGGTGCAAAGGCCAGACCACTCCGTCGCAGATACGCCAGCTAAAGTGGTGATCAAAATACACAACTATTACTCTGAATTATATCAATTTGATCCAGTTCTGGTGGCTGAAGTGAACAATTTTCTAAAAAGTGCACATATCCACACCATTTCCCGCTTTCTGGATTGATGAATTTGATTACTTGGGACAAACTCTGGTACGCCATTTGTGGTGCACCATATAGAAAATGCCCAGGCCCAGACGGCATCCCTTATGAGTTCTATAAGAAGTATTTCAAAGATTTACTTCTTTGCTGCTGGCCTCTATGAACCAATGCCTTATGGAAACGCGCCTCCTTCCTAGAGGGCAAGAAGCCTTCACAATAACTTTGTACAATAAAGGGGATAGGCTGAAATTGGCCAACTAGCACCCAATTTCACTCACTAACACAGACACAATTTTTTTTATTAAAATCATGGCAAACCGCCTAGGGGTAGTTGCCTCTGTTCTCATTTTCCCTGAACAATTTGGTTTCATTCCAAAAAGGTCGATTTGGGACAGCATTCACACCATAGCCAACGTCTGTCAATCCACGGCTTCTGGAGCATTTGTTTTTTAGACCATCAGAAAGCTTATGATAGAGTCAACTTGGATTACCTCAGAGCCTGCCTCCACAAGTTACTTCTCCCCTTTCATTTCATTAACTGGGTGATGTTGCTCACGGATCCACCACAATGGCTGTGCATGGCCCTGCCTACCTCACGGATGTAGTCTGACCTCAAAGGGGCCCACGCCAAGGGGACCCTCTTAGCCTACTTTTATATAACTTCAGCCTTGACCCACTTCTTCAAAATGTGAGAGCCCACCTTATTGCTCTCCATGTGCAAGGCCAAGCACCAGTCAAAATGTTGGCGCTAGCTGATGATTATGTGGTTGGGGTGTCAAACAATAATGATGCATGAGCGCTTAAAGCTACTATCCAGATTTACTCCAGGGTAAGTAATGCTGCACTTAACGCCTCCAAAACTAAAATTATTCTCCTTGGTCTGTATCAAGCCCGCTGGGCCCCAGAGCCCCGTTTTCTTCCTGCTTCATCAACTTGCTCACGGAATTGCTTGCCCTGCCCACCCCACACCGCCCCGCTTGTGCTCCCCTTTGTGACAAGCCCCACCGTTGACCCTGTCTGCCATTTGGGGGTGTGGCTGGAGGCGGGAGGGTACGCCTCAATGGTGAGGGAAAGTCATATCCTAGACAATGTTACAAAATGCATAGCTTCCCTCATAGCCCGCCAAACCTCCCTTACAGGCAGGGTAGTGCTAGCTAACTCTATGCTCCTCTCTAAAGTTTGGTTTGGGGCCCACGCCATTGCCTTTTCCCCTTGTTTCTTCAAGTCATTATACGCCCTTCTGCAAGGGTGGCTTTGGTTAGGTCGCCCACCGCTGGTGCGCCTGGATGTCATGTTTGGCCCTCGCCAATGTGGTGGTATGGTCCTGCTCAACTTTAAGGCCCATGATGCCGAAATCCTTGGCACCTGGATCGCTGCCATCACAAACCCTACGATCTCAGCCCAGCACTGGTCCTGAACATCTCGCTCCAACTTCTCCCACGCCCTGGCCTTAGCAATCCTACCCAGCCCCACTCTCTGTTAAAAATTCTCTCCTCACACCCTTCTGCTGCGGGCCCACATGGGACGTCACCCTACTGCAAAAGGATTCTCCTCACCATGTGGAGCACTGAGTGGAGAATTCAAATCTGTGGGCACACCGCCCAGAGGGGGCGCCCTACTCCTCAGTTCACCCAGGAAGTACATGGACTGCCCATTTTGAACGGAGTGATACCCATGAGGTCCCCTACCATAGCCAGGGTGGACTACCTGGACATGTTGGACATCCCCTACTCCCTCAATACCCAGAAAGCCATATGAAAGTACGCCACCACACTCTTATTCAGCAGCATATTCGTTCCCATGTGTGGCGCTGCTTGAGATGGGTATATCATACTGCTGAGCGCTCTAACGCTTTACACTCATCTTGCATCGTGTGTGGCCAGTATGGAACGTTAGTTCACCTCCCAGAAGAGTGCCCTCCCTTAAAAGTGGTATGGCGTGAGGTACAGCATCTATTTTACCAGGATTAGGCACAGCCCTTCAGCCTGTCTAAGGAAATATTTGCTTTGGTTATGTTTTTCCCTCTACCACCTTCCCTCCATGCCTTAGTGGTTGCAATCGCTATGTGGACTATCCACACAATTGTATGGGATGCAATCTCAGGCTCCACTCCCACCATCCAGGAAGCTCTACGCTGGTTCCAGTCGCACCTTGTGGACCACTTCCAAGAGTGGATGTTTGGGTACCTCTTACCCTGTCGCCACCATATGGTCTCATCTGGCTCCCAGTTTAATCATTGTTTCAGACCCCTTCCTAATACATGTTCAATTGTGGACAAAGCCCCTATACAAGTAACCCCCATTACTTCTCTTGGCGTTCCCGCTGGCAACAGGAGATAGCGTTTGCTTCTCTGGGGTTCCCTCCTCTCACTGAGTTTGTTTGCCGTTTAGTGTCTTATCAGAAGTGTCCGTCCCCTAGTCAGCCTTCCCCAAATAAAATTAAAGTAAATACTGTAGTGTAATACATATGGATTTGGATGAACTCACATGATGGCTTCTATGTAAAAAGGATCCTATGTAATCCCAGACCAGTCTAATTTTATATGTATAACATTAAGCACTTGTCTGATGGAAGAATAATAAATTTGGTTCATGCGAAATTGTTGACGCCCTACTATTATTGTCAACCACCTCTTTAAGAGAGCAACCAAAGTGTGAGTTGAGTTAAGGAAACATGTGTTGTCTGATTATTGACTCAAATTTAAGTGATCAAGTCTTTGCCTCTTTCATTAAGCTTCCTAAAACAAAAGTTGTAAACTAGTTGCTGTTTTAATATAGTTTCTGCCATTCCTTTTGATCCCCGCATACCTTCTGGAATTGTCAAGCGCCAGCCCTTAACTTTATTCTTGTTTTCCCACAAAACTGAGTACCATTATACTCATTAAGCTCATTGCACTTGCTGTTGATCATTCTTAAACCTGGACCTCCTTGTTCTAAGGCTGAAGAATTGCATATAAATATTCCCCCTGATTATCCATAAAATATACCTTTTACCCAAAATTTATTTGTATTTTGGGAAGCCCTCCATCAAGGTAGAGTTACTATACCAGGGACATAAGAAACAGATCTTGTTAGTGAGTATAGGTCAAAAGATCAAGACGATCAAGAGAGTTTTAAGTGGGAACTCTTAGTAAAAAGTGTGTGTTTGATGTGAACTACACCCAGTAAGATAATTTTGGCTTCTACATTAGGGCTAGGACAATGGTAAAATTAGGAAGAATAATTAATAATGTTTCCCAAAGTTTGATTTGAGTTTTTTTAAGGAGACAAACACAAAATACTTAAAATTCTGACCTAAGGGAGGTGATGATTTTAAATTTATATCTTTGTCAGGATTCTCCCTAATTTGGGTTAAAGCCTTGTCCAAGGAGAAAGTTGATACATTCATACAAAGGTCCCAACTCCTAAATGGTCTTATAAAAATCAAGAATGGGTTCAACTCTATGTTAACATCTGGTATACTGAATTCGGGGGTTTACTTAAATTACACCAAATTCAAGGAAATATTTACATCTCCTAATTATTGTCTAATCTTAATCTACACCTTAATCTATTCCAATCTATCCCAGTATTAGGACTTTCCTACAGGTCCCATGGCACTATCCTTAAAATAACTTTATTTCCTTTCATCTAAAGCATTATAAATATGTTTGATTACTCTAATTAAAGTACTTTTTTTCAGAAGAATATACTATTTACTCTATATTACCTTATTCTAATGAAGAACGCCTTATCTAAGGCTTCATGCTTTAAAGCCCTATTTTCAGATAACGCGCCACCAGTGATTCCCCCTGGTGGCCTGACAATCTTGAAAATATGGGAATTAACCAATAATTCCATTGCTAGTAAGCAAACTCCTTTTTTGATAAAGTGGCAAAAAAGGATTAACGTGCTCCCATTTTATGGGTTATTGCCTGTTGGTTGATGCCAAAGATAATTTATGACCTTAAAATGATTTTAGTTGTTCAATAATCAATTTTTAAATCATAACATTCTAGATAAAATTTAAATTAAGAAATGGAGCTTCAAATTGTAAAGGACTGATCCAATTGTTTAAAACTTGAATGTAAGAAGAAACTCTGGTCAGTGGATGACTTGAAATGACTTCAAGATGTGATTTTTCTTCATGACTAGTTCAACTGTTGATGCAGTCTAAGCTCCATTCCAGAAGGTTTGGGTTATTAAGGGTGGAGTTTGAGAAATTAGAGGAGAATTCAAAAGACAGATACTTAGACTAACTTTATCTGGAAGCAGGTGAAACTATCATGTGCAACTAGTTCTGCAGTTAAAGATTTTCTGGCACATATGGGGTGATTTTCTCAAGGTAAGTTTGACTCAAGAGTGTAGTTGGCACAGGGCATTTGACCTTACCCTAGCATTGAGAGGCACAAACGCAGCACTTGAGAACAGTTTGGATGAGATCCCCCTTGTTGCAAAGCAGGGCAGAGGGCGCATATTTTTTTGGAAGATAGAACTGCACAATTTAGCTATAGCAAAGTGCCTTGAAACTTACATCCTGTATAAATTTAATTAGTTTTCAGACCTCACTACTAAATTTGCATCTCTAATCTTGCTGATTTAGTTTGCTCGAAGGTAGCTATAACAGTTGAGACACTAACAAATGACGACTTGCTCTCATAACTCCAATGTCAATATATTATTTTTACTAGAATAGAGAATAAGGTTAAAAATCCTGGTAGATACCTCAATTATGTAACAGCAGTATTATATAAAATGAGGTAAATATATTATTAAAATTTTAATTAAATATTCAGATATTATTAGACCAAAAACAATCATAATTAACTAATTGGTGAAGTGTTACAGCAGTTGTATGAGGGCTAAGGCTTTACAGAACTTATAAGTTTGATTCTAAAAGTGACGCAAAAAATAGCTGAAAAATAATAAAGAATGGATTAACCAGGAAATAAAACAGTAAAGTATGAGAGATATAAATTTATAATTTCAAATTAACAGAAGCAATGGTGTATAGGATCAGTTTGTTAAAAATTATTACTGCAGACATATTTCATATATTATTTAGAAACTTTATATAAATCCTTTGGTTTCTTAAAATGAAATGAGCTCTGAGATTAAATACAGTCTGGCAATTAAATCACTTCTAACACTATAAAGGGGTCAGGCTTATTATTGTAAACTAACATAGTTTAAATAGTTCTAAGAGGCTTGTTATTTATTCCTTAACAAAACGCACAAACTAAGGAACTTGTATCTTTTTTTCTTGAAGTACTTTAGTCAGCCATATGTTTGCTATTGCCAGAACTTCATAAAACATTGGCGCAAAACTGAGATCTACTTTCTTAATCATATATATTTTTTAATGAATTCTGAAGAGAATTAGAAACTCATGAGACTCAAGCTTAGTACTGCTTAACTGAAAGTTATATAAGATCATTTTTACCCGCTTTTACTATAATAAAGAAATTGCACAAATATGGAAAGCTATCCAGCAGATGGAATGGAAGTTTTTTTATTTAACTAAAAAAAGGCATCTTATGATTTTTTCATATTTTTTATATCACAACTGCGTGTCTTACCCTATTTATATTCAAGTAATATTGGGTCAATTTGCAGGAGTGAGGTGCCTTTTCTCTCAATAATATCAGCTAATGAGCTTCGTTTGAAGATCATGCTCTTGGTATGCTAGCTATAGATGGGATAATATCATTATTTAGCTGAGGGGAGCGTGTTTTAAATTTATTTTATCAACCTTAAAGGTTAGCCAAACACAAGATGCAGCTGGTCAACTCTTTTGTTATTAAATCATAAAGCAGATAGCGATTCTTATACATCTTTTTTGGCTATAGCCTAAAAGGAGAAAAACTATCATTCTTACATTTTTTTAGAATTTAAAAAACTGGTTTGTTAAAAGTATGACAGCGGCAATACTGGCAATTATATTTGAAATTATTATCTCTAGCTCTAAAAATAAAAACATAGCTGGCTTTGTCAAAGGAACGTCAGTAAATCCCAGATGCTCATAATAGGATTTTGATGGTTTAAAAGAAGTTATTTTCAGACTCAAATATGGAGCATGCAACAAATTAAAGCTTTTATTTGACTATAGAGTCAAGGATACTATTAAAAAGGCTTAAGAAGCACACAAGATCAGAAATTCTAGCTTAAGGAGGTGTAACCCATCAAAAATTATAGAACCAAATCATAACTTGTGCAAAAAGCTTGCAAAAATTCTTGAATTGCATCAAAAGCTTTTTTTACTTCATCTGTATCATATTCCTTTAATTTCTAAAGTTTAGAAAAAGAAGATTTTCACCGTGATAAGTGAAACACGTTATAAAGAATTTTTTTAAATGGGAGTAATACATTAGATGAGATTTTATTAGAGTTTCTGAATTGTTTTTGCTAGTTGATGCTTTAAGGATACCGTGATGATAGTATAAAGGCACCTTTACGTTTAGTGCAAGTCTAAAATGAGTTTTTATATCATTTTTTAATATTTTTTGAAGAAGTTAGTATATGCTGGTGAATCATTAAGCTCCAAAATTCAATCTTAATTTCAGTTGTTAATCTAAGCAAAAATTAATATTTAAGCTGTTTGAAGTTTAATGATTGGCTTAATTGCTTAAGGAAGTAAAATTTGTGAAGTGGAGGTAGTTTTCTTATCTGGTGAGTTATGCAACTGCCAGGATTCTCCCTAGATTAGGTGAAAGCCTTTTCCAGGGGGAAGGTCAATATAAATATTCAAAGGGCATACTTTGCAGATGGCCCAATAATTTGAGAACAGAGTTTGATTCAACCAGGATACCAAATTTGAGTCTTTGCCCAAATTATACTGAATTTGGGGAAAATGTACATTTTCTATTCATTATCTAATCTCTATCCACTCTTTATCTATTACCACATATCCTAGTATTGGGACTTTCCTACAGGTCCCATGACACTACCCCTAAATATCCCTATTCCTATCCTTATAATTTGAAGCATTATAAATAGTGCTAAATTCTTTTAAATAAAATACTTCTTACCTAAACACTTATTTTATTTTACTTCACTTTAATGGAAACCGTCTCGTCCAAGGCTTCTAACTTTGAAGCCTGGCCTTCAGATGATCGTGCCACCAATGATTCCTCCCTGGCAGCCCAACAAAATGGTGCTCCCTGCCAGGTCACTTCCAAGTAGCACCCTGAGGGTATAGCCTCAACCTTGGATGAAAAGATTTTCAATCCTCAGTAGGTTCTCCGGACCCTGACCTTTTGGCATACCTACACTGGAATGGCCGAGATGCAATAACTGTGGGAAATGATTTTACCAAGAAGAGCTTTACATGTCCTAGAAGAGAAGATCCTGTACGCTTCAAAACACCAGGTTAACTCAAGCCCTTACTCAGTTTAATGTATATGACTGAAATAATTGAGACAGATGAAAAAGAGCAATATAGCCAACATCATAAAGTGAAGAGATTGAAAAAGTCAATACTTTAATATATACAGGAAGCAAAATATACTAAGGAATAATGGGAAATTGACCAAAAAGAAGCTTGGGAAAATATCACACAGAGTAATGACTACTGGCCTATAGGATGGGTTTCACATTATGAGGAGAACCTCTTTAAATTTCTCACTAAAGTGAAGCATTATAAAAAGAAACTAACCAAATTGATGATTATACTCTAGTCAAAAAGTGAAGATCAAACAAAATGGAATACTCAGAATTTAAAAACAACAAATGATTTAATACTAAAAATAACATTTATTTAGGTGACCAGAACCTGATTCTCCGCAATGACATCATTTCCCAGTCTGATTTAGTGAAAGAAATCAGAACAAATTTTATTGAGTGTTCAGAATTAAAAGTGCCAAACATCAATTTGGACAAGCACGTTTGAGCAATTTGACCAATCAAGTTGGGCCAACAAGTTAAGAATTAGCTTCTGAATTTGATGCAGGCAGCAAGATGCAGGAATTTTTGGGAAGCACCAAAAGCAATTGGTGTAACGATGTGCTTTGAATGCCAGGCAAAATGCCTGGGACTTACCTTCAAACCATTGAAAATAAGCTTAATGACTAATTTACTGTAACAATACCACTTTCTGACTTTAATGGCTCCCCTCCAAAAATCAGACCAGATATTATTAAGATGAACGCTAATCCCTATGAAAACACAGGTCCTAAAAAAGCGAAGCTTGATAACCCTTTTCCAAAATCCTTCCACTTTCTGACTTTGATGGTGCCCCTCCTGAAATTGGGCCACAAATTCCTAAAGCAAAAACTCTGGATTACCTGGTTTGGCCCTCAGATTTGGATATTGATGACCCCAACAAAAATAAGAGCCAAGAAAAAGTGAAGCTCAACAACTCCTTTTTGGCAACACTACCACTCTCCAACTTTGATGGCTCCCCTCCAGCAATTGGGCCCAACCTTACAAAAATGATTGCCAATCACAAAAAAACCTGCCAACTGCTGCTAAGTTGGAGATGCAGCTTGTCTGTTTCAGACATGATGGGCTTTGCCATGAGGTGCACTGCAGCACGTTTGCACCACATCTGAAGTGGGTTAGCAAGGAGAACATGCATGAGAGCAAGGATGTTCACTTTGAACTCCACCTCAACCTTGAAGCCAGCCCCCTCAAAAGACTAGATACCATGGCTAGCAGCAGATCATGGATTGAGGAATTTAAACCCACCTTCGAAGAGCAATTTGAAGGCTTTACCACTAAGGCCTACCTCCAAGAACATGCCGCAATCAATTATTGGGGCAAAGAATTCTACCAGCAAGATCCTAGCATTGCTTCAATCCATAGCGCCCCCGTTGTCTATATCTTTACCCTGGATGATATTGGGGTGGCCTCGTTATACACTGCCAGCATCGCCAACCTGATCTGCATTACGCCTGAGGCTCAGTCCACTCCTGAGCTTGAGCCCTTCATTTACTTTAGCCCCCTGGTCACAATTTACTCTCCTAGGACAAGGCTTGGGGAGAACGTTGTCAGGATTCTCCCTGGATTAGGTGAAAGCCTTTTCCAGGGGGAAAATTGATATAAGTATCCAAAGGGCATATTTTGCAGATGGCCCAATAATTTGAGAACAGAGTTTAATTCAACCAGAATACCAAATTTGAGTCTTTGCCCAAATTATGCTGAATTCAGGGAAAATGTACATTTTCTATTCATTATTTAATCACTATCCACTCTTTATTTATTCCCACATATCCTAGTATTGGGACTTTTCTACAGGTCCCATGACACTACCCTTAAATATCCCTATTCCTATCCTTATATTTTGAAGCACTATAAATAGTGCTAAATTCTTCTAAATAAAATACTTCTTACCTAAACTCTTATTTTATTTTACTTCACTTTATTGGAAACCATCTTGTCCAAGGCTGCTAACTTCAAAGCCCGGCCTTCAGATGATTGTGCTGCCAATGATTCCTCCCTGGCGGCCCAACAGCAACTTTGCTGAAGTATTAGGTGCAAAAGAAATACTCCTTATTCCTCGACTGTTATTCTTATTTTAATTTTAAGAAAGGGCCAGATTCCATAAGGATACTGGTATATACACTTAACCCACAAAATTGAATTGGTTAACGCATTTTTTCCAAGGTAAAAGTGGAGTTCATATTATCCTCAAAATCATTGATGATAACTAAATTAATAATAGTATGGTAAAGACTCAACTTTAGTCTTGAATGTAATCTTACGTTTCAGTCAATCTTCAACTATGTCTTTTAATATTATTTTTTCTGTTATTACTACATCTGGCTTAAGGCTGAAAATCAGAATTTATATTGCAAAGCACCGAGCAATTTCCCTCAATAATGCAGAATATATGACCAAACAAATTTAGAATAAACTGAGCCATTAGTGCTCTACTGGCTGATGAGATAGGACTGATTCCTTAACCAACTTATCGTCATCTTGAAATTAAGGAAGGAGGTTATTCTAAGTATCTATCTCTCCCATTTGAACCAATAACAACCTTATGCCACCTATTATGCCTTACATTGCATTGCCTTCCTACTCTCAGATAACCAAAACCATTTAAATTGTGTTACCAATATTGATCTCAGATAGCCTTATTTACAAAAGTTTAATTGACTCCAACTATGAAACTGGACTGTGTATTTCCTACTATATTCCTAAATCTACTTTTTCCCTCACTTGTGGTATGCTTTTATCACTCATCATAATACTGATTCTACCCTAGTACTTTAAAATGTAACATCTTTTTACTTAGTAAAGTTATCTAAATTCTAATCTAACATCTATTTATGTATATTTTTACAATTTTTATTCATACTCAAACCATTAGCATTAGCAGTTTTAAACCAGCATAGTTGATAATATGCAGACCCTATTTAGCAAACTGCATATCCATAGCCTCTAAGAAGCCATTACTATGCCAAGTGCCATCCTAATGCAGGTTAAAATTTCTAAATTAACCATAACTCATCCTAAGTTGTCCAACTAAATCCCCTCTGAGTACACAAGTAACAATAAAGAGATTGTTGCAATAGAAGCAAAGCTAAGAGTGGTTCTCATTATAGGGGGAATAACAAGTTGCCACTGTGAAAACATCTATTACTAACAGGACAACTACAAATATATTACACTATTAAAAGGCAACTTGGTCCAAAACAGCCAAACTTTGCTGCTCCATCAAATATCAGTAAATATATAGAGTGGCTTTACCAATGACAGTTCAACTGAACTCAATTGTACAGAACTTTTATAGAGACAATGGACTATTTATATTAAAGACTAATTAAAATGATGACGGAAATAAAGAAATAGCTAAATTGTGAGATAGAATGGATACACAATGTACGCTTCAGTGAGTAGTAACTTCATTTTATTTTGCATTATTTCAAAAAAGCTGCCTATCATAAAGCAGAGAATAGTGTAGAAGAGGAAGAGGAAGATCCAACCTTCACCATTAAATACCCAGATGAACTTAATATTACTTATTCTCAGAATCTGGAGCAGTGTGGTTATTTTATATGACCATATTATCCAGCTTGGGATTATTTAAGCTATACTTCATTTAATTATTGGTTCATATACTTAATTTATTTATTAAAATAAGCTTTAAAATATTAATTTTGTTATGTCATATATTTGTCAATAATACCCAATTGAATGGTTACTTGTAATTTACAGAGGATCATTTCCAAAGATAGTTACAGTTACTAAAACATCAAAGATTGTTGCTGAAAATGTGGATATAAGTAAGTCAGCTCAAAATGAGTAATTACTCATGGCAAGATGTCAGGTTTAGTAGCTGACATTTTGGCTGATCCATATGTCGATTTAAATATGCTATTCATCATGAAAATCAACTGGAGTCTTTCCTGATATCAAACCATATTCCTTTTTGTCAGCTAATCATGTCAAAATCATTATAGTTGCCACAATTACCCTAACACATTTACGCTATTACTATCACATTTAAATATTTTTTTATTTTACATAATAACAAAGATCTTATACCTATATCTTATATCTTATTATATATTGTTGTTTATCTCCTTCTTGGTGAAAAGAACTCAGTTGCCTAAGTGCCAACTGCCAGAGTGATGCTGAAGTCCCTTGTATCTTTACATATTTCAGCTGAGTCCAAAGTCACTTATTTTATCCTTATTTGCCAGAGTAAAAATGAAGTCACTTGTCTTATTCTTATACTCCATAGTAGGGCTGAATTTGCTCAAATATCTAAACTTGACTAGGCTAGTTGTCTTCTTACAACCCCCAAGTTCATATTTTATTTTAAAACCAAAATTAAGTGAACCTGTGCATCAGAAAAACACTGCGGTTTTTAAAAGGAGCTTAAAAAGTCACGCTGCCAGCATTACCCACCTGATTTAAAAAATTGTGATGAGAAAAAATAGCTTAGACATGTTCCCCCTAGGAAAATGGATGTTACTGACAAGTCACCCATAATGGTAGAACCATAAAATATGTACACAGGCTCGCCAAAATTATGCCATGATGAATTATAGTGCACTGATGAGTCAAATTTCACAGAAAAAAGAAGCTGAGTGAATCAATTCACCAAAGTATAGCTATGCTTAGAATACAAAATTACATACCAAAAGTTGTATAATTTGTCACACATATATGTTAGAATATAAACGCGCAAGCTTGACAAAATTAAGCCATTTTAAAAGCTTAAAATCACTTACCATAGAAGTTAAGATAAAAATTTGCAACTTAGATGAAGTGACGCAATGATTAGATCAAACAACCAAACCAGAAGCCTCCATGACCCTTTTACCCCTTTTCCAATGATCCTCGCTGTTACAACAATTCAATCAGGTCAACTAAACCAAATGCCTCCTTGACCACTTAGATACCTAAGACAATGTTTACCACTTATTAAATGACAAAATCAGTAGAGCTGAACCAGAAGCCTCCACGCACCTTTTGCTTCACTATCTCAAGGCTCCTTGCTATTCTAACAATTAGGCTGGAACAGCAGTAATAGATTACTCCATGCTTATTTTTATCTATGCACTGAGGCTTACCGCTGCTCCAACAAAATAATATTAGGCCAGCCAAACTGGATGCCTTCACTCTTACATTGATTCCCTGAGCAAAGGCTCCTCATTTTCCAATAATAAAATTAGCTCAACCGAGATAGATTCCACCACGGCTCTTTGCTTCCCTGCATTGAGGCTCATTGGCGTTCTAACGATGAAATTAGAACAAATAACTAAATGCCTCTGCGCCCATTTTGTTTCTCTACACTATAGCTCCTCGCTATTCCAATGACAAAATCTGATCCATCAAACCAGATGCCTCTGAACCCATTTTGTTTTCTCAGTTGAGGCCACCATGAATCTTAATGATTATTTTAGGCCAGTTGAGAAAAGGTAAATTAAACCTTATTTAATTCTTTTTCTATTTTTGATCATATACCCAAAATTTTATTTGTAATTTAGTATTTAATGATATTTTAGGTGTACTTCTAGTTCAAGAAATCTAAACCTACCTCAACCAATATAATGGCAGGTTCAAGAAGTTACCACTCAACTTTTAGGAGAGTTTTTATAACTCTCCAGTTCTTAACGTGGTGGTTCATAAGCAAATGACTAACGAAAGAGTACTAGTCATCAGGGTTAATATAAAGATAGACCGCAGAGGGAGCTGGAGCTAGAGTGACATATGGCAAGAGTGGTTAGCATGGTACAAGTAATTAGGGACTGAGCAATCAACATATTTGGCTGGCTACAAAGGGTAGTCCATAACTAATCTTTGTACAAGGCTAAAGTGCATGAATAATCCAGTTTGGAGGAAATCTGGTAGACCTAGCGGTGTACCTGAGGCTGTAATAATTTTAAACCAAATAAATTGGCTAACATGGTGCACGACCTCCTCAAAGAGGTCCACACACAGGTTCACCCAAGTCAACATATGGAAAAACATAAAACAGACTAGGGGTTTATTATAGGGAAGACGACCAACAAGAAAAGTTGGTCTCAAGAAAACATGTTTAAGATAATTGGGGAAACAATTGATTAGAGAAAGTGGTACTAAGCCTTGGTGCACCGAAAAGTGCACGCTTCCATCTGACAGGGTAATGTACTTTGAAATCAACCTTACTAAAGTGATTTATTGAACTTGAGCCCAACCTGAGTTAGTAATTTTTTATAATAAGTATGGGGGTTTACCCCCGTTCACCATTTTATCATACCAAGCCATTGCCATTTAATAAAAACTCGTCCATTTTAATGTGAGAGCTGAAACAAAGGGATGGGTGTTGTGCACCTCACTTGTACTAACATGGGCATACCTAGCCTGTACCCTGCGTTGGTCAAAGATGTGCTTGAGGTCAGGAAGGTCCTACAAGTTGAACCTATAACCTCCTGCCTACAAGCCTTATCCTTGATGTTGGTGCTTTAAACTAGATCATGTAAACATGACAAAATTGGCTTTTATTTTAGGTAAAGTTATTCTCAAGATATCCTGACATAGCCAAAATTTTAGTAAAATAAAACGACGTAACTAACCTCCTTTCCTATCTCAATGGGTTTTCAGATTTTCCAAACAGCGCCTTCTGATTTATGTCCATATTTACCTGTTAATGTCACGACCTTCTATCTAAAAATGAGTTTAAATGCAACCCAACTTACTAGAATTTTGAGTTAAAGAAAAGCATACATAAAATCCCTCTCTTCTACCAACATGTCAGCTAGTCAAAGCAATTAAATTGCTTTTACTTAGCTTTTTTTATAAGGTTACCTAAAAACTGCTAAACCAGTTCCTCAAGGTCAAAGCTAGTCATAAACAGTCACCATGTCAACTCCCATCTAAATAGTATCCCTACCAGATGGTTTAGTAAGCCTTTGACAAATTTTCAAATAAACTAGCTTTACAAAAAGCCACCAATTCTTAACTTAAAATTTTCGTCTCAACCTTTGCTTCTCAGCCATCAGAACAATTTGAAAGTCTGAGGCCATCAAAATTTATTATACTCAGCTGAACATGCAGCCAAAGTGGTATACAAACTAACTTATGATAAAATGATGAAGAATAATTTATCAGATGCCATATTACCCTGGGAACCTAAAGTTGGTTTTAACTCAAGCAAGACCCTCAATGACCAATCATGTTCTTATACACTGTCCTTAGGCCGAATGCTAAGATGAAACTTGCCAATGCTGATAGGGATGAAGTGCTAAAACTTTAGGATTCCGCCTCTTCAGAATCAAGCTGGCCAAAGTGAATAGACTTAGAAACAAAATAGAAAAAATGATTTTCCATACCCCTGAATGCCTACAGACATGAGGCTGTGACGAAATTCATGCTTGCCAAGCTGAAAGCTAACCAAAATGCCTTGGTTAACCACTCAACCAATTCTGGCTGCTTATTACCCTATCAAGGGTAGCTGAACCTGGCAAGATAATTGTCATTCCCAGTCAGGGTTTGAAGGGATTCTGTCTAATTCTGTTCTAGTATGAGTAAAAGCTTCAACTTTGGGCTTATAATTATAAAATAAATTAGTCATTATTGACTTATATCTTTTATTATTAGTGTACTGATTTACATTTATAGGGCTTTAGGCCCAATATTATTATGAGTATTATATTTGAAGCACTGAGAGATTTCCCCCAAATAAGCTAAATTTACAACTGAACAAAATTTAAGTTAAATTCATCCACTAGTGCTTTACACAGTTGATGAGATAGGATATATGCCTTAAACAACTTATTATCATCTGAATATTTTGAAATGAGATTGTATTCAATATATAACCCTCAAATTTGATTTAACAACAACCTTATTCCACTTAAAGCCTTATAATGTGTTGGATTCCTAATGGAAGATAGTGTAAAACCAATTAGCTGAGTTTTCATCTTTAGTGCGCGAAGGAAGCACACTACTTGAACAGCTATAGTCCCTTTCTGGGACTTCTTTACACCTACTCAATTTCATGAACTCTGTCATGTGATAAGATCAATTTCTCAGAATATTGTAAAAAGAGTTATACAATAATTAATATTTTCTATTCCTTGGATAGTAGATCTTTTCTCCAGCTTGGCTTATGATAAGATAAAACAATAGGGAATTTGATGATACTTTATCTGGATAGATTTCAGTGGAGTTACAAAGGACTCTCTATCCACAGAACAACAATGCTTCCAGGATATTAACACAGTCATTGGGTTGTGTAATGAGAACAATAACTACAATGGGTACAATAGACATAACTGTATTCATTTATAGGAAAAAGATGACATAGAAGGGTAAGGGGTTGCCAAGTGACAATTATGGAATGATTTTGAGGCCAAGAGAAAGGATCAATCATTAGTGAGTTTTAACAGATGGTCTATGTTTTTGAGGGCAGTGAATCAACTCTGAATAATCAAATATCTAATGCCAATGGTTGAAATGAGAATGAACGCTTTTGGGCCATCAAACAAAATGCACTAGCATCCAATCCTAACTCTTAGGCTTCAAATTATTCCAAAGTTGTTATGCATAAACCCCTACCATCTAAATCAACTCTTCCCTGTAAATGAGACAATTATGCCTAAAGTACTCATTGTAGACATTGTGCCCATTGTACTCCCAATAATTGTGATCCTATCCTGAAGTCATCGTTGTTCTGTGGCTAGAGAGCCAATTGTATACTCCAAAATTATCCAGAAAAATATTATTCGCCCAAAATTATATGATATTTGGTTGGAAGCCTTGTTTTAAGTAGAGTTTTAATTTTAAGAATTAAAGAAAAAAAGAATAATATATAGATATCTGTAATATATTTTGCAGAATTGACCTTTTTACAGAACAGAATTATAAAATTGATTAGAATTAAAGGAGATCCAAGAAGGAACTTAACCTGTGCAAGTTTTTGCTTTTCTTGCACACTAAACCATCATGCTCACTTTGGGGTCCCCATCAAATTAACAATTATTAACAAAATGGAGTCTTACGCTGGAGAGAAATCAACTAAAATAACCAAAAACTCATGTTTTGTCTCAACTCACCTAGTCCTTCTCAGCTAGCTTGCGCCAAAAATATGATGATGCTATTATCCTCACTTTGAAGGACTTAATTCATACACATTACCCCATAGAAGATCCAGCAGATTGGACATATGCTGTTATGAGGGTTCTGGCTGTTCAGTCACTAATTGGTTAACCTTATACCATCCCTATTTTATTTTTGACACTCCCAAGACCAATTATGGAAAAACTAAAAGCAATGCCATGTAATTGTAATGGACAAAAACGTCCCAGTTTTCAACCGCCATCTTGCCTTTGGATTGGCAGATTCAAAATTGGCGCCAAAAGATTTCCCAATATGAGGTTCCCTAAAGGTAAGAGTTTTGACTCTACTTACTCACTAATTTAACATCAGATTTAGGGAAATTCAAAATAACAAAAAGTGACACAGGTAAGCAAGGGTTTCAACCCAAAATTAACCTTGTTTTTTACTTTCAAAATAAACATGCTGACGAATTCTATCCTGATGACATAGGGCACCACGAAGGACACAAGAAAAAAACCAGAGTATTTGGCAGATCAGTTCACCACCAAATCTCAATTTTTTGTTAAGGATACAAAACTATGTTCACCGCAGGAACCAGGTAAGACAAGGCAAGAGCGGCCCCAAGGCCACTAGAGAGAACCACGTAAGGGCAGGAAATGAGAAAGAATTCTGAACTGAGTTCAGAATCATGTGGGCCCAACCTTTTTAAGGTCGCTCTTCTGGGAAGCCCCTCCACACTTTTCTTTGTGCCCCAAGGAGCATGAAGAATAGCTCAGGAGGGGCACAGCCCAGAGCTGATCCCGCATAAACCTCAAAACCCCAAAATAGCATTTTGACTCGATATTTGAAGATCTGAATCTTAAGTTAATTTGTAACGATTGGTTCAACCTGACCATTACATCACCCCCCGCTAATAAGGATCCCCCACAAGAAGATGGCTCATAGCTAGAGGCATCCACCACAAGGGATTCCTTGGTAAACATGGAGCTGGAACCAGACTGCAAAACCCAGTCCATCTGGTGAGGGGAAACCTTCCCAACACAGGGATGGACGGTTATCCCACACAGTGTGGGCTGACCATAGGGTGAGGTGACCTGCTGGGCCAGGTCCCTCAGTGCAAACCAGATCCCAGGTGAGGGGGAAGCCCCACCAGGATTTCAGACTGACAGCCGCTTCAGATCCAGGGTTAGCCATCAGTTACTGGCTCCCCCCAGTACTGGTTACTCGACAACTGGGATCTGAAATGACCACTGAGGTTAAACCAAACTGGGGATCTGGTGGCGTGCTAAAAGCACACAGAGTTCAGAATAATGTAACATATAAAAACGTCACAAATTTAGACCGCCATCTTGCCTTTGACTTGGCAGATTCAAAATTGGCCCCAAAAGATTGCTCAATATAAGGTTCCCTGAAGATATGAGTTTTGACTCCATGTACTCAATAATTTAACCTCAGATTTAGGGAAATTCAAAAATGCAAAAATACAACACAGGCAAGTGAGGGTTTCAACCCCAAAATAAACCTTGTTTTATTTATTTTCAAAATAAACATGCTGATTAATTCTATCCCAATGACATAGGGAACCACAAAGGACACAAGAAAAAAACCAGGGTATTTGGCAGATCAGTTCACCGCCAAGTCTCAATTTTTGTTAAGGATAAAAAACTAGGTTCACCGCAGGAACCAGGTGAGACAAGGCAAGAGCGGCCCCAAGGCCACTAGAGAGAACCACGCAAGGGCAGGAAACGAGAAAAAATTCTGATTTGAGTTCAGAATTGCATGAGCCCAACCTTTTAAGGTCGCTCTTCTGGGGAGTTCCTCTGCAATTTTCTTTGTGCCCCAAGGAGCATGAAGAATAGCTCAGAAGGGGCGCAGCCCAGTGCTGAGCCCACATGAACCTCAAAACCCCAAAATAGCGTTCTAACTCAATATTCAGAAATTCAAATCTTGAGTCAAAATGTAACAATAGGTTCAACCCAACCATTACAGTAATGAATTGAAATCAGATGTTGTCTTTTCTGAGCATCATTGAACATCTAGGTCAATACATTATGGGGTATTTGCATCCCTCCAGGTGCAACTCTCATATGACTATTGTCCATAATCATGCCTTAATAATGAAGGTTTTTATTGGAATCAACAAATTGTAGATGCTATGCGCTCTTTACACATTTAGATAAAGAAAATAGCTTCTAATGAGTGTGCCAGGCCAGCAACTCAAATCACAAACTTAGCCATTAAATCTTTTAATGACTGGACAAAGTAATCAGGAAATTGAATAGAAATGTGTTAAGGTCAATTGACAAGCTGAATGAAAGAGGCGTTGCTGCCTTGTGGGTAATGAAGTAAATCAGTTCTAAACAGAGGCTAAGATAAATAGACATTGCAAGAACAGAAGTTCATTAGTCTGAATTGGTGGAGGAACTCAGATTTTATACACAACGGTAGATGTGAATTGCCACTTACCACATCATCAGTACAGCTGAAGCGACGCCACTCTTCAAGAAGTCTAAGACATCTTTGGAACCAGCAGGCGGTCATGCGTTATTAGATTAACGCTTGAAGAGCACATGTAACTTCTTGACTAACGATTTATGGTAAGTTTTACAGGCTAACAATGACATTTTCATATCACCCAAGAGCTATGAGATAATACAGATTAAAAGGATGATAATGCAGAATTTCAGTCACTTACTTGAAGGCTATAAAGAGAGAATATTAGATTAAAGAAATTCCAGAAAATTTAAGAATAGGAATAGGAGCAATTAAATTGGGAGTAATGCATTGATACTGACCTGAATGATGGATGATGCCAATGCAAAGTACGAGTATATTTACAAGAAAGAATTAGATCAGTGAGAAGCTTCCTTTTTGAGGAATCTGTTAGGCTGAAAGTCTCAGCACCAAAATTCCATTATGGCCGCCCTATTGGCATTCCCCCCTTCTTTGGGTCACTATACTTAGCAAACTATGCTAGTGAATTCAGAAACATGGAACCTCAATTGGGACTTCCCGTGCCGCGTTTAGAACTGCAACCCCCAGAAAACCATTTCAGTCATTTAATTGATTTAATTCATCAATCAACTTAAGCTTGACTGGCACATGACATGTAGTCATTTAATTAAAATGATTATAATAGTGCTACATAAGCAAACGATCTGTTTAAGGTTTCAATTATGATCAATTGTCTATATGACCAAAATTAAGTTTTGACATACCTTATCACCACAAAAACAATTAGAGCAACGCTGACGTTAAGAACACTGAGGTATGAGAATTTGGCAGCTCTAATAAATAGCTACTTACAAAGCCAAGTTCATAGCAAATCAGTTATATAAATATGAATATTAATGAGTTTTATAACTGGTTCTACCATGAAGCATAGGTCCTATTAGGAAGCTAAGGTCTTGGCTTTATTAACGTGAAGATCGCCTAATAAAAAATTCTACTAAGGATTACCCTGAGCTTCAATGCTTCCTTCTGCTCATGTTGGATAAAGATTTGAATAATTATACTATGCTCAAATACCTCAAGCGGTGCACAAATACCTTTGGACTACCGAGTATTGAGACACACAATAGTTGCTACAACCCTGACAAGGTAACATTAAGAACCCAATAGGAACTGGTTATAAATCTATGGATATATGCGTCCTTGGAGTAACTTTTCTTAAGTTTTTTGATGGATCCGAGATTTTAAGGGCCTATGCTTCCAGTTGTCCCACGAGACATTCCAATGTAAACTATATCATTTCTCAAGTGGACAATGATGACCAGGGAAAGGACAGTCAACAATAGAGATGGGGTACTATATTGTAAAACAATCATATATCCCAATCCATAAGAAAGAACAAAAAATTTCTTTTCAAAATTGCAGTTTTTTGGATTAAGCAAGCCAAACTTAAAAAGAAGGACAGAAAACTATCACTAAACCAAATGTTACACAGCTTGTGGAACAGGCCCAGTTAGGTTAAACTGGATGAGTCAAGTGAATTATACCCTTGAAATGAGTATAAAGTAGCCCTAACCCTCAAAACTTTGAGCATCCATTTTCAAGATGTGGGGATGAAGTTCAAAATCATGGTTGTGCATTTAAGTAATCTTGCTGTTATCACATTAAACGCGATTTACTTTCTTTTTACACATAAATGATATACTTGTATAAAAAGATCCAAGTTTGTGCAATAGTTGATAGCAACACCCCAGTTAACATGATTTAAAAATTTTGCCTAAAAGCATGAATTGCTCCTGAAGTGGCCTATTGTTAAAAATATGGGACTGCAGGCCTAGGCAGCACTGTAAGTGAAGGAGCCTACAGTGCCTTGCCCATGATATTTGAATCTTTTTTCAAATCTTTGCACCCACCACAGTGATACCCACCAGAACAATCATCTTTAAGTATAACAAGTTTTTTATCTAAGGAGCAGCACCTGACTATGAGGAGAATGCTTTCAAGATCCTTGATTAGACCTTGTCCCTTAGTAACTCTTTGAGTGAACAGGTTCATCTCAAAAATTAAACTAAATTTACTAGTGTAACTAATACTGATGAAATAATTACTATATGTTATCAGAAGACTGGTAGTTGTAGTTGGGCCCACCCCCTTCATTTCCAAAAGCTAAGGCATTTCCTTACGCGCAACTCCAGTATTGAGGTACTCTGGGGAAACACCTAGCTGTAAGCACGGGACTGTTCCTGGACTCCCAGATAGGTACTAAGAGAAGTTTACTCCTGTGGGAAACTTCCCAAATCAAACCCAATGAAAAACTTGGTTTAATTGTCCCTGAGCATCAATAGATCTTTGTGCTCCTCGCTAATATGACTTCTCAAAAGATCCCTGAAACCAAAGGACATAAGGAGCCTATTTTCATTTACTTTCCCATGATAAGGTACTGAAAATTAAAGGTATTGGAGACCTGTCAGAGCTCAGTATTCCTGATGACGCTCTTAATGCATTTGAAAAATATATTTCACAATCAGTTAAAGCCTGTCATAAGAACAAAATAACAAGCTTTTTCTTTACTACAAAAACACGCGCTTATATATGAAACTGGAGATTATAATTGGGGTGAGCCAAAAGTGTTCTGTATCACAATAGACACCAGGGATTCCCTGTCCCATAAAATCTTGACTCATATACTTAGTCAAGCCAGCAAAGAAATTGTACATAAAGAGCCTGAAAATTACTATAACAGGGAATGATTGTGTCTTTTTGCAGTCCCTGAGCCAGACCAGTACTTATTGTTAAGAAAAAGGATGGCTCCAACAGAATAATGATTGATCATTGTTGCTTGAATGAATTACTATAAAGACTCTTATATCTACAGTATATAGATATACTCTTGATTGACATGGAGGAGCATATACTTCAGTATCTAGGATCCCATCAGCAGCTATTAGAAAATTGACCTACTATAAGGGCGAACAGGAGAAGTGCGCCATTATCACTTTATAAGGGCTGTACCAACCAACGGCATGGGCACAGGTTTATGTAATGCACCAGCAACCTTTCAGAGAACCATGGAGACCATACTAGGGGATCTAAAGGTGAGCTGTGTCTTAGTGTACTTTAACAACTTTAATGTTTTTTATTCACAATTTCACATTTGTGCCCATAATGAGGAAGGCTTTAAGCGTTTAGCCAAGGTTCATTTATAGAATAAAATCTAGTAAGTTCTAGATCCTAACCCAAATGGACTACCCAGGACGCATCATCAATAATCAAGGCATATTCCCTCAGCAATCGAAAATTAAAACTGTTAATTAAATGAAGAGTAAAAAAGATCAAAATGTTATGTAAAAGTGTTTTTATTATATGATGGGATACTACCACTGGTTCATACAGAGATTCTCTCAGCTGGACAAGACCTTGTTCCACCTTCTACAAAGTGGAGTGGCCTTAGTCTGGTCTCTAGAATATGATATTGTTTTTTACAAATTGAAAGTAACACTAACTCAAGTGATAATGCTACGCTGCATTGGGGTTTCCCAGCCCTTTAACATCAAGTATGAAGTTTTTTATGGACAATGGAGCTTTGCTCTCTGAGCGTGAAGAGCATGGGGAGGAGCACCCAGTAGCTTTCTACAGTTAAGACTTTATTAAGCAGGAAAGAAACTTTATGGTAATAGAACGCAAATGTTTAACCATTATCTTTTCCTATAACAATTACATGTTTATGTTTATGGAAATAAGTTTTAAGTGGTTACTGATAACTACTAATTACAATAATTATATAACCATAAAAGGCCTAAAGTTAAGCTTGAAAGATGGACATTAAAGGTTCAGGACTCCAACAATGAGGTGGTACACCAATCAGGGTCATTTCACTAAAATTATGATGCACTTCATTATTACCATTATAACTGCGCTAGCTCCTTAAGCACATCAATAAAAAAAATGAAAGCTCACAGGTATGACGATGAGCAACCCTCTCTTAGACGCACTTTGGATCAAATAGTAAAGGACACTGAAGTCTGAAGAGGGGTACTTATAAATTAGTAGTGACAGAAGAAGAATTTGATTATACCCCGCCCTTCTAAAAGATCATCAGTTATTATGAAAGCTCAACGCATTGTTGGGCATGGAGGATGAGTCAAAAAACTGAAACAGGCTCAACATTATGTCATTGGGAGTTTATAAGGTTTGACATTCAAGGCATATTAGTATAGCACCAATTGTGCCAATTAAAAACAGCCCTTTAAGGCTTTCAACACCTTCTAAATGGTTAAGCCCAACTGGGTAAAGCAAACTATTTCAATTGACAACATTGTACCTTTACCCAACAGAAACTTTAATCATTAGTATAGATTTTGGCTATTGACCACTGAACTAATTGAGCTAAAGCTAATCCTCTACGCGACGTTAAAGCCTTCACCAGGGAAAGTTTATCATGGAGAACATCATCAACAGACATGGGCGCCTGCAAATTAGTTTAAAAAACATTGTTACCAATTTCTAAACCAAAAATGATCTCAAAGTTAAACAAGCTCATGAATATTTGGGCTTTCTTTCTGCCTCATATCATCTGGATACTTATGAGACCGTTGAAAAGGTTAACAGAGCCTTATAGAAATTTTTTTGTATATTTTCTGCCTCTTCACCTTCCTAATAAACACTCAACATTAACCCCACTATATTGGCCTACATCATATATCATAGTTCTACCAGGTAATCTCCTTTCCAAATGCTTTATGATTGATAGCCCACCTTACCCCCATGTTATACTCCATTGTTGAAGATGAGTATGGGATATGGCCTAAGGAATACTCAGTTGAATGATTAGAAAATAGACTAAGATAAAATAAACCAAAGCTTATGTACCTGCTTTAACCAGAGGAATTAACCAAAAAATGCAGGTTGATATACCTCAAGAACCTTTACATAAGCTGAAGTGTACAATCAAGTCTTTTACCGTGACAAATAATGATTCAGTTGAGCGCAACCTATGTTGGAGCTCTTTAAAATGCCATATGTAATATTGGAAAGCTTGGCCTATGATGCTTATACCATTTAGATTTTTATTAATTGAAAATTATTAACAAGGTTTATACAAAAATTTTCAGGCCCTACTATAGCACTTAGTTCCTCCAAGAGCCACTTTCATAATATAAATTGAGGCAATGGGGGAAGTATTGTTAAAGGTGTTGATTTGACTCTGAAGTCACGCTTCCTAATCTATGCTGAAATAAGAATAAACGCGATTATAGCATTCAAATAGAGCGCAATAGACTTTATTACTATCTTTCAGGCCTCCAAAACATCTCAGAATTGCTAACCAGAAAACCCTACCCTCTAAATCAACTTTCTTCTGTGAATGGGTACAATTATGCTCTTTTACTCATTGCACTCATTTTGAACACTGTACTCCCAATAGTTGTGCTCCTAGCCTGAGGAAATCGTTTTAATGTGGCTAGAGAGCATTATAAATAGTCCAAAATTTACCTGGATAAAGGATTATTGGTTTCCCAAAATATGCTATTTTATTGGAAGCCCTTCTTTATGTAGAGATTTGCTATCCAGAAAATCAAAGGGATATTAATTATTGGATAGATCTCTGTACTATATCTGTATAAATAACTTTATTATAAAAAGGAGGTTGTGCAATTGAATAGAAAAAAGTCTAAGAAGATACTATACCTGTGCAGTAATGAGCTTTCCTTGCGCACTACAGTCATATTAAATATGTTCTCATTACGACCATCTACAATAAATAGTTAATCATTCAAGGTCAAGTCAACACCTTTGAAAACACTTCCTCCCTTGACTTGACTTATCTTTTAAAAGAGGCATTAAGGGGCTGAGTGCTATAGTAGGTACCTAGAAACCTCACGTGAGTCCTGTTAGTAGTTATTACATGAAGAATATTCCCAATTGTATAGATGTTAAAAGACAAGCATTTTAAGAATATGTATGGCCCTTTCTAGAGCATTAATATTTTTTGCGTTCATCTGAACCTATATTTGTTGTGGTAAGATAATCAATCACCTAACTTAAAAATAAGTAACGATTCTAATTGTATATAATCCAGAATCTTCCTTAAGTGTTCCTAGTTAAACTAAAACCCATAAGACCCGGTTTAGCTCATATTTAAAGCTTTAACCAGTCAGTTAAAGTATTCCTTGGACTATATTTCTTCATCATCTTCAACAATGGAGTATAACATAGGGGTAAGGTGAGCTGCCAGCCCTAAAGCAGTTGAAAAGAGGAAAATCTGTCAGCACTATGATGTCCAATGTTGTAGGCGAATATAGTGGGGCTAACATGGAGGGTCTAGTGGGATTAAGAAGAGGCAGCAATTTATTAAGATTTGCCTAAATTTATGAAAACACTTTTTAAAAATCCCATAAAGTCTACAGATAATATGGGCAGAAAGAAATTCTCAAACCATTAAGCTTGTTCAACTATGAAATCATATTTAAAATAAAATTGGAAGCAATATCCATAAACTGACGTGCAGGCCCAAGTCTATGGATTATGTGCTACATGATAAAACTTGGCCTTGGTGAGGCTCCAACGTTGCATAGAGCCTAAGACTTTACCCACTAGTTAGGTAAACAATGGCTAAAATAATGCACCAATGATTGAAATTTCTGATGGGGAAAGGTCTTATAATGTCAATTAAGATAGTGTGTCATTCCCAGATGGGATTAAACAGCTAATAGTCAGTGAAATCCTTAAAGGGCTGTTGGTATTTTTACAAATGGAACTTTGAAGATTTATTGACTGTCAGATCTCATAGACTCCCAATGAAGGTTCAGTTTATATGTTTCAGTTTTTTGACTAGTCCTCCAAGCCAAAAAAGCAGTGAGCTTGCGTAATTATTAAAGCTCTTTCAGAGGGTGAAGGGTATAATTTGTCTTTGGCCCTCACTCCAATTCTTAGAGTACCCTGCTTTAGACTTTGGTTTTCTCCATAAATTTATCTAAAGTTCATCTTAGAGGTGGTTGATCATCATCATCATACTTGCGAGCTTTCACATTTAGATAACTGATTGACATAAGAGCCAACGCAGAAATAATGGACAGCCATAGAAGTCTGTTGGCGTTTTGGTGAGATGCCCCTGATTGGGTTACCGCCTCATAGTTGTAGGCTGAAGCTTCAATGCCCATCTTTCTAGCTGACCTTTGGGCTCTTTATGATTATAACCACTGTAAGGAGGCACTTTCTGTAACCACTTGCAACCTAGATTTATGAGAATAAACACGAAATTATTTACAGGCAAAGACGATGGCTAAACATTTGTATTCTGCTACCATATAGTTTCTTTCATGCTTAATTGGGCACAACTGCAGAAAGATAATGGGTGCTCCTCCTCATGCTCATCACGCTGAGAAAGCACAGCTCCTATGGCCATAAAAAACGTCAGACTGGATGATAAAAAGCTTGGAAAATCAGGGTACAGTAGCACTGGTATTTGAGTTAGTGTTTTTTGAAACTTTTCAAGGCGATATCACATTCCAGAGACCAGATAAAAGCCAATACAAATTTATAGTAGATGAAACAAGGGCTCAGAAAGCTTTTTTAAAAACCCTGTAAGAACTGTCAGTAGTCTTGAATATGCCTAAAAGCATCTGCAAATCCCACATGTTCTCAGGACTCTTCAATCAATTAGCATTTTAAAAGTTCTGATGCTGGAGGTATATCCATTAATTATTGACAATGTGACCCAGCTACTCCATTTGGGTCTAAGAAACTTTAACTTACTAAGCCTGATTTCTATTTGAGCCTTGGATATTCGCTTAAAATTTTTCTCATGATGAGACAAATGTGAAAAGTTGAACAAAAAACGTTGATATTGTTGAAGTACACTAAGTCGCAGCTCATCTTTTAATCCCGTATTATGGTCTTCATGGCTCTTTGAAAGGTTTCCAGTACATTACATAACCTGTGCCCATGCGTTTTGGTAAATACAGACCTTTGAAGTGATTTTGGCGCACTTCTCCTGTTCTGCTTTTGGTAGGTAAATTTGCCAATAGCCGTTGATGAGACCCAATGCAGTTAAGTAAATAGCTATCCTAATCAATTGAGGGTGTCATCTATATATAAAATGACAGAGGTCTTTTTGTGGTTTTATTTAAGTGGTGGTAATAATATAACTATTTAGTTAGTACTTTTATTTTTCTTAAAAAGTACATGACTGGACTGAGGACTATGAGAGAGTACAATCCTTCCTTCTTGTGGTATTTTATTGAACTTTTTTATTTTCACTAATTCAACTGAATTGTATAGGTTGAGAGCATATGAGTTGGGCATCCTTGGTGTCATTGTGGTTAAAAAAACATTCTCGCACCTTGAGCTTAATAATGGTAGAAAGTCTATGCCTGTATTTTGCAATAAAGAAAATGCTAGATTTTTTTGTTTTACTGACGGACCCTCCAATTGGTCCCGCGGTATAATTGCACATGAATTGTGAGCAGCATTGGGTAAGCAAACACTGACAGGCCTCCAATATTTTTAATAGTTAGGAACTCATCTCAGGGAAGTAATGAACGTAGAAATATTCTGTTTCTTAGTTATAGTTATATTCTGAGCGGTCATATTAGCTAGGAGCACACAATCCTTTCAATTCCCAGAATCAATTATACCATGGGCTACATGAGGTTTGATCCAGGTCTTTTCCCACAGGGAAAAACCCCTCCTAGTAACACATCCTGAAGGTCCAGGGACAGTCTATATTTAAAACTCGCTGTCACTCTGTGATTGGCCACAACTGGAGAAGGCGAGTAAGGGAATGCCTTGACTTTTAAAAAAGACAGGTGGAGGGTCCAGACTACAACTACCATTCTACTAATAAGAAATATCTTATAACACATCAGTGTAAATCACAATGATAAATTATTTTAATTAGTAAGTGGAACATGTTCTAAATAAAAGAATGAATGGGCAAAGTCTTATTTTGATCTTGAAAGCATTTTCCTCAAACTTAAGTACTGCTCCATAAAATTTTAAAATTTAATTTAATTATAAACTTTAATGTTCAGGAAGGGTAACAGTATGGTAGGGAACTGACTTAAAGTAATACAAACCTCAAAAGCAGGGCATTCGTAGTCCCCTTCACTGATGTTGCTGCCTGGGCCTACAGTTCCATACATTTGACAATGAGCCAAGTTAGGAGCAATTTTTAATTTATTTGCAAAATGGCTCAAGATCACATTAACTGGAACGTTGAGGTCATTTATTGTGTTAAACTCAGATATTATTTACAAGTATATCAATATAAGTGTAATCTTTGAGTAATTTAAACTCACAATTAATATGAGAACATCAGGATTATTAGTTTTGGTCAATCATGGTCTTAAAGTCTCAAAAACATCTGAAATTGGGTGCTTAAAGTTTAAAGGGGTAGGGCTACTTTGACTCCCTTCAAAGGGTAAATCATTCAACTCATCTAGTTGCCAGAATGAACTTATTATGAAAGTTGTGTAGCGTAAGGTTTAAAGATAATTTCATGGTCTTTTTTTTTTGAGTTAAACTTGCAGGCTTCAGATTGTTGCTAGCAAAGGATGGGAATTGGTTTAATTCATCATCTGAGGCAGAATAGATGGTTGTTTGACAATAGAGTACCCCATCTCTATTGTTGACTGTCTTTTCCCTAGCCCTCAACATCCACATGCAAAGCAATTAATCTTATGTTGGACCATCTCTTGGGACATCTGGAAGCATAGTGCCCCTTGGACTCACAGACCAGGAAGTAACTTCAAAGAGGCTTTACCACGAACCCATATTTCTGCATCAAGTATACATAGTATCTATTAGGTTCTTAGTTTTACTTTATTGACGGTTGGCACTTTTTGTGTGTCTCGCCATTTGGTGGATTAAAGTCAACCTCACACCACTTGGGGTATTTAATCACTGCTGAAGTATCAAAGACTTTGACAAACACATGAAACTGAGAGCGATGGAGCTCATGGTATTCCATAGTAACATTTTGTAAGGCAATTTTTACGTTGAATTCAGCCATGGCCTTCACTCACAATAGGACCTGTGCCTCATGGTATAACCGGTCATCAAAATCAGTGATAGTCTTATCTTTTTAGAACTTAATAGTCATAAGCCACCTTGTGAGTGCCATATTTATGGGACTATCAAATTCACTTAGCACAACAATCTCAATGTCAGAGTAATTCCAATTGTCCTCAGGCGGTAAAGCATGGAAAAGTTCCTACTTTTAATGTATAGACAATTGCACATGGTGTTAGACTTGAACAGTTAAAACCCATTAATCTTTATTCTATACATTTTTGCAAAAGACTGAATATTCACGTGTCATGAAACTTAGATATGTGATGAAATTATTCGCTGTTATGACTGGAATAACATGCTTAGGGCGGCAGATCTGAATGCATCCAAAGAAGATATGTGCATGTGGTCTCATGTTACTAGATTCACCAGCATGACTCTGCAGCTGAGTAAGAGGACCCAAAGAAGGGGGCAATGCCAATAGGACAGACAGCATGATACGTTGGGGCTGAGCAACTTCAGACTAAACAGACTTCAATTCAGAGGATCTTCCCAGTATTAAAATAATTCTTTATTGAGAGTGTACATAAAATTTACATCAGCAAAATCATTCACACAGATCAGTCTCAATGCATCACTCCAATTTCAGTTAACCTTCTTGATCATGTTTTGAGAGTTCTTTGAAAAAGCTTTAATGTGGTAACTACCGCTTCATAGCCTGCAAATCAGAGATTAAAGCTCAGCGTTATTAGCTTTAATCCTTGTTGAAGTCCCATAACTATCAGGTGATAAGGTAGAGATAGGTATTCTTCTGTAAACCATATCCTAGATTGTCGGTCAAGTAGATGCAGATGTTCTTCAAGGCTTCAATGCCTAGATGTATGGCTCACTGCTGGTTTTTAAGGTGTCTTAGTTCTTCCTGGATTGTATTGGTCGCTTCAGCAGTACTACCAATGTGGTGAGTAACTCGCATCTACCATTATGTATACTAGCTGAGTTCCTCAAACAACTCAACTTGATAAACTTCCATACTTGTAGTGTTTTTTGAATTTCTAGCTTCTGATTGAGACTGATTCACTTTGTGTAACCACGAGGCAGTAACTGACTTTTTTATTCATAGCCTGGTGACTGGTCTCAATTACGCTCTTATTCAGCTGTCCAATAAGCTCAAACAATCTCAGAGAGCTTTTATGGCTAAGCTTATGATTTAAATCAACGGCCTGTCATAATTCTTAAAAAGCTATTTAATTACTGTTTGTATAGGGAGAGAACATCATCCACTTTTTGTTAAGCCATTGAAATACCTACATAAACAAATCATGATGACAGACTATAGTCATCTGATATTGCGCATGATGGTCTACAAGTACCCCATAATATTAACCTAAAATGTTTGATGCTTCTTAGTAAGGACAACACCCAACTGCAATTCATGCCATGGATTCGCTCATATTCTTACCATAGCTAATCCTAGTGGGGTCAACGGTGGAATAAAGAGGACATAAGGTCAGCCATTTTGTGACTAAACAACTGGAACCTTTCTAACAAAATCCAACTGACCACAAAATCTTTTTGGGTAAAAGAGTTCAAATTAAAAATTCATTAAAGCAATGAGAGTAGCTTCAACCTATTTTGGCGTGGGTCAGTTGAGAAATGCTTAATGGGTTGATGTAAACATGAGAGCTTAGGTATTTCAAATATCTTACTATCCATATTAAATACACGTTGTTAATAAAATGTTAATTGAATGGGGACACCCTGTTGTGAGCACCATGGTGTAGTGCTCAAGACAAGCACACTACTTGGACAGGTCTAGTCCCTACTTGGAGCTCCTTTTTCCTACTTGATTACATGTACTATGTCCTGTGACAAGGTCAATTTCACAAAAAATTGTACAGAGAGCTTTACAATAAACATTTTACTTTCTATTATTGGGATAGGTTTCTACTTTAGAAATGGCTTTAAAAAATAAATTAAGTTCAGAAAAACGACAATACTTTAATTTGGGATAATTTTAGAAGTACTATACTAGACTCTCTAGTCACAAAACAACAATACCCCAAGCTAGGGTCCTGATCATTGGGGAGTACAATAAGTACAATGGGTACAATAATTACAATAATCATAATTGTATCCATCTATGGGTGAAAGTTTGTTTAAAGGTTAGGGGTTGCATCATGTCAATTATGGAATAATTTGGAGGCTCAAGAGAAAAGATCATTTGTTATTGAATTTTCGCAAGGGGTCCTATCATGTTTGTTTTCATTCCACCCATTAGCAATAAATAGTTAACTAATCAGAGTTGAGTAAACATCATTGACACTACATTATTGATCTTATTACATCCTTGAATGATGAATATTAATCTAATTCAAATATGAAAAATGACGGTGCCTTCACCTTCTACATTCCTGTATTTACTTCCTCCTTCACATATGGTATGCACCTATCAAACATATATTCTTAGTTTTCCCCTGGTGCTTTAGGTAGTACCATTTTTTTACTTAATAATGAACCAAATCTAAATCTAGTTTTTACTCAAAGTACATCTTTACATTTAATTTTTTTTATTTACAATAATAGCTTTAGCAGTTGTAAAATAGGATAACTGATAATATGCAGTCCCTACTGAAGCGAAGTTACATAGCTAACACCTCTCAGAAGCCATTCCACTCCCAAGTGTTATCCTGAAGGAAGTTATAATCTCTATTTTAAACATACAGTCAGTGCGCTGACCTCGGTTCACTTAACCTTTGAGGCTGACTCACTGCTCATGGGGTCTACTTCTTGCAGATTAGGCAACAGACAACCTTTGCTAAAATCACAATTGCTCTCTTTAAAAAAATCTCCTCTGATGCTACCCCTTTTAGCATGATTGTCTGGTTAAACTTTCTGCGCCCACAGCGAAGTTCTTATCACTCAAAGATATTTTGACATACTTTGTCTCTTGGGACTCAATGAAACAATCCAACACCTCCCTTGGAAGCTCAGCTCCATTGTTCTGCTATAAAGAGCTTTCTTCCAAACAGGGCAGATATCAGACTGGTTACTGGTCACAGATTATTTGGTTAATCCCACAATGGTTACTGACGATTATTAACATAATAATACAAAAGTGCAAACAAAATGATAAACATTGGAATCTGCGGAAAGATTTTCTAGTTAAGTTATATGTCTGTATGTTATACTTTTTAAAGGAAATTCAAGATGTCAAAATGAATGGGAGAGTAAAAGATAATTTAGTTTGGGATTTTGATATGAGGATTTTTCAAGATCCTCTAGTCAGGTGGCAGCTGACTGCTGCTTGGGTGGCCTCATCCCTTTGGGCCAATTCCTGTAGCTGCATACTCCATTTCGCGGAGATTTTATCTGAAACTGAATGTTTAGAAACCTTTGTACTAAATCGCGCTTCTGGGTGTTGGGCCATTGTTTTTCTTCTGATATTGGTTAATTACTTGACTTGATAATTATCGCTTTGACTTCTGGCTCAAGTGATGATTTTCCTACAATGCTCTTCACATTTGATCATTGCGCTATTATCAAAATTGCATAATCGCCAGATTAGCAATAATTACTTTCAAGCCTCAGATGGTCTAATCAGCATAATTTAATGTGCTCATCATAGCAAATTGGCGGAAAGCAAATTAGTTCAACCATACTAAAGGTATAAAAAGGGGTCAATCTTCATAGGAATTTTGGTGGGGATGTTATCTTTTAAACCTCTCAACTGACTCCTCAGAGCAAAAATATTTCGCATGACGTCATCTATCATACTTTGAAAACTATTGCTCCTGCCCAAGTCTATAAAAGGGCCTCTTTATTTCCCATCTACGGTGGGTTAGTCGCTGAGTACCTCCACTGGTTTGGGGTTGTTTGCATTCATTCCCCTGGTCAAGAAATGATTAGTTGCACCAGTTGCAGTCTCATCTGCAACACTTCCTCTACAAGGTGAGACCTGAGGACTGACCTGAGGTGCTGGGCGTGCACTCTGTTGCTCACTATGTAGATATCAACGTCTAAAATGGAGTATTCTGCTCCCTTCTTTGTCAATATGGTCGCAGGCTCAGTCAAAATTGCCTGTAGTTTTTCTGGTCATGTTCCTCACAGGTGGTAAAACAAACCTTGTTTCCTAGGCTAAACTCCAGTAGCCTAGTCTCTCTCTAAACTTCCATTTACTTGGAGGGAGGCTATCTTCAATGTTGCTTAAGACTTTTAACTTTATCCTTATAAGCTCTTAAAGTTAACTCATTTTTGTAGTTCCTATGTAGTTGCTTTTTTCGATCCATTGATATGATTGGTACTAGGAGGGTAGGCACCGCAGCCTCTCACCCATACATGTCTTTGAAGGGGGACAACACAATCACTTGATGATGGCTTATCTGGTAAGCCAACAACGCTGATGGCAGCAACTGGTCCCACTTTAAATTGTAGTTGAGGGCCATTTTCTTTAAAATTCCTCCTAGGGTCCTGCTTACTTGTTTGATACTTCCATTGGAGTATGGATTGTAGGGGTAGTGAACTGCCGCTTCACCCCTTCTAAATCCATCAGTTTCTTCACAAAGCCCAAGATAAAGTCCTTATCATCGTCTACAAAAGAATTTGAAGTCATCCATGTCTTGTGTTCACTTGACTTTGCAAGAAATGGGCAGTGTAATTCGCAGTATACTCTTAACCATGGAGGCTTCAACTCACTTAGTAAAATGGTAAGTTGCTACTTTGGGAAAACTGTTTCCACTGGATGCGGTTGACAATGGTCCCAACACGACAATTGAGACATTACTTAATGGTGCAGTGGGGGTAATTGGCATTTTCTTGAATCACTCCCCCAGTGATTGAAAACTGGAACAAGGTACGCACAAAAACCAAGGCTTTATTTACTTCGTCAGACATGCAATCGCAGTATGACATCTCCTTTAAGTATGTCAACGTCTTTTAATCTTCCATGGACCACGTGCTTGTGAGCCTCCATCACTATCTCCACTCAATCACCAGGCTGAATGTATGACTACCACATATTTGGATCTTCTTTTGCAAAATTCCATTGACACGCCGAGGTGACTTTAGAACACCTTCTCAGGACGCTCTTTATTTCCTCAGGTTCGTCATGCCAGTCTTCTTCAGATAGTCCAATTAAGTCATATAAGCTACTGCTCTATGGCTCCTGCAGGTGGAATACTAGTGTTGAATAATTGACTGGACCTAATCATCGGATATTCAATCATATAAGATATCAGTGATTATGGTTCAGGTGTATCCTAAGTATATCCAAACTTTGGGAATTGCGGCCTTACAATTAAACTTAATTATATTTGACTATGATGACATGGGCTCAAGGGCTTTGTTGGTTAGGTTGGACTTAGAGTAAGTTTTGACTTAATGACTCGGGCACGTGGGCTTTGTTGGTCTATGTCAAAATTAGTTTGTAATGTTGGTCGAGTTTTCAATCAAATTAAATACTAATTAGTGATATGAATCTCCTTGGCATGTGCTGCCAATTGCATGTGAAAGTGAATCGGTTCAACCATTTTGAAGACATGATGAAACGCCATCTCAAGAATGATGATGGTGTTTACACTGACCCTGAGGCTGATCATGATGCCTTGAGTTGAAGTATACGTAAACGTTCCTACAAACTTTTTACATGGTTAAGTGCCACTGAAATCAAGTCATCATGGGTAAGATGTGGTGAACATTGAACCCTATAAATGACTCTTAAGTTGACATTAAAAAATATATTCAACTAAGGGACTTGTCTAAAATTTAATTTATAAACTTTTTTGAGTTTAATACTTTCATTTTGTATTAGTTGATTTTCACTTGGGATCAGTAAGATCAGGGCGGCGTGCCATCGTCCAAGTGAAATGACAGGGTATAAAATTGAAGTACTACCAAGAAGCTATAATTTAAATTCTAAATAACCATCCTGTCTGTTGTCCTCACACAATAGACGCCTGAAACTTTTCCCTACAGTTAAAGAAGAACCAGCCATCAGACTACAGCCCAAAATTCAACAACCTGTAATCTCAACAAGCCATCTGCATGAGGTGTTTGCCCCCTGCATGATGTATGATTTTAGAGTCATACCCTTAATGAGGACTTCAAATAAACAAAGCATCTATCAGGATCCTTTTTGTAGCTTAACCAGAAGAGCAACGCGTTATTTGTGGATACTTTGAAATGTACTCCATATAGATAAGGTCTGATTGTGTTTGAATGATCTGATCATGGCCAAGCACTCGCTTTTTGGTAACTGTGTAGCTCTTTTTGCTTATTTTGAAAGCCTCTGCGTTGTACTTAATTAGGTGATCCACATTGTCTTCATCCAGTTGTGCTAAGATCGCGCCATGTTCTACATCAATAATATTAGTGTATAGGTAAAGGTCTTGTTGAAGTCCATATAAGCCAAGATTGGTGCTTCTACAAATCATACCTTCAACTCCGTAAATGCCTGATCCAGCTCCAGGCTCCATTCCCCTTGTCTCTTTAGTAAGCAGGTTGGTAAGGAGCACCGCCAAGTCCGCAAAATGGGGGATAAATTGCCCATAGTACCCCACCATTCCAAGGAACAATTGAACGACCATCATACTATTAGGTGGCTCCATTGTCACAATGGCGTTCACTTTCCCATCTTGAAACTTAATTTCAGCAGGGCTAATCTCATGCCCCATAAACTACAGCTTTCTCTTCAGTAATACACACTGCATCATCTCAGTTTCAGTTTTGATGTGTGTAGCCAAAAGAATCCTCCCAGAGGTGCTGCAGAGCTTCTTATTACGTGTGACTAAACACAGTGATGCCATTGAGATGTATCAACGCAATTGATAATTTAGATCGTCAAAGATGCGATCCCTTACGCTGGAAGGTTTCAGGGGCGTTACAGAGCCCCTGCGTCATCTTGACATAAACAATCCTTAGCTGCTGATCAAAATGCATTTCTTCTAGTCCATAGGAGAGAGCTCCATATGCCGTTAGCCACTGGCTAGGTCCATCATCAAGAAGTATTTTGAGCCACCCAGGCGTTTTAAAGCATCATCAATGCAAAGTAGTGGGTACAAGTCCTTCTTTGTTATCTCGTTTAGGCGGTTGTAATCCCTTACTATCCTAAGGGTCCCATCTTTTTTGTGCGCCAGCAACAAAGGAGATGTCCATAGGCTTTTCAATGGATACATTAGCCCACCTTTGACTAATGGTTGAGATCTTAATCAATGACTGCATCCTCTGTCTCTAAACAGCGGTAATGTTTGGAATTGTAGGAAATAGCGGAACAAGTGTAAATCGTGTGGACATTGCCTTTCCACAGGCCATAGTCATTGGCGCCGCTACTGAAGATGTCCTTAAATTAGTCTAAAATCTTTCAAGATCTTCCTGCTACTTAAGGGTCACACCCAAATCTGAGCTTGTTGAAACCTTCTACTGCATAAAAAGATTGAATTCCTTGACAACTGGTCAGTCAGGCCAGTGCTACAACCTGTCTTTTCTCAACTTTATTTGTTTGGGTAGTGATGTTACCCAAAACGATGTTTAACTCTCCAAAGTGGTATCATAGAATCCTTATAGTACTCTGGGCTTTTGCTCGCGGATTCCATCTTAACTGTACACTTCCAATATGGGATCATGTGAAGCTCTCACACTAATTGACAAGGTCATTATACGTTGATCCTTTAGATCAAATATTTATGGCTTCACTGGCACTCAGAGGAAGCCCTTCCTCTGCACTCACGCTAGGTGGGCTACTTTACACCTTTTTTCTGTCAGGATATAATTAATGGGATGTATCAATTGTTCTTTTTTACTAAGAAAGTACGTTGTTTACATGGTTAAATGTCCTCATCCTTGATCACCAGCTGAAATTGTTAACTCAAGTTGCTAACTGTGCTAGTAGTGAAATCAACTTTGCCCCAAGCTCCATTAGAAAATGTGTCCTAATCAGGATTTGTAGCGGTCTTTGTCCAATACCACTGACGGTGCTAACAGAACCATGCGCCCAAATTGTAAAGGCAACACGTAAAAAGATTCTAAAGCGTTTGTTTTTCAGGCCCTGATGTGCTGTTTTCACATTGTAGTTTATATTGGGCATGAACTTGAGTTTCTTCATGAGTTTGGAGGAGATAATGTTTAACAGAGCCCCATTGTCCAGCAATGACAAAACTTGCACCTTCTGGATAATTACTTCCACTTTCGTTACACTCCTTACAAAAGGATTTCCAGTGGTCAGAACGCCAGTGGCAGATTCCTCAAGATTGTTTAAAATTAACAGCACTTGTATTAGCCTTAACAGTGTCTTTGCCAACAAGTGCCAAAATCTTAAAGGTAAAAGCGACCAACTGCTTTCCTTACTCAATGTATATGATCATTCAGGTAGGCAGATTTGCTCGTGAAAACTAGGTATAACTAAATAAAAATCTATTAGTGCAGTGTACTCTTAGTCTCGTGGGCACAGACACTACGCTAGGTGCCCCTACCACATGGTATCCTGTACTAGTCAAGTCTTTATCTTCCTGGTTGTCCTCACCCTCAGTGTGGAGATCCACCCAATTACATTGTTAGGTGTATTCTTTTTAAGGTTGCTTCCTTATTTTCAGCAGTAAATAATAGTTAGAAGTTGATAAAAGTGATAAAGTTGGTGGCACTTATGGAAAGTAAACTTTTAACAAGTCAGGAGTTCAGGCGGTTTGGTACTCTTCTCCTTAGCTTGTCACCCTTATCATTAGCGAAATAAACTGCCTTATTAACTCGTTAAGGAGGAGTATTAGGTCCCATTGCCTTAAATTCAGCTTTTTAAATCCCTTGTAAGTTGAGTAACGGCTCATAAGCCTTTTGAGGGGCATTGCGCTCTTACCACAAGAGTCATATGCATCTTCAGGTTAGGATGAGTCTCAAAAGAGCTTAGTGAAACCGTTTTTGTGGTGGGCAGATCCAGAGTTTCTATGGTCCGTAATTGCTAGCCTTGAGGTAGAAGTGAGAGGCGTAATTTGCAACTGACTCATTTTTGCCATCTTCATTGGGAGGAAATCTTGTTTCATATTATGGACGTCTTGGTCACTACCAAACTCAGAGTAAGATGCTCTTTACTTCTGTCCAAGATAATCTTGGTTTTAATCTCACACTGAGGATTTCCTGAGACTTGCAGCTCATACACACTTGCATTGGTGAATCTTCTTGAGATTGCTAGTACCATCCATGCTATTATCATACATCTGGAGGAAAACAGCAATTGTTCTCTCCAGATGTATCATGATTTTTGTAGTATGGTTTAAAGTTGGGATCTTCTTCAACAGGAATGGCGTGCATCATAATTGGCTGAGTAGCAGTTCTGACCATTTATGATACATTCCTTTTAGCGGCCCACATAGGTGCCTCCATTAAGTTATAGGTCAAGTAAAGGTAGGTTCCAGTAAAGTATGTATCTTTGCCTTCATATCTTCTCTACTCTGGTCCATCTCAAACAACATACTTTCATGATTTTCCAAGCACTTTCCATACTCATTCAAAGTGGTATTGGTTTCACCATTCTTTCAAAGAATTAAAAACTCTCCCCAAAGTTATTTTTCAAAGCTTCCAATTTGACAATTTTGGTGACTCCCACGGTAGTGAGGCAATTCAGGCTCTTCTAGCGGTCTCTTTGATACTTTTAAGGGAAGTATATAATTATGAACTTCAAATTACAGGGTATGGAGTCTAGTACGGAGTGTATCATCCTCACTCATCAGGAGCTCAGAGGAATCCTCTCCATGATACACTTCCATATATGATTCATCAAGTTGCTCAGAAGAACTTTAGTAATCATTGCTAGGGACTGCTGGTGCCAATCCTGTAGTGAGCACCACAATCAGTGTGCCAAACTCAGCTCACTTAACCTGTGAGGCCAACTCGCTGTTCAGGGGGTCTACTCTATAAAGATTAGGCACCAGACAACCTGAGCAAATATTGTAATTGCTCTCCCTAAGCAAATTCTCTTCTGATGCTACCTCTTATATAATTGATCGTTTGTTTAAACTGTCTGCACCCATGACGAACTTTGTGACACTCTTAAACATTACACCATATCATTGGCCCTCAGGACTTAATGGAACCAATTTAACCTCTCCCTAGACAGCTCAGCTCCTAGGCATCTATGATAGAGAGTGTCTTCTTTCAAACATGGCTATCAAATTATGTGGTTGAATCGAAAATAAACCCTTTGACAACCTACAGATTAGGCCAATTTTCCCACCTAATGCTTGAACTAATAATCTAATTAAAACCTAGTACAATAACATGGCTTGAGCTGATTATTGCTACGTGGATTTAATTATATTATTAAATCTCATGCTGAACATCCCCAAACATTACATTAACCTTCTCTGCACCTACTCATCTGGGTTGATCAACTCAACATCAATTTTATTTTTTTATTCTATTGGCAGCTTGGGCTGAATACATTTGCACAGTTGGGCCAATTATCTCTGCCCCAATCCTCGGCAACTAGTCCCAAACAATTGGGACCAATATTATGAAATTTGTATACAAAACCATTTGGGGATGACCCAAAGTTACGTTTAAAAGTCCCATGGACAATTAAACAAATGAACAACGTAATCAATTTTCTGCCCTAGGGGAAATATGTATGTAAATCTGCGTAATCAGCACAATAGCACTTGTGTGGACCGCCCAAAAGGGGTTACCTAGTGCTATTGAGGAAGAAACCTGCTGACGTCCCAATTAGGGGTGCATCATCTACTTCAACAGAGGCAAGAATTTCACAGAAGGTGTATTTCATCAGCAGTATGACAAAACTCAAATCAAGAAATTCTTAGGACAATTTTGCATACCTTTATTGCAATTTTTGTACCTAAAATCCTCCCAATTTTTGAGAGTATCTTGCAACCAAAAAAACTAAGAAAAGGTTTCTGTTGTATTTGTTCAAGGGCTGGGCTGATGTTATAAAATATCTGTTGAAATTTTATACTCTGATGTGGCCAGAAGATTCCCTATAGGTATAAATACTGGCGCCTGGACTGATGAATTATTATCAAATAATCTAGTCTTTAAAAGTCTATATTATTATAACTTCATTTTATTTCGTATCTTAAGTCACTTTTGGAGAGAGTTGGCAAGTTGGAATCTCAAGATCCACAGCTTGCAACTTTGCCTACCTCAGCTGAAGTTCCCATTTTGAAAGGAAAATTGTACTCAAAGTTGGACGGAAAATAAGAGCCATTTTCATATGGTTAGTGAATTTTTGAACGGTTCAAAAACCATAAGCAACTGGCTAAATTGAGGATCCACCGGCAGAACATCAGCCTGATTTACCATGCAGGATTTAATTTATCAAGCGAGCAATCCTCAAATTTTGACAAGGGCAAATTTCAGACTGGCTACAGGACACAAAGTATTTGGTTTTTCCCAGACTGGTATCTAGCAATTACTACACTTAATACAACAAATGTGCAAATAAAAGGACAAAATTTAGATTTTGTGAAAAGGTTTTATATCAAGATAATATGTGAATTAATCTATACTTCAAAGGAAATAAAAGATAAAACTGAATGAGACAATGAAAAGCAGCTGGGATTCGAAATTTAATATGTGGATTCTTCAAGAACTTCTAGTCAGACGGCACCTGACTGCACTTGGGTGACCTCATCATTTGGGCCAATTCCTAAAGCCTTATGATCCGTCTTGTAGTTGTTATCTCTGAACCTGGATGTTCAGGGGCATTTATGCCAGTTCCCACTTCTAGGTGTTGGACCAATGTACTCTATTCTGATACTAAATTGAAAACTCAATTTGGTATTTCTTGTCCTATCTTCTGGTTCAAGCAATGGCGCTCCTATGATGCACCTCACATCAGATCATCAAGTTACTCTCAATATTAGATGATTGCTGGATTTGGAAAAGTCATTTTCAAAACTCTCATGGTCTCTTTGGAATGATTTAGTGCTCATTGTAGCGTCATCAGAATGAAATTATTCTGGCCCATCAAAGGTATATAAGGGCCATTTTTCATAAAAAATTTTGGCAGCGACGTTTTCTTCATAAGTCAACTTGTCTGACTCCTCAGGGCGAAAATAATTCGCATTATGTCATCTTTAGTATTTTAAGAGTTATTGCTCTTTTCCCAAGTCTATAAAAAATCCTCTTGATTCCCCATTCGCTGTGGGTTGGTCGTTAGTACCTCCACTGGTTTGAGGGTTGTTTGCACTTATACCCCTGGTTGAGGAATGACTAGTTGCACCAGTTGCAATCTCATCCAGGACACATACCCTATTTTAAGTTGGTTGACTCAGAGACCTCTGAGTATCCAGGTAATTATCATTGGCTTGCCAATAGCAGCAAAGTCAAGAGTTCACCTTTTTATCTTTATGACTAAGATAGTTGGAGGGTTTGGTTCTGCACTTTTCAAAAGTGGTTATGGCATATAATTAAACTTTATCCCTTTCCAATTTTATTGATTAAGATCATCTTGACAATAAAACTTTTCTTTCTCGTTGCAAACACTTTTGCAACCTATTCAATTCAAGACTAAATCTAGTTTGATAATCTCATAGAGGGGATTAGTCTGCGCCCATGTCTGGGAGCAGTTGGGCAAGCAAGGCAAGAGGAGCAGGCGGAAGGCCCACGGCCTCTAACGTTCGAAAATGCCCCAGAGAATCTGGCGGAATAGAAAAAAATCTAAAAAAACTGGCAGTCACAATTTCCCCGGAGATACTCGCGTGGCAAGCACAATGCAACCAGTACATCAATACGCCACATTCCCAGCCACTTTCGTCGGTGGATTCAGAGTCCGTGTGTATCTGGACATCCAAAAAATGGCCCTATGGGAAAGATTTTGTGAAGATGTACACAAAATTTTCCTGACCGCGGTGTACATTGCACCTCACTCCATGTCGCACGGTTGGCTGGACCTAGGTTTTGAAAGCAAAATAGCAGCAGACGAGGCTGCAGCGGTGCGCGTAGTGGTCGACCTCCCTGAAGGGCAATGGGTTGTCAAAACTAAATGCACCAGATGGACAAAATCAAACCAAATTTTCCTCACGTTTGACTTTTTGCCTACTACAGTAAAACGTGACATTTTGGAGCAACACCTGAAAGATGGTCTCGCCATATATGGCAAAATACAATCTTTCGAAATGCAATGTTTCACGCTGATGCCACACCTGTGCACTGGCAAAGCCATCGCAGTTCTGACCCCAACTGAGGAGATTGTGAAGGACCTAACCCAGATCCTGCACTCCACCTTTATTGACATCGCAGGGCACACCACCCACCCATTCTGGGTAACCGTGGACAGTGCGCCCCCCATTTGCACCCACTGTGATGCGTTCGGCCATAAGGCACATGCATGCCCCATTAAAGAGGGCGTTACATTCCAAGAGCACCCCTCAGCGGCCATGGCCAGCGGAGAGGCGCACTACGAACCAACTGCAAGCACCAAAGAGGCTTTTCTGTGGGGAGCACAAGGCTGCTACCTATTGGTAAAGCCCATCTCCCCGCAGGAGTGAAAGAAGGCCAAGCAGGCCCATAGGACCGCGGCCAAGGAAGCGGCCAAGGTCACCACCACCATCCCACACTCACAACGCCAGGAGGACATGGAGACCTTCGCGGTGGAAGCAACTTGGGAATCCATCACCCAATCAGATTAAGAGGCAAAAGCCAAACGGGCCACTCAATCTGAGGATCTGATGGGAGATAGGATCTCATCCAATCGCTGCACCCAAGCCCCAGTTGAAACTGACTTGGGACCTATCCCAACTGAAAAATTTTTTTTGCCCCACTTGACGGTGCACCGAACTTATCCACACCGCAAAAAATTCGTCCAACGTCGGGAAAACAAAAAGCAAAGGCCAAAGCCAATGCGACTCTTTCTGCAAAAATTAACAAAAACCCCAATAGCATTGCTGCTAATACCCATGCTGCTGTGAAAGCCCGTGGGGACCTGGAAGAGGCTGGTGGGCCAGGGGCCCACCCCCTCACACCTAAGGTGCAATGGGGGAAACCTTCACTCTAGGGATGCTGAATATCACCGGACTCAAGGCCTCCCCATCCCGGGCTAGGAAACTGAGTTTTTTACAAAATAATTTACCCGTGGATATCCTGGCCATCCAGGAAACCCACTGTCCATGAGGTTCCGAGGATGCTTGGAAAACAATGCTCCTACCATCCCTATCCTTTTGGTCAAAGCACTGTGGGGTGCTAATTCGGAAAAACAATTTTTTCAAATTTACATCTTCAGAAACATTCCTAAATGACTAAGTGCTCGTTGTCACCTTCTCATGGGCTGATGTTGCACACACAATTGTCAACATTTACGCCCCAAACGGTGCACAAGAGTGTCAGGAATTTTTCTCATCAGTCAAATCCCTCCCGCTACCCCCCGATTCTTTCCTAATCGGTGACATGAACTGTTGGCTAACCTCACCAATGGACCGGTGGCTGCCCTCACCCCACGCCCCACAGGGTCATGTAGAACTACGCGTTCTAAAAGCCACCCTTGGGTTAATGGATGCGCTGCCGCGACATGCCCCACTGCTCGAAAACATGATGCATCCCCACATCCACAACGGCCAATTAAGGTCCATGACCCACATTGACCTTATTCTAGTGCCAGCGAAATTCCAACCCCACATCTCCCACTTCAAAACAATGAAAATGGAATTCTCCAACCACCAACTGGTCTCGATAACATACCACTTACCTGTCACAGTTGCAAAAGCCCATTAATTGGTGCAAAATCCGCCCCCCAGAGCTTGCGTCACCAGGATTTTTCACATGGGTGGAAGAGGCAACTTTGGCAAAATTGTTTGTTGCACCGTTTTGTGCGGACCCCATTTCCACATGGGCAACTTTCAAAAAAGACACCATCCGCCACTATCGCCATCTCTCATCCAGACGCTCATGAGCCACATCGGCGGTTATATTGCGCGCACTGGCGGAATTGTCCCACTTGGAGTCCAACATTCCAGCCTCAGGATATAGCCCTGCATGGGGCCAGAAGTGGGTGGAGGCAGCAGCCCACCTCAACGCACTTGAAAGGCAACACAAACATTGGGTTTGTGTCCAATACAGGGCCACACGCATCACTAAAGGTGACAAGTGCACTGCATACTTCTTCAAAAAAAATTTTGCACCATGCCAGAGCGTGGCCTGCACACAGGTGCGAAGATCGGATAATTCTATCGTGGACACACGGGCCGAAGTGGCAATCGAAACGCAAAGATATTACTCTGAGTTATACCAAGCTGAACCAATTCAGCCAGCCAAAATGGCAGAGTTTCTCGACAGAGCTCATATCCGCACCATTTTCTGATACCCAGAAATAATGAATTTAATTACTCCAAACGAATTATGGACTACCATTCGCGGTGCGCCAAACCGAAAATGCCCAGGCCCAGATAGCATTCCATATGAGTTCTACAAAATATTTTAAATACATATCCCCATTGCTGCTAGCCTCACTCAACCAAAGCCTGTTGGAAATGCGCCTTCTACCAGGAGGACATGAGGCTTTTACAGTCACACTCTTCAAGAAAGGGGATAGGCTAGACTTAGCCAACTGGCGCCCCATTTCTCTAACAAACACAGACACCAAAATTTTAACAAAAATCATGGCTAACCATTTAGGGACTGTAGCATCTGCCACCATCTCTCCAGAACAATTTGGTTTCATCCCCAGAAGGTCAATTTGGGATAACGTGCACTCTGTGGCTAATGTGTGTCAGTCCACAGCCTCTGGGGCACTTGTATTCTTGGACCAACAAAAGGCCTATGATAGAGTAAACTGGGAATACCTTAGGGCCTGCCTCCAACAATTCCGCCTACCTCCCCGCTTCATTAACTGGGTGATGCTGCTCACGGAATCTGCAACAATGGCTGTGCGCAGCCCAGGTTTCCTAACGGAAGTAGTCCATCCTCAAAGGGGCCTGCGACAAGGGAACCCCTGAGCCCACTCTTATACAACTTCAGCCTTGACCCACTACTGCGAAATGTGAATGCCCAACTCACTGGGGTCCATGTGCCAGGCCAAACCCCAGTCAAGATGATGGCATTTGCAGATGATTGCGTGGTGGGGGTGTCTAATAATAAAGATGCACGCGCGCTTGAAGCCCTCATCCAGGAATATTCCCGGGTAAGCAACGCGGCACTGAACGCCTCCAAAACTGAAATCATTCTCCTTGGTCAGTTTCAGAACTGCTGGGCCCCAGAAAGTAGTTCCCAACCCAGCCCAGCTGCTCGCCCAAGTCCACGCCTTACTAACTCAAAACACACCGCTCCACTGGTGCTCCCCTTTGTGCCGCGACCTACCATAGGACCTGTACGCCATCTGGGCGTGTGGTTGGAGGCAGGAGGATACGCGTCAGCAGTAATGGAGGGCCATATACTGGACAACGTGACGAAGAGAATCGCCTCTCTCAGAGCCCACCCTACTACCCTCACTGGCAGGGTTGTTCTTGCCAACTCTATGCTCCTATCCAAAGTCTGGTTTGGAGCCCACGCCATCCCCTTCTCCCCAAGCTTCTTCAAATCCCTGTATGCTTTGCTACAAGGTTGGCTTTGGTCAGGCCGCCCTCCACCAGTACGGCTAGAGGTCATGTTTGGCCCTCATCATCATGGTGCCATGGGCCTACTTGACTTCAAAGCCCATGCCACCAAGATCCTAGGCACCTGGATTGCGGCCATCACTGCTCCTACACTCCCATCCCAACACTGGTCCCGCGCGGCCCACTCCAACTTCTCCCGAGCCTTGGGCCTCAACAATCCATCAAACCCCCACTCCCTGATGAAATACCTCGCATCACACACATCAGCCTCAGGTCCTCACGGGACCAAAACCCACTACAAACGAATCCTACTCTCCATGCGAAGCGCAGAGTGGAGAATTTGTATTAGTGGACATACAACCCGAAGAGGCCGCCCCTCTCCTCAGTTCACACAAGAGGTACAGGGGCTACCCATCCATGATGGCGTGATCCCCATTCGACCCCAAGTCCTATCCAGGGTGGACTACCTGGACATGATGGACATCCCTTATTCCACTGAGACCCAAAAGACTATCTGTAAATACGCACACCATCCTCTGTTGCAGCCTCAAGTCCGTTCCCATGTGTGGCGCTGCCTGAGGCGGGTGTATCATACAGCTGAGCGCTCTAATGCTTTACACTCATCCTGTGTCGTGTGTGGCCATTATGGAACGCTGTTTCACCGCCTGGAGAAGTGCCCCACCTCTAAAGTAATATGGCGCGAAGTCCAACGTCTGCTAGGCCAGGATCAAACACATCACTTCAGTCTGTCAAGAGATATGTTTGCTTCATCAATGGCCTCCCCCTCCCACCCTCCCTTCGTGCTCTGGTGGTTGCAATCGCCATGTGGACTATCCACACGATTGTCTTGGATGCCATCGCCGGATCCATCCCCACCCTCCCTGAAGCTGTCCACAGATTCCAGTCTCATTTGGTGGATCACTTTCAAGCGTGGATGTTTGGATATCTCCCACCACATCGCCGGCAGCTGGTCTCCTCCTGGTTCCCAGTCTGGTTCATCAAATCAGATCCCTTCCTCCACACGTGCTCAATAGTGGCTACGCCCCCTACACACGTTCCCTCCCCTTCCCATAAGTGGCGTTCCCGCTGGCAACAAGAGATAGCATCGCTTCTCTGGGGTGCCTCACCTGGTACTGAGTTTTGTCTCATCTGGGTCATATTCGTAAGTGTCCATCCCATGGTCGGCCTTCCCCACAATAAATTTAAAATTTAAAATTTAAAGATCATCTTGATAATAGTAATAGATATCTACAGTCTTTAAAAAATTTGAATAATAATGATGCTTTAACAAGATTTTGGCCGATCAAAGCACCCAAAGCATGTCACATTTAAATTTATTTAAGGAAAGATTAATTAATAAGTCATTTTTTGTTATTAGAATGTTTATGCGGTGTTCCAAATAATGATATACTTGTTTTTAGTTGATTTTAGGACGACGTTGAATTACTTAAATAATGTTATAACGAATTTTAAAAAACCCAATGAGACTTTTACTTAGAAAGTATGAGATATATTGAGTGCTATTAAGATGATATAAAGAATTAAGCTCATAATTCACAACTAAACAGATATCATTCTTGTCACGTGGCAGCATACTGCTTAAAAAAGGTGGATTATGCTTGGACAAGTAGAAAGCAGTTTGAGATTACTAAAATGACAAATGACTATATGTTTGTGCAAAAGAATTTTTAAAAAAATTTCATTTTACTACAGCAGTTATTTAAGCACCTCTAACTAGTATAACTTCTGCTTGCAGACTTTTGAGATAATGTGTAGATAAACTATGCATATAACTTACTTTATATATATCTATCTTAACCAATTTCTTTAAAATGACTTTGGTTAAATATTTTTGCCACTGCACGAGCACCATTCTATATATTTCTACTATTAATTCTCTTTAAATCATCCTTAATGACTAACTATGGCTTAATTTAGTCCTTTCTCTTGTAGCTTCTGCAACGCATAGTATAATTTTACTATAGATTTGGGCAGAGATTCTTCCTATTATCTGGCATCATTAGTTAAGATTGAAAATTGATCCCACCTCATCCATCAAGCACAGACCTTAAATCCTAATTATCAATTTACTTCTGCCTCACAGTCTTGTAACTCAAGGTTTGTTTATTATTGACTATTATGCTCCCACAGTGGCACAAATTTACCATTAATAGTTTTTATTATACTCAGCCATTTTTCAGCATATTAGTTGACTTTGGCTGTTTTTAAAAGTTGTGAATGCTACAAGGCCTAGACACTATCCTGATAATTTCCTCCAAATTTATGCAACAAACTTGAAATTCTTATTTACTACTTAGTCATTAATTAACAGAAACAATGTTACCCATGGGAATTAGAGAAGCACATAAATAAGGAACCTCCTTTTTGAAGGGGATGTAAATCTTTCCAATGCCTTTTACCCTCTTCACTCAACTCTCTCACTAAATGGCATATTTTACTCCAGGTTAATTCCTCATACCACTGCTCAATCTCATAATTTTCAATTTTATAAATTTCCTTATTCTAAAAATTATGTTACCCAAATCTTTTATTTTTATTTTTATTTTATTTTTATTGTTATTTTATTCAAGGTGGGCTGAAATGAGGACAATACCGCACCAATGAAAAGGAGTCAAGCTAATGGGAAAGGAGGATAAAACCTGGAAAACCTCCATGCATGGCATATGATAGGCCCTGAACTCCATGGACCACCTTGATATACTCTATCTCAGTTTGGGGCATTGATGTGCAATGCCAACACAGTCATAATTGTCCTCTACCCAAAGTTTATCTACCAGGATTGAACTCATGGAGGCAGTGGTAGAGGGTCATATTCTACCACTGGGTATCCGCTCCTATCCCAAATCTTTTGACATTAGTCTTTATGGTAAGATCAATTAAATCACTTAATCTTTTTTGTCTTCTAACGTTGGCTCATCCTCTCTTCTTTATTTTCATAACTTCTTTTTTGAGTTGTCCTTCCTTTTTCTGACCAAACGCTGTGCCGCCATGGATAAACATGTTTCAAATATGAAAGTTCTCTCAATTTTAAATGCCTAGTTTGGAGCAATCAACCAGAACGTGTAACTTTATTTCTATTAACTAAATACATGCAGAAAATCTTGCTAAATTATTCAATGCTCAAACATGAAAACCCAGAATCTGCAATATGAAAAGAGGGTGCAAAAGGTAATAACAGCGCACTAACTCAAAGCATAAATAATTAATCAGTTAGTGCCCTCAAAAGGGGGCACAGGCCTATTTTTATATTATTTCCTTTTTGAAATAAAACCAACTCATCATTTCAATTGTGTTTTCCTTCTCTGATAAACTTCTTTTAACATCATGACATGCATCACAGCCAACATGCTCCCACTAATTTGGCTAAAACATCAATAGATTGATGGAACTGAAGCCATAATACTTTTTGTTTCTGGTGCCTCAGGTGGGATCATGGGAACTGTGTGTGCTAACCAAAGCAAACTTGAGACTACCTTTGATTCACAGGGGATCTGGTTATGATAGTAGGAGAAATTAAAGCCTCCCTAAAACTAAGAAAACCAGCCTGTGAGTCCCAAGCTACTGTCTTTACTAAATACTATGGTTTGGTATATTTAGTTTTGAAAACAAATATTTTTTCAATATATAACGTCTATTTTCATTTCAAGGTTTTGTTAGCATACAGAAAGAATTCAGTTAATGTGAGAACAACCCGTGCAGTTTAAATAGAATAATAAATCACAAAAACCCATTCTAGTGCTCAAAACAGAGCACAACTAGTAACACTGAATTCTACATCAAGAAGTTGAGCTAAGCTTAAATAAATATTTCTAAGCTGAAAAAGTATGACCCTGTTATGATGAAGTGGCTGACACTAAGGTCCAGCAAAATTATGCTAGTTCCATTAGTCAACTTATTGATTAAATGGATGCGCACATTGATTGACCCATGGAAATTTTGATTACTTATAATCACCAAGTTATTAAAATAGCTAATAACACCAATGACACCCAATGTCGCCTAAAACATTAACAGGTAATAAAAGGAGCAATTTTCTCCAATACTAATTTTTTAACAGAGAGATCAACTCACTGCATAATTAATTCAACCTCAAGAATATCTACTAAAGGATATAAATTCTGCACTTGAAGCCTCCAAATGTTAAACTAAATCTTTTCCTAGATTTTAAAGGCGGAGAGCCACCATTTGACTACAAATTGAACCAAATCTGCCATATTATAGGGATGATCAAGACCTCATTATACCATTAGTCTAAAAAAGACCTCATTCTGATCACGGTGAACCAAAAGCTGATGAAAATCCATTTATGTACAATGTGCTTACTGTTTGTACTTCATACCCAACCCAGTTATTTTGACCATATCAATACTCTGGCAATCCTCACTGCAATACTCCACAATTCCAGCTCCTGTTACCTATGCAAATTTCACTTGCGCTGACTTGTCTACCTTTGCTCAAACCATATCAGCTGCATAAAGTGTTTGCTCCCATTTATTTTTTAATAAAAATTTGTAGTTGATCTGGAGCATTGTGAGCCTTTGGCTCAACAGAGATCAATGTTAATTTCACAATAATCAACGCTGCTAACTAAGTTCAATAAGAAATAGAAACGTACACAACATAATTTCCTTATTTAAAAACAGCACAATAAGTTCCCATAAGACTGCTAAGATGGCACCATATAAAATTACTGGACTATAAAATTTACAAGCTGATAATTAACAAACTGTAGAGCGGAATAGATTATCCAAAGGCCAAGGATCTGATTACCAAGGTGTTTAGGGATTAGATAGAATGACTACGCAGTAAAAATTGTTCCTTTTTATGCCTTTAATATAGTTGAGCAAGTATTGGTCTTCACCGATCACTTTTTCCCTTTATGACCTAGTGCTGTATGGGGCTAATGTTTTATATAACTTTGATGCATATAATCCTAATGCCACGCCTGTAAGCCCTACAAGGAACTCTCAGGGTATTTTTACCAGTCTTTAGTGATGAACATACCATCAAAAAATGGATACTTATTTCCATGTATGCACTTCCACTTTTTGCCCAATTAAAATTATTGTGAGACTTGCAACATACTCAGTAGGCCTACCTCCCCTTAGAGGTATTTGACCTGGCACTATGTGCCTCACTCCAATAAAGAGACGTTAGCCAAATCACTTGTCTTATATGCAAAAAGCAATGGTATTAAAAAATCAATGACCTGCTAATGTTGTGAAAAACAAAACTATGATATTATCCAAAATCTTGAGAGGATTTGGAAGAAGAAGAGGCATAATAAAAATGGATATACTACTTCTGCCACTCCTCAAAAAATCTGATATTAACCAAGTTGCCCATTCATGCCATTATAACAAAAATTTTAATGATAATAATAACACCCTGCAGCCAGCGTTCTATTTAAAAAAGCTAGATATGTGGTAGCTATCTCCAACCGGTCACAGAACAACAGAGAAAGTAGATTTGGCTCATAGAATAGTACCAAAGCCTAATATGCAGCAATTGGATAACTAGAGCTTCCAGTAACCTCAATTAAGACTTTACAGTTTGGCAGGTTCCATGTGGTCATATATATACAGGCAATAAAAGAATCAAGCCCTTAACTGTTAGATTTAAATCATTATTAACATCAAGATGGAACTATATTTTCAGACTTTTTTAAACGGAACGTTTACTATTCTAAGAACAACAATATTTTTTTAGTACTAAATCTAAAAATAACAATATTGATAATAAATAAAACAATAATAATATTCAAGGTGGGTCGACCTTGGGACATATATCACACCAAGAATTTTTCTACCCGGTACAGGAGAACAGCAATATTGATATCATAAAGAAAACTCTGAGTAAGAGCCATATTGAACAGTAGTGCACAAATTATTATCTTTATATTGATCTAGTAAATTTCTGGTACTCTCTCCTCTTTATTGTTTACCATAAATAATACAGAACTGAGGGACCAATTTGACTACATCTCAAGGAGCATATAGTGCGCTACTGCTGCATTTTAGCTCATTGTAATTTTGACTCCATCCATCATTTTATAAAAACAAAAGGTAAAGGGTTTCTTATTGGAAACTTTTTTAAAGATTTATGGAATCAAGGCTAACTTTAATAGAACATTTTGGGAGATACTTGTAAAAACCTTCCACAAGCCTACAATGGGAAGAAATTGTGACATCCGTCCCAGAATCAATCTATTTTTTCCTTTGAATTTAAAAATTGCATAGTGCCCAATGGTTATCAAAAAATTCTCTGTGCCAGTTAATTGAAAATCAGATTTTGGAATTGTAGGACATCCCGCTTAGGTTCAATCATAGTTTAAAATATCACAGTGGGCACCAAATTATAGTGGACATTAAAATCAGTTTTAGAGGTCTCCAAATCTTTTAATGTGAGATATTTGCACCATTATCTGGGAAAATTGGAGCCTGTTGCCTTGCCTAAGTTTTTTTTGTTTGACATGGAAAATATAAGTGCTATTAAAAAATTTATTTCAATACCCTAACCAGATAAAGTGACATTAAACTGTTTTTTGATCTAATTTTAATAGTTGTCAATTTACAAAATAGCAACTAATTTGTTAATTTGGATGAAGTGGACCTCAAAGGTATATAGTGACGATGTGTTTGTTTTGATGTCCTTGTGAAAAGCTCTCTGAGTTACCAAGGCTAAAGATGATCAAGCCCTGGACCTAATTGAGAGATATATTATTTACCTCACTAAAGATGATTCTGACTTTAGGATGCGCACAGGACGTGCAGCTCAATATTAATACTGTTTATCATCTGCACATTCTTCTCCATCCTATTAGGATTTTGAAGGCAGCAGATGAATTTACTAATAAAGATCTAACCAACTCGCACAACTCGGGATGTTAGTGCCTTCAAGAGCCCTTGGGCATCCCAAAGGTTGACTATAAAAATATAAGGAAGAATCTAAGCGCGTGGTAATTATTTTTATATAAGATCACACTATACTAAAAGAGACTCCTTTCTGTTACCACAAAATTTACAATGCACTGTATTGCTTTAGCAGCGCGCAATATTTATCAGTTATGGAGTTTTTCTAGCTATTGGCAGATAAAATTGACAGAGAGTAAACAGGAGAGAAACACCACGATTACAGCTCAGAGCCTTTACCAACATGCACAAGTGTTGAAAGGTTTGTGCAATGCCTATTAAACCTTTAGTGGGACATGGACAGTAACCTGGAACATTTAAAATCTTCTCTTTATTAGTATACTTGGATGATATAAACTTTATTGAAGTGCTTTTCAACAAGCACCTGCAACACCAAAAATTCTTATTTCTAATTTGTCAAGACTGACTTTAGATTAAGCTGCTAATGTGCATTTTTTCTGGGAAAAAGTAAATTATGGGGTTCGTATGATAAGCAAGTTCTATGGACTCTGCTGTAAAATCAAATTCAATAAAAAATGATGCAGCTGATCAGCAATCGTGATGTCCAGTGTTCCTTTTGATAAATGGCAACTATTGCCATCTCATCAAATTTTTGGGAATGTTAAAGAGCCATCATTTAATCTCCTTGATCATGGAATCCAGTTTGAATAGAAAGTACTTATTTTGGCTCTCACAAAACATAAATGTTTCCTTACGAAATCCTAAAAAATCATTTAATTGAGAAAATATTAGAACATTTATTATTCAAATAGAAGCATCTCTCACCGCTCTAAGAGCTTTGATATCACAATCTGACCTTGATAAGAGGTAGCACCCTTGTTTTACTGTAGCCAAATTTGAATGTACACAAATGAAATTAAACATTAATTTAGAATTAATATATGTTGAAAATCTACACATGAAAGCAATTACAAATATAAATCAACGTAGTGCATTTAGTAGTATTAGAAACCATGCTTTGCTTCAATAGTTTCAGAAAATAATGAGCTTAAAGGGTGGCTTGCCTGATGGGCTTTTAAGTTTCAAGCATAAGATCATTCTTACAACATCGTCCTAAGTTTTGGAGAAATGATGATTAATTTAGTTTAGATATGAGACAAGTTAGGCGACTTGATAGTCAGAATTTGTTTAACAGAAAAAGACCAACTGATGAATACATTTATCAAAACAATAATTTACAAAAACCCAAATGATCTTTAAATTCTGAAACTTTCTCATTTAGCCAAAAGGATTCATATACTTTTTAAACTAAGAATAATGTTCCTTTGACTAATTGTAAGGTTTTTGCTAAAAATGCTACAATATTTGGAATGGAATCATGTACCAGAAAAGATTATAGTAATCCATAGACTAGCATAAATAAAGTATGCTCTATATTGAGTCTTATATAGTAAGTTTTTACCTGAGTGAAAATTTTCCTGGTGAATACAATCTCACTAGGAATCCTGCTGAAGCTACAATGACTTATAAATTTTATACACTTGAGAAACTGGTCAAAATTCACCATAAGAGCTTATATGTGGTGTTTTCTGCCAGCTACCTTCCAAGGTTAAAAGGCGAAGACTACCTTCCCAATGATGAATAATTCCAGTAGTAACAACTCTACACAAATGGAGGAGTACATGGATTCAACAAGATGTCCCACTCCAACAATTAAAAATCCCTGTCACCAATACAAGTGAGTGATAACTAGACTATCAATATAATTTACCCTTATGGACCCTGAAAACATGACTATTAGATTTACTCAACTTTAGTGGCTCAGACTGTGGAAGCTTTTCTTTATAAAACTTTAAACTCTGGAGTATGGATCAGATGATATACTAAACCTTGGCTGCCCAAAACATTATACATTTAAAAAAAGCTACAACCTCCCAAGCACTGAAGTGTGTGTTTCCTGAACCAATTTCTTCTGACGGTTAGCTCACCCTGCTCTTCACCATAAAATGAAACTTTTAGTATTTCATCATGTGGAGTTACTTAGATAATTTGGTTTTACAAAAAAGTTTCTTTCTCAACTTACTGATGTATATGAAATTGCTTTTAATTTAAGTTAAGATAAATGAGGTGCTATTCTGAGGACCGGTGAATACTGAAAGAGTTGTAAACCAGATTGTATGAATTAACAATGGGGTTTGTATATTGTTGCAATTCCAATATGACTGGATGATAAGCCCTAAGTTGATATGGTGGAAGTATGGAATCCGCTGGAATTGAACTGGTACTGGTAATTTAACCGCATCAAAATGAGGCATTCAGCGAATTGAGAGAATTTATGCTGAGATTTGATACAAATAAGAGTAAGTCAAAAAGGAAAGCGGAATAGAAGAGTACCAAGCCAAGGATGCATCCGGCTGAGGAACTGAGGTATAAAGAGTCTGATGAAAGATAAAAGGAAGGAAGGTTTTTACAAAAGAGGAGCGTGCAGATAAGTCTGCAATTAATATTAAAATAAAGGTCTGAATCAGGGGCAATAGCCTCTTACATATTATATTAGGTATTATTATAAATCAGCGATCCTCATATCATATGATTTGGTTGCTCAGTGGCTCATACCCTGTGTAAAACCAACTCAGCGGAACTAAGCTCAAACGCCGAGAATAAACAGTGGTGCTCACTACAGGGGGCCCACTAAGCAACTACAGTTGAAAATAACCAGAAAGCCTATTACTCTACAATGAGGAGTCCTCCTCTGTTCTGACAGCAACCCTGCTTGTAGTATATAATAGAAGAAGTTATTTTATGAATACAAACTGTGGAACAGCAACTGAACAAAGAAAGGGGTATCCGCCAGAAGTTGCAACAACAATATGAAACGCTGCAATAGTTTATCAACAAACAGTTTGCAGAGCAAAGCGAATTTGTCCATATTGAGAAATTACCTCCTTTAAGTCATGACAGGAACCTATACGGTTACTTTAAGCGGTTTAATTCACTGTGGATGGAGCTACAGATCAACAAAAAGAGAAATTGTTACTGTCCACTTTGGATGCGGAAAGCGCTGATCAGGTGACCTGCTATCTTCCCAACAGCTCAATATCTTATGCACAAGTAAAAGCGATTATCATCCAGCAGTTCAGGGATGCTACCAAGATGTTTCAACAAAAAGCCAACTTTATGACTATACAGTTTGACCAAAACGAAACTCTGTCAGAACTTGCTGAGCAGTTTTCAGCGGAAGCACACGTTCTGCTTGGGGCCAATATCTTAACCACTGAAGATGTAAGTATAGCAATGAAAGCGGCTGTCAAACTATATTGGGAACTATATAACGCTATGTCCCATGTGTTGGATGGGGATACCAGACTTATTCGGATTGTGAATGCCTTATGGCAGCTCTCCGCCATGAACAGTGCCCCCAATGTAGCCCAAAAAATTTCTGTTGCCCCCGCTCCAACCCTTGCGGAGTATAGGCCACAGTGACAGGGTTATCAGCTGCTGGAACGTATTGTTCCTCATATGAGTCAATATATCCTTTCCAGCCCAGAAACACTTCCCCAGTTTGTCCGTGACCTTGAAACCTTACTGGCAATCATTGGCCTGGGTCTTCCGCCCCAAACTATAGACGCGCACCTTTCTTGAATACTTGCTTCCAGTGTGAACACAGAGGGCATTATGCAGCCAATTGCCCTTGTCAACCACATGTGTATGCAATGCCAACTAGGATAGTTGATCAGGGAAAAGCTCAAGCAGAGTAGAGATGGGACGCTCTAGCTCCACTAAGTCCATATCACTTGTCCCCAACTATTCCCAAACATCATTTTGGGTAAAAATTAACCCCAATTGGATGATGTGTTATACCAGCAGCTTTCATTGGATACCCCTGCCTCCGCTTCCATGAGTAAAGGCACACCATCAGGCTGAGCTTCGCCAGGATGTGCAGAAGCCACATGCGTGACAGATCCTGGAACATACTGGCATTAGCAAACTGGATCCTTCACTGAACATCACTCCTTTAGTAGGGGTTACCATAGCCATTCTGGTGGAGAAGTTTGCTAGATAGTATCCTCAAGTCGGCAAGGGCATTTCTTCTTTTTTGAGTAGCACAAAGCCCTTGAATGTACAAGCAATACACACCAATGATTACTTTTACTCAGAATGTACTTATTGCGATATATCGTTCAGAAACACAAAAATCCGGCGCTATCATAGACATGGGAGCATCTGTGAACATAGTCTTCACTCAGTTGGTGGCTAAACTTATGTTGAAACTGGATGTGGACCATCATGTAGTATATGGGACCACGGGAATGCACAGCACTGTGTCGGAAGGAGCATATAGCATGTTGCCTCTATGATTTGGGTCAGTTCAGGTGTCTGCTCCAGCGGTGGTTTTGCCAGATAACCACTATGATATGTTAATTAGCGCGGCTTTCATGAGGAAATTTGGCGTTGTGATAGATATGGCAAGAGAAACCCTTACCATATTTTGTCAATAAATTCCAGAATATTTTTCCTCTGGTGGAATCCCAACGGATCCAGTCCACTACAGCTAGATCAATCTAGCATACAGTGACGGAGTAATCCCTGTTCACTACCAGCAACTGAGTTGGCGGACTAAGATCCTTCCAGACCAGATATATGAGAATAAGGGAATCCCACTTCGAGCAACGCGCCCTTTAAGCTTACCATCTGGACATCAGGGCATAATTTGGACTGAGCTCGAAATTGAAGTCCCTAAGGGGCTTTATGGAGAAATCCTGGCGCCTCATCAGCACTCGCAGCTTGAGCCACATGTGGCTCCAGGGTTATTGTTTCCTGGGAATGGGGAGGTGAAGGTGCTGCTCGCAAACCTACAGAAGGAGACAATAACAATCAGTTGGCACCAAGTGATGTCTTACCTACACTTCATTCCTATCAGGTAAGTTCATCATACACATGACTTTAGCTCATGGGAAGGTCTCAGATTACTGGCTCACTCCTCGTTTGATGTACTGACTGTAGTACCAGGGGAAGCGCTCACAGGATTATCAGTGGAACAACAAGATAAGTCTATGGCCTTATTTGAAAAGTATTGGGATATTTTTGCTAATGATGATCATGACCTGGGGTATGCTCAAGGGGTGGTACATCAGATAGATATGGGGGATCACCCTCCCAATCGTCCATGACCTATTAGACGTTCAAAAGCAGCGGAAGAGGCTGTCTCCAATGAAGTAGATAAACTTATTGAGCAAGAAATGCTAGAGCCATTAAACAGTCTGTGGGCGTCGCCTGTACTCATCATCAAAAAGAAGGATGGCATGAACCAAGTGGTTATTGACTATCATAAGCTCAATAACATAACAAAGAAGGATTCTTACCCTCTTCCACGGATTGATGATGCGTTAAACTGATTGTGCAGGGCGAACTATTTTTTGCCATAGATCTGATCTCGGGGTATTGGCAGATCATATTGCCATTAATGGAATGGAAGAAATGTGCGATCATCACCTTGAGAGGATTGTTCCAGCTGATGCGCATGCTGCAAGGGTTGTTTAATGCTCCAGCTACATTACAGCATGCCATGGATACAATTTTTAGGTGATTTAAGCTGTCCTGCGTCCTAGTTTACCTTGATGACATCAATGTGTTTTTTCAGACATTTACAGAGTACCCAGACCACTTGGAGAAAGTGTTTCAGCGCCTCGCAGCCGCTAATATCAAAATTAAGCCTCAAAAGTGCCATTTCTATAAGGAGCAATTAGAATACCTCAGGTTTGTCATGGATTCACATGGGCTTAAACTACAACTGGCTAAAGTGGAAGAGATAAGCAAGATGACTCGTCCAGTGAATAAGCGGGACATTCAAGTCTTTCTGGGAATAGTTGGGTATTACAAACAGTTCATTCCCAATTTCAGCTGCATTGGGGCCCCACTTTTTGAGTTATTAAAAAAAACGCTTCTTTCTATTGGATGGAATGATGACAGAACGCTTTTGATGTATTGTGTACCATATTAGTTAGCACACCTATTTTACAATACCCTACTTTGATAAGCCATTTATAGTGCAAATAAATGCCTCACTCTCTACTATAGGGGCAGTATTATCTCAGAAGGACAATTTTGGCGTGGAGCATCCTGTTGCCTTCTGTAGTTGTAATTTAAACTGTCATGAACGGAAAAACACCATTACTGAGTGAGAATATTTAGCAGTAATTTATGCTTATAAACTTTTTTGAGTATATCTGCATGGTGTGAGATTTCAAGTAGTGACAGATCACGCTTCCTTGCACTGGCTACAGAATCCTTGTGAACTGTAGTGATGGCTCGCACATTGGGCGTTGAAGCTGCAAGCATATGATTTTGAGATTTTGCATTGACTGGGAGCAAAAATCCAAAATGCGGATTGTCTCTCTAGGCTGCCAACAGTAGAAATCACAGTGAATCTAGCTGACATAATATATGAGAATATGGTGGTAAATAAATACCAGGATGAGCCGCCGCATGTGATCAAGATACTAGATGGACTTAGGGGTATACCTTTCTACATGAAGGAGAACTATATAAGTGGATCAGTGACCAGATGTTGTGTTTCCCTAAGCCTTCAGCCCGACCTGTAACAATCATGGATGCTCATTGGGCTGTAGGCCACGGAGGGTTGCAGAAGATACTGGAGATGTTGTGATCCCAATATTACTGGGAGAGCATGCATTACGACATATTGGAAACAATTAGTTGTTGTCATCAGTGTCAAGTAGAAAAACACTTCCGCAAGAAAAACACCTACCAACTAGTGAAACCCCAGTTTGCTTGGAACACCGTTTCCATTGATGTAGTGGGACCTCTTCCAAATAGTGCCAATTGATCCAAGTATATAATTGTTGCTATCGATCACTTGACCTGATGGGTGGAAGCCAGGGCTATCAGTGACTTGGGTGCAGTCACCACTGCCAAATTCATTATGGAGTGCATTATACGGCGGCATGTCTGCCTGCAGTTCATTCTGACAGACAATGGAACCAACTTCACTTTGCATATTCTGCCAAATTTAAATGAGTTGATGTCGATTTGTGGGGTTTTGACCACCCCATATCATCTGGAATCCAATGGGATGGTGGAGAGAGTCAATTAAACCCTAGTGAACATACTCCAAAAATTGATAATGGATCAGCCCTCAGAATAGAGTACCCTTCTACCTACTAATGTGTTCACTTACAATATCAGCTATCATTCACTACTGGTAAGAGCCCATTTCAACTGTTATATGGTCAACATCCGGCTCTGCCTGCTTTGTTATATTCGTGTGTAGAGGACACTAGTGGGGTGAATCCTCAGTGATATCTGAATCAACTCACGGATACTTTGATCAAGTTGCAAATGGAAGCCTACTCCACCAGTCTAGCAAAGAAAATCTATGACCAGGAAGCTGAACAGAAGCGACGGAGCAGTCTTCTATTGTTTACTTTAGAAGATTACATTTTATTCCATGATCATCATGGATTTGGATGAAAAAATAAGCTCTCCGACATTTGAGTCAGCCCATTTGAGATTATCAAGAAGACTGGAAAAGATTTCTACATAATTAAGGAACCCACTGAGGGTTGAGTTATCAACCAAGTCCACACAAAGTTCCTTTGAGCATACAAACAGTAAGAACCTATTATCCAGTCAAGGAGGGGTTAATATTGCAATTCCAATATGACTGGATGAAAAGCCCTGAGTCAATATGGCGGAATGTATGGAATCTGCTGGAATCAAACAGGTACTGGTAATTTAAGCGCATCAAAATGAGGCATTTGATGAATTGAGAGGATTTATGCTGAGATTCTATACAAATAAGAGTAAGTCAAAAAAGGTCTCTCTTTCTGCTAAGCATCACTTTTCGAAAATCAATTTAGCCTGAAATTTAGCTCCACTAAAGAGATTTACAAAAACTATTAGCAAATATGGCGGGAAACCCCGCAAAAGAACCCGCAGGCTATGCCAAACGAGCCAGCACCACCCCCAAACGAAGCAACCCTCCGGTTACCCACCTCAGGGTCAACCAGAATCACCCGCTCAAGCAGCAGCCATGAAAGCAGGAACCACCCCCCAACCTGGAGCTAATCAACTAATGCCAGTTCACCTGATCGCACTTCTGCAACCTGCACGCCTAACAGCTCTGTGTGCGCTGCCTCCCACCAACCCACTGGGCCCCCTCCAACCAAGGAGGCCATCACCCACACTGTTTTAATGGCGCCTGCTCAGTTGAATGCAACTCAGCCCATCCAGGCATTCACCTCCCCCATTGTGTCAGCTAATTCAGCCCCATCTAATATTGCTGACGCCATGTTTCTGGCTCCCTCCATGAGGGGCGATACCCAGCTACCTGGCTAAAGCCCTCAGATGTAAGGTTGGATTAGCTGAACATTCTGGTTCACTAAGCACCAAATTAGGACAATCTACTCTTCCCAATGAGGATTCAAATGGTTTGGATTTTGGAACTTCACACCAGTTCCAATCTCACCCGTCCCATTTAAACCCCATAATCGGCACTTCTCAAGTCGGCACTTTATCTCCATATGCTGAAAACGACCAATTCACTAATCAGCCAGTGAGTTTTGCCCATGAAATCACAGCAAATACTTGAGCTGAATTTACCCAAATAGATTGGGATGGTGATGAAACATCGCCCTCCTCCCAATTGGCTGGAGTTAATTCCAATCTGGATAGGCCTCCCCAATTTAGCGAGGCCCAAAATCACCTGACCCCCAAACCCTCGGATGTAAGGTTGGATTAGCCACACATTCAGGTTCACTAAGCACCAAATTGGGACAATCTACTTTTCCCAATGAGGATTCAGATGGTTCGGATTTTGGAACTTCACACCAGTTCCAATCTCACCCGTCCCATTTAAACCCCATAATCGGCACTTCTCAAGTCGGCACTTTATCTCCATATGCTGAAAACGACCAATTCACCAATCAGCCAGTGAGTTTTGCCCACGAAATCACAGCAAATACTCAGGCTGAATTTACCCAAATAGATTGGGATGGTGATGAAACATCGCCCTCCTCCCAATTGGCTGGAGTTAATTCCAATCTGGATAGGCCTCCCCAATTTAGCGAGGCCCAAAAGATCCGCCCTTCAATCTAATATGATGCCAGCAACTGCTGTAACATTCCAGCAACAAGGGAACTCCACAAACTTGTTCAAACCACCAGCTCACACTCAACCTGTGATTGCAGCCCAAAGCAAACACAAACGTACCAAAGGAGCCACTGGGGCGTGGCAATAACCTCTGGCACCAACTCTACCCAAAGCTGATCCCTGTGAAGTGGCATTTATTGCTGATGTTAAGAAGAAATGGGCTGAAACTAGATTGAAAAAAGCTCTACCTCGCTCAACCCTCTTTCACGCAATTCGCCTTTATTATGGACATAACCCTGTTGAATTCTATACAGAGGATTACTTCTCATACTTTGCAGCGATTGCGGAGACATTCCCAATTAACACCACCATCCATGAATCAGTGGAGGGCCACTACATCGATGTGGGCTTCACTGAAGCTGCCCTTGCTGACCATGCTGCCACCCTCCAGGTCATTATTCCACGCGGATCTCTTCGCATCTCCCGCACACGCTCTCACCTGGAGAAAATTTCATGGGTTACTTTTTCCAACCTACCAACGACTGTTGATCCTGAGTCTCTTAAACTGGCGCTCCATCGTGGTTTAATGGAGTTTGGGTCTGTTCTTTCAGTGGACTTTAGCGTCCCCTCTTACTATGCTCCCACTCAAAGAGCTCGCACTGCTAGGGCGTCGTTCATCCCCTCCCCCACTGTATCCCGCAACATTGAGGTTATTCCTCATGTGGCGGTAGTTGGGGCATGCCCTGAGATCTTTTTTGTCGACCCTGATCAGGCGCGCCCCCGGTGTTCATGGTGTAACGCCCTTGGACACTTGTATAGTGGCTGCACAGCTCGAAAACAAGCCCTCTTAGCCGCCACCCAGGGGCCTAAACCAGGCCAAAAACGATCCCACGTGGCCGCAGCAGTAATTCCACAACCCACACAATGGTTTCCAGTTCAATACCTGTCCCCTGAGGCCTTATGCCTAGCAGTTGAATCAGCTAACCCCACTATTGGTATGGGATACCTTCGCGCTCATGCCCCCCTTCCAGTGGGCACTCCCTCTAATCTCCCAGAGTCAACTCCCTATCTCACCAAGCGCAAGGCATCTTCCACAGGGTGCCCCTCGTCAGCCACCCCCACTCAGGGCTCCGCGGCACCCCCACCAACTACCACCAGCGATTTATTGCATCAACCCTCAGCTCCCAATGGAGCTATGCCCACCAGCATGGACTGGCAACCCGCGGCCTGCGGTAGAAGTGCCACCTCAAAGAGTCCTACCCCAACCCCACAGTCCATTTCACGCGGATCCTTTGCAGTGTTGGATGAAGTGAATATGGACTCAGACTCATCAAATGGGGACACCGCGGAGGTCACCATTGAGCACCCTCAGGTCCTTCCCCTGCAATGGAGTGGGGGCAGCATCCTAGGCTGGCTTACTGGGTCCTCCGTCCCCCACCCTCTCCTTCCCCTCAGAACCCTCGACGCTCCTCACGGATTGCAGCTAATAGTCAAGCTAAAGGACTCAAAACTAGCCGCCTCACAGCAGCAGGTTTAAGCGCTGGCACTACCCAGGACATGGAGGGGAACAGCTATGAGTCCCCATGGCAGCACCCTGGCCCTGCAATCCATCAACGCAAATGGGTTGCGGGACTTTAAGCGGAGAGCCCGCCTCCTCTGAAACTTCATGTCAGCACAAATTGACATCGCTGCTGTCCAGGAGCCCCATATCCTCCCCCACGAACAATCTGCATGGAATGAACAGTTTGGAGGCAACTCCTTCTGGACAAACCATGCCGCCCTTATTGTTTTGAATCCCCGGGTTAAAATCCATTCTTTTTCACAATATCTAGGTGGTCGCCTCATAGTGGCCAAACTCACCACTCTTGACTTCTCCTTCTTCGCTGCAAGCATCTACCTGCCTAATGCAGGTCAGGAGCAAAATCGGCTCTTGGAAGAGCTCTTCCAACTCAATCTCCCACGTAATACAGTCCTCTTAGGAGATTTCAACACAACCATAAGTCGCGTCCGTGACTCTTACCCCCTGCAGCAAAGGAACGCCCTGGATCAAGTCGCCTCCAGGATTTCCTTCGCCTGAGTGGCTTTATAGATGCGCTTCCACCCTCCGCGTCTGGCCTAGGTTGCATGACTAGGATCCAGTATGATGGAGGAGCTTTCCAGTCAGCGTCACGAATAGATATGGCACTGATTGGCCCCCTGCTAATTGGCCGCGTCTCCTACCCATCTCTCGTGACAACCATCTGAGTGATCACAGGTCACTCACCGTTGTCCTCACCACCAAACTTGGACTGTCGCGTAGGTTCTGGCCTAGGGTTGCCCCAGCTCTTCTCAACAACCCCTTCACTAAGGAGAAGCTGTCTATGACCATCTGGGAGACTCTCACCTCCCCCCCACCCCACCTTCTTGACCACAAGGCTAGATGGGCGGTGATTTAGGAGGCCATCACCCGCGTTGCTTACAACTGTGCCAAAGCCCAGATGACTGCAGCTCGCGCCAGAGTCAAAAGGGCGGAAGCCAGAATCAGACATCTGGAGCAAAACTGCCAGCCTTCGCCCTCTCCCAGATGGTTGGAAGACTGGGAAGCGGCGCAGGAAGCACTCCGCTTGGAGCTCACACTGCAGAAAGAACGGGCAGCAAACTTTACAACATCTCGTTACTATGCTCAATGGGAACGCCCCACTCGCTTCTTCTTTCAGAAACAGAAAGCCCGGTCAACAGCGCAGGATATTACTGCACTGAAGATTGGCACTACAACCACCTCAGATAAGGAGGAAATCATGCAGGAACTACACTGCTTCTACTCCAGCCTCTTCCATGCCACCCAGGTGGACCCATCTGACATCCAATACTTCCTGTGGCGGGCTCCAGAGCCGCCCATGGACCCACGGGCTGATGAGGCTCTACTGGCGCCTATTTCCATCCAGGAGGTGATGGAAACCCTTCTGAAATCCCCAAGGCTTAAAGCCCCAGGCCCAGATAGAATACCCTTCGAGGTGTACCTTCTGGAACCTGCAGTGATAGCCAGAACCCTCCGCGACCTCTTCGCTGCACTCTTGGTGAATGGCGAGGTCCTCTCCGACTCCAGAGGCTCAATCACGACCCTCATTCACAAGAAGTCAGACCTTGAGAACCTGGCGAACTGGCGCCCCATAGCGTTGATCAACACAGACCACAAGCTCTTCACGAAGCTTCTGGCCAACCGCATCACCAAATGGGTGTCACCTCGCCTCTCCCCATCCCAGCACGGTTTTATTCCGGGGAGGTCGTTATGGGACAACTATAATGACCTTCACGTGACTTTGACTGCTAACTCTCGTAAGGTGAATGGCTTTGTGGCTCTCCTGGATATAGAGAAAGCATATGATCGGGTAGCCTGGAAGTATATTGATGCTTCCCTGGCCCGCTTCCATCTCCCACCCGCAGCTAGGCGCTGGATATCAGCGCTCTATGACCGGCTCCACACCAGAGTCCTGGCGCCAATGGGTTTTACAGTGGCAGTACCAGTTGGACAAGGTCTCCGGCAAGGGCACCCCCTGAGCCCTATCCTTTTTAACATCACCCTTGACCCCCTCTTGGCCTCCTTACAGGACAAGCTAACAGGGATTCTGGTCCCAGGTAAAGCCCCCACACGCACCATGGCATTTGCAGATGACACTGCCATTGCATTTGGCTGCCCTGGGGATGTTGCCCTCGCTGCTGTGACCATTGAGAGGTACACCAAGGCGTCCAACGCCATGGTCAACACCTCCAAGTCAACAGTTGTACAGGTCGGCTCCCCCACCTTCCCCCCACCATTTGGTATTGAACCTGAGCGCGGTACCTTCCGTCACCTGGGCGTTCTCACCAACCAACAAGGAGTTGCGCTAAAAGACAATGAGGACTTGCTCCTCGCAGCAGTTAACTCCAGGATTGCCAGCTGGAACCGGTGGCACATCACCCCCCAGGGTTGAGCTCTGATGGCCAATGTGTTCCTCCTCTCCAAAGTCTGGTTCCTAGAGCACGTCTGCCCATTCACAGATGCCTTTTATACGCGGCTCAATGTACTACACCGGTGTTGGATCTGGGGCTCAAACCATCCACCAATGGCCCTCTCAACCATTTCCTGACCCTGCAATGAAGGGGGCCTAGGGCTTCTGGACACGTGATCCCACGCCACCACAATCTTCCTGAAGTTCCTATGGCCGATTGTCTGCTGGGACGCGACTTCCCATGCCCCAATGGGCGCCCGCCCTCCGCCAGTCAGTGTCAACAGCCCTGGGTCTTCCTAGAGCATCTCTGACCTCATTAGGCGAGTGGCTCACAAACCACTCAGGCCATCGCCTAAAACCATCCTCATCCCCCTACTGGAACCAGGCTCTCCTTGCCCTGAAACGAGTAGGCGCGCGGATCCACCATGCCTTCCCATACAGAAGGGAAGGCCCTGGCCTCAGCCCCCGTCTCCATGCAATTGTGCTCAATGGACAAGTTGTCACAACTTGCCTCAACCCCCAAGATCGTCCTCCCATCCGCCCAAGACTCCTTGAGCTCCTCCCTCCCTCTGTGAGATTTGACCTTAAGGAATTGTGGAAGAACGTCTATCACCCCATCCTGTCAGCAAAGGTGTCCAACACCTTATGGAGGGTGCTCCACTGTTCATACAGGACAAGGGACTGGACTGGCCCTACCTTCCAGCACCGAAGCTGCTCACGCTGTGTGGAGCCTATTGACTCACACCTCCATCATTTTTTCACCTGTCCAGGTGTCGCCGCATTTTGGCCAAAGGCCCGCGCGCTCCTCCATGCTCAGCCCTGGTCTGGACACCCTGTGTAAGACCTCATATTTGAGCAGACATTGCCTGGTTGCCACCGACCCCTCCGTGTCCTCGCCTATGCCACAGCCATCTGGACCATCCATAACTCCTTCCTTCATGCTGCCTTTGACCAGCAGGTGTGGACCCTTCCACACATGATCACCCACTTTCAGGTACACTTTGAGATGGCCCTGAAAGTCTGCACTATGTCGTCAACCCTCCCCCACTCAGTTGTCACTGCAGCACGGCTCTGGTGCGCAAACCCCCCTCCCTTTCTCGATGCCTCCTCCCTCCCCTTCCCTCGCCTCAGGCTCTTAGGAGCCCAGGCGTAATTCAATAAACATTGATGAATCCCCCTCGGGTTGGGACCATCTAGTACTAAAAAAATAGTAAGTCAAAAAGGAAAGCAGAATAGAAGATTTTCAAGCTGAGGATGCATCCAGCTGAGGAACTGAGGTATTAAGAGTCTGATGGAAGATAAAAGGAAGGAAGGTTTTATACAAGAAGAGGAGCGTGCAGACAATTCTGCGATTAATATTAAAATAAAGGTCTTAATCATAAGCGATAGCTCCATACATATTATAATAAGTATTATTATAAATCGGCGATCCTCATATTGTATAATTTGGTTGCTCAGTGGCTCATACCCTGTGTAAAACCAACTCAGCGGAATCGAGCTCAAACGCTGAGAATAAACATATATATTTACATGATGAAGTCACCCAACAAGAAATTTGATGCTTTGGAAGTCAAAGAATCAATTAAAAAAGACCATAGCTGAATTACTATTTTAATAAGCACACAACAACGGACAATATTTTACTTACTTGGGGAGTTAAATGATTAATTGGCAAGTTAAATGAAAGAACAAGTTTACCTCCAACCCATGAAGTGCATATTTGAGAAGGGCACTGTCAGAAAATCAACTATGGGCTCTGCTAGTTGGCAGGCCAACCAGCAGGAAGACTGGTCAGCCCTTGCCGTTTTACCTTAGGCATGTGGCCAGAAGCGCTGGCTGACCCTTGGTGTGTCACCTGCACCATTCAAGGATCCTCTAGCCTAAACTCAAACCAAAGAAATAAATATAAACTTATAACAAAAGGTGGATTAGGCAAAGGGAGATATTTATTAAGAAAAAAGCGCCAGGTATCTATACTATTTACAAAAGGGCTACTGCACCCACTACTGACCTATTGGCTCTTCCGCTAGTTCTTCCAGCCAACCACTCTTCTTCTTTTAATACAAAATTTCTCTTCCCTGGCGTCAACTCTCTCACTCCGTCCTCCCCAATGTCTAAAATAGTTTGGCTCATCCTCAGCCTTAAGTCATTGGTGAGCTATATTTTAATTAATCTAAATATATGTCAAATTTAGGTTTGACCTTCAAGTTGATAATAATGCGCCACAACTTTGGTCACTTGCTTTGACTCAGAATATCTCGGTATCTCACCATCTCTTCTCAACTTATCTCAGTCAATTAATTAGGAAATGCATATTTCAGGCGATAATTGATAATACTAAATGAGGAACCAGAAGTAACCTCAGCCACCTCAAACTCATAATTGTTGGATCCGCCAACATCAGATTATAAGTACAGGCAGTGGATTTGATTGAAGTGAATACATCAGTTTTCCACTAGAAATTCCATAATGGTCCACAAATGGCAGTTGGCGTTGAACACTGATTCCGCTGAATGGTACTAATTGGATCATCCTCGCTATTAGTCACCAGTGATCATTATACTAATTTGAGACCACCAATTGGCCCCACTATAAACTATTTCCAAACTTGGTGGAATACTAATTTTAGTCAATCAAAATTGGGGAGCAACTAACCAGCAATCACATTAAATCATAAAAATTAAGTCAATGAGCCATTCTACCAGGATTGGCCATTTCATCCCAAATAACGCCAAATCATTTTGAGGATTCACATCTGGATAAAATTCTGACATTTTCCCCCACTTAATCAGATGGTAATCCTCCTACTTCCAATCTCAGCATGTGAGGCGGGCATCCAGGGATTGCCCCTCCCCACTACCAACAACTGCTGGAACCAAACCACAGTGTCACATCTCTTCCACCTCTTCATCAACCTTTAGCTACTTCAGCACTAACCAGTAAAGTCCCCCTGTAGTGAGCAACAATGTCAGAAAACTGACCATGGGCTCTGATAGTTGGTAAGCCAACCAGTATGAAGACTGGTCAGCCCTTGTCGTTTTACCTTAGACATGGGGCCAGCACCGGATGACCTTTGGTGTGTCACCCACACCATTCAGGGATCCCCTAGCCTAAACTCCAACCAACTAATTAAATATAAACTTATAACAAAAGGTGGATTAGAAAAAGGGAGATATTTATTGAGAAGGAAGTGCTAGGTATTTATACTATTTACAAATGGGCTACTGCGCCCACTGCCAACCTATTGGCTCTTCCACTGGTTCATCCAGCCAACCACTCTTCTTCTATTACTACATTATTCTCTTCCCTGGCGTTGACCCTCTCACTTCATCACCCCCCAATGTCCAAATTAGTTTTGGCTCATCCTCAGCCTTAAGTTGCCAGTGAGCTATATTAATAATTAATCTAAATAAATGTCAAATTTAGGTTCAACCTTCAAGTTGATAATAATGCACCAGAAACAACTTCTGTCACTCGCTTTGACTTGTAATATCTTGGCATCTCACCAACATCTCTTATTGACTTATCTCAGTCAATTAATTAGGAATCGCATTATTAAGGCGATGATTGATTATACTAAATGAGACACTGGAAACAACCTCAGCCACCTTGAACTCATAATTTTTGATCTGCCAACATTAGATTATCATTACAGGCAGTGAATTTGATTGAAGTGAATACATCAGCTTTCCACTAGAAATTCCATAATGGTCCACAAATGGCAGTTGGCGTTGAACACTGATTCCGCTGACTGGTACTAGTTGGATCAACCTCGGCTATTAGTAACCAGTTATTCTTATACTAATTTGGGGCCACCAATTGGTTCCACTATAAACTATTTCAAAACTTGGTGGAATACTAATTTTAGTCAATCCAAATTGGGGAGCAACTAACCAGCAATCACATTAAATCATACAAAATTTAGTCAATGAGCCATTCTACCAGGATTGGCCATTTCATCCCAAATAATGCCTCATTATTCTGAGGTTTCACATCTGGTTAAAATTCTGAAAGGCACCCTAGATCCAAAAGCCTTTAAAATCCCAAGGTCCAAATGAGCTTAAGGACCTCCTGCTATTCTTCTGCACATTAAACCATCCAAAGACAAGGATTATGAGTCCCATATTCAAAGTATAGAACAACAATTGAGAGGGTTGTAATTTAGAAGCTGAATACATATTGAAGAGAATTATCTAAATACTGAATAATGGTAAAGGCACATTGCAATGATCGCCACTATTCATTAATCTTTTAAACATGTCTACTAGTTAAGGAACCCATCAAACTAATCTTGATAGGTTTTACTAAATTACAAAAAGACTCTAGAATTTAAACAATTAAAAAAATAAATTTGGTAATAATGGTTTCAAAACTACCAAAACTCTGCACCTCTAACAAGCTATAAGGACTTTGGTTTCTACCATTAATGATAATATCAGGGGTGAAAACCTTCAAGTGTATCGTAATAATCATTAAAACAACTTAAATAAATTCGCTAATAGATTGTTATACTTAAACTGAGCCTTCTGAAGCCTTGCATAGACCTATTCCTGATGTGAACTTCCCTTTATGCTCCAATATCTTCTTTTAATCACTCATTAAAGAAAAAGTACATAACTGGTATGGATAATATTCAAACCTTTTTATTTTTTATGAAGAAGCTATGGAACTACCACCAATTGGCAGAAGATTAAACATAATAAACCTATCTAGATATTAGTGCCCAAGGTATGGTGGTGCCTTATTCTGAAAAATGTATGACCTGGGATTGAGTAAAGATACCCTCATTATGAAGTTCAATTGCAACTAAATCTGTCTAATCTAAAAAAGCCATCTTGCGCATACATCTTATGAAGGTTGATTTTTTATTCAGATTTTGCTAACCACTTTTTTATTATGAAGCCCAAGCCCTATACTTCTGTGATTGGGTTAAATTATGCTTTGTAATAGATGTTGTAGTATCTGCTTCCTCTTTCAAAGATTCTAATGTTACATTTCCTAGAAAGAAAAGCTTTCAAAATTGATCCTAGACAACAAAGAAGCCCTAATGGAACTCCCAATTTAAAGGTGCGCCAATTTTGCATCATTTAAAGGTTTTTGACCCCAAATCCTTGCTATTGTCCAAAACTGAAACCTAGACCAAGACTTGAGTTTTTTCCTATTGTTAGTTTTTTCACTAACATGAGAGTCAGTGTTGGAAGAAGAAAATAAATGAGTTGGAAATAAAATTCTGACCTAGAGCATGAGGGTACTATGATGACAAGTCCTGGTATTATCAATCATATTAATAGTCACTTAGAGCCCATTTCTTCATAGTGTCCACTATTGATGAGAACGACACTCCTGACACTTTCATTATAATAAGATCCTAGGGTTCACTTTTATACTGCTTCAAAAAAACTTCCTGTCACATTTGATGATCCTGCTATAACAAATGGTACATATATAACCTCTCACTTTAAATACAATTATAGTCATATAGAAGTAGTGGTGCATAAGTCTAAAAACTTGGCTTTTGTTGCTAGCTCCCCAACAAATGTTACCTCCTCTTACCTTAAAAGTGATATGATTACTCACAATTGGAACCATAAGATAAAGTATGTACCCAAGAGAAATAATAAAACAAGATCCTTTGGAGCTTACTCATTGTTGCCACTCCAATTTAAGAACCTTATTGATTTCTGATTCAGCTAATGTACTGGATAATAGTATATATGGCCTCCTCATAGGCACTCATTTCCTAGTTGAGTTTAGTACCAGAAAGTCATGTAGATCTATATTTTTTCATTTTTTTCCAACATCCCGCTTATCATCAGTGCCTGGAAAAGAAAAAAAAGGAAGAAAGACCTCAAAATTATCTATTAGAACATCCAAGGTTTGTTTAGTGATTTTTACTTAGTTGTAGGACCTAAATAAATGAGGCCCCACCTACAGTTGATGCCAAATAAAGAACGCCACTTTATCTGTCTATGAAGGTCAAATAACCCTAAGTCAAACTTCTATTGAATTTGAATTTTAATTTATACCCCAACTCTCACTACCAGAAATATCTGGGAAGCTAATCTATCAATAAAAGAACTGTTGACTTTCTTGTGAATACTTGAAACAGCTGATCAAGGACCTTAAAACGTTTTGTTAGTAAATTTAACCAATTAGCCTCAGTCTGCGAAATAAAACCACCCTTTAGTTTACGTTTGGACCCTACCTAACTATCAAATTGGATTCATCATTGGTTGCAAAACCATAATAGACCTGAAACTAAATAATCTTCAATTTTAGTGCAAGTAGATGTGAAGTTTAACACTACCCTTACTAATTGTTAAGTTCTCAGACGATTGTGCAAGCTAAAATGACTTAACAATGAATTGAAGGATAAAAACTCACTTTTCAATTAAGACTACTGCTCATAATTGGTTAGTAGATTCTCCGATAAACCTAGATAATAGCCAAGCAGCTCCGGCACTCTCACCATTCTTAAGTCTACTGGCAACAACAATTATAAGACCTTCTGTCTTCATACAAAATTAAGAAAATATTCCTCTATAATTGAGACTACTTCTCTGGCAGGCAACTGAGTACTTTTCTTCAGGAAGTATAAACACACACAACTATTTAATATAGACATACCAGTAACAGATACAAATATCAGACAGATGACAGATGGACAACAATAAATTAATAAACTAAGTGACAGTAGTTATTAATGATCAATATTTAAATGGTAAATGATGATGTTTTACTAATTGGCCAGGTGCTGGTATTATATACCTCTCAGGCATCTCCTGGCTGAACTCATCTATTAGATGAGCTCATTCATATTATGCCAATCCTCTGCTGGTCATGGCAATAATTATGGAAAATCTCCCAAGTCAATTTAGCCCATTAATTGACTAAAAATAACAATCATTTCCGGCCTGATTGAAGGCAATTTTACTCTCATAATTGGGACGATTTTGGGCTGCAAACTCAACATCAAAATCTTCCTGATTAGAGCTACATCAAAAATTGATGTCTAACTTTAAATGGTGAATAAATAAATATGAACATAAAAGATGACGCACCCCTTTTTGGGACATTGGCAGGCCTCTCAATAGCACTAAGTACGCCCTTATTTGGGATGTCTATGTTTAAGCGCTTAATAAATTGATTTTAGTAATTGAACCCAACTTCTGCATTAGTGCATTAAGATTAGTGCACTAATTTAGGAGGTGCAATTTAGTTAATGCAGTGAGAACACTTTTCACCCAAGTGGACCCATAATTGGCCATAATATGATTATATCATAGCTATTATTGGCTACAATAATTGAGACAATTTAAATAGAATTGAGGCGGGTTTGGAATGAATTTAATTTATGCAGATAAATTGGGAAAGATCAAAGGATCCATCAATGGGATTAATTTAATAGCATTGATGGTTTTCTTAAAGGGTTTATTTTTGAGTCAACCATCAAAATTTTACACTAATGAGCAACAATAATTGGTGTTTTTTTGATAATTATTAAATATGTTATCATATTTTCAAAAGATTTCACAAAATTTGTAATGATGTTAGGGGTGCAACATAAGGTAAAGATTGGTGATGCTCAACCTATCCAAGACAGGCTGTACCATTAATCAGAGGTCAAAGTATAAGTAACTATGGATTTAGGGCAGATGATGGAATTTGGTCAGTTAAAGCCCTTTCAGAGCCTGTGGATCTTTCCATTTTATTAGTCCACAAGAAGGACGGAGTCCATCTGGGGGTGATGGATTACTGTTGGTTAAACATGATAATGAGATATGACAGCCACATATTTCTAGAAATTGATGACCCCATCTAGCTCTTAGCAGGATCTCGATTATTCACCGCCATGGACCTTGCCAGAGGTTTTTGGCAAATTAAATTTGCTACTGAAAATGTAGAACAGTATTAAAAAATCACTAGAAAAGGTGTCATTAGAGCCAACTTTTATGCCCTAATGGTTATGAACGCCCTGATAACCTAAAGTGGGCAAAAGACAGCATACTTTGAGACCTTAAGATGTCTTTGTTTAGTTTCTTTAGATTATACCACCATGTTAAATTGAACCCTCTATCAAAACCTAAAGCACCTAAGAGAAGTCTTCAGATTAAATGTGAGCAGCCCCCTTGAAGTTTTTACCATTAAATTGAAACTTTTGTTGCAATAAGCGATAAAGTCTTTACACACAAGAATACTCCTGAAGGGATATCATCATTGCCTTATTTGGTGTTGCTATACAAAAAAATTTTATATTCAAAAAAGTTTATGTAGAACAAGTACTCCTTGGAATGAGCAGTTATTAACACTAAAATATCATTCAAAATGCCAAGATTAATAAGCCATCGGTTTATTCACTTTTAAAGAAATCCCATTTCATGGGAGAATTCACTACAAAAGCTCTAATTTCTTGAGAAATTCCCTAATATACCCCTATATTAGTACGCCCTGAGTTTAATAAGCCCTTCATACTTACAGATGCTAGATTTTTCTTTTTGTCTATCTTAATTATACTCCTTTCCAACTAAGTTAACCCCTCGCCTACTTCAGCAAGACTCTGACCAAGGCTGTCTGGAAAGACATAACTAAATAATGAGCATGTTCAGCTTTTCTACTAGCCATAAAGCATTTCCACCATTTTTACGTTATCATTTCATTATTGTAGTCAAAGATGCTTTTCTAAGATAGTTGCAACAGATGAAGGATCCTGACAGGTGACTTTCTTAGTGGGCCCTTAAGTTACAGAATTTTGATTTCTCTATTATACATCGCATGAAAGCTATACTCTGAACTCAATTATTCTTGCTTAACTATAAAAGTTAAATACTTTTGAGAGAGACAAGATTAGTGAGATGACTGGACAACCTGAGAATAAAATTTAGGGCCCTGGAGTTAAAGAGCAACTGAGAAGGATGACTGATCTAACTAGGATTAAGGAAGAATTATAGTACAAACGCGTTGGAGAGGCCTGGTTACTCTATGAATGCCCCTTTCCCAGGACCTTTGTTCTAATGGATATGCATACTAGGAAGAGAGAGAGAGAGAGAGAGAGAGAGAGAGAGAGAGAGAGAGAGAGAGAGAGAGAGAGAGAGAGAGAGAGAGAGAGAGAAGAGAGAGAGAGAGAGAGAGAGAGAGAGAGAGAGAGAGAGAGAGAGAGAGAGAGAGAGAGAGAGAGAGAGAGAGAGAGAGAGAGAGAGAGAGAGAGAGAGAGAGAGAGAGAGAGAGAGAGAGAGAGAGAGAGAGAGAGAGAGAGAGAGAGAGAGAGAGAGAGAGAGAGAGAGAGAGAGAGAGAGAGAGAGAAAAAGGGAGAGAGAGAGAGAGACCGTAGGACATGGAACTTTACAGAAAACCAAACTGTGGATCAAGGATGTATGATATTAGGAAGCTTGAAAGATTTTATGTTGTGATAAATCCTACCTCATCTGTATAAACCAAGGTCCCTCCAACCCCACATTACCAACTTTAAGTTGTGGGACCCACTTCTCCATCTTCTAATTTCATTATACATGAAATTTTCCTTTGCAAAACTAGAAATGTCACTAAAATATCATCCTAGAAGTAAATAAGTTCGCAATTTAGGCCAAAGTCACATCAGTTATCTCTAGCTAAAAAGCTATTACCTCCTTCCTACTCACGCAAGTCTTAACACGGCATGGTAGCTAAAAGTATTTTTGTCAGATAATAGTACAGATTTGTATATATGTGTGACTAAACTCATTTTTTAATGAATAAAAATCAAGATTTTACTATCCCCTATCACTCTTCTACTATCATGGTAGTGGTGTAACGAATGGTAAGCTTCTCCATATCATATATAAAGGTGGAACATACAAATCTGTCCCTATGTAATAAACACCTTCCCGGAGTCTTGATGGCTTAGTTAGTATGCTATCCTAGAATTATTAGGATGTCTCCTTTTAATGCTTTTTAAGGTTAGAAACCTAGTTGCTTAGCGTTCAACCATACTAAAATACTTCACTCCTGATACTGCCAATCTAGCTATGATAAGTTGACATATAATTTCTTTATGTTAGAGGCTTGTTAGATAAATGTTGATATGAATTATAGTGTGCAAAAAGGCAATGTATTATTCAACTTCGTTATTAGTTTTTCTCTTAAATTGTGCTGCATATTAGTCGACTTTGTGGCTTACTCTTTACTCCTTTTTAAAGATCCAAATCCATCCCATAGTTACACTATACTATATTCAATAATGCTCATCAGGAGGGATAGATGAGTTTTTAAATGAAGTAATTTAACTATATTTGTTATCTGTATATTCCAAATAAAAGATCACTTATAAATGCAGAAGTTGCATTTTAATTTTGTAGATCCTTAGGTTAGTATTACCTAAACTGAATGATAGTAAACTTAGCGCTAGTCTTAAATATAAAGTAGAGATAGAGTTGGACTAGCCAACAGTCACCTGTGAAAGTAGCTCATAATGGGACTCGCGCTACACAAATGGTTCTCACTCATGTGGCTGTGTTAGCGAAAAGTAGAATTCTAACCTTTACAATGGAACCATATGGCTAAAGGGGAGATGGCAAGAATAACTAATCCACTGTCTTCTAAGTCAAACCTCCTACTCCTATTCAAAATGGCATTGGAGAAAGTTGGATTCCAAAATTGGCCTCCATTTGAGGGCTACAAAGCTTATAAGTTCATTATGGAGCAGTTAAGAGAGATGGGACGGGTGTTACTTTGGGTAATCCAGCGCTTTGGCCATAAATAATATGTTATTAGTTCCATCCTTATTTTATTGTCAGCAAAAATAGGACCAGCTGATTTAGTAATATGATAATTTTTGGTATCTGAGATATCATCAAGTACTACAACGAGCAATAGTCTAACCCAGATGGGTCATTATCTTATTGGCTATCTTCAACCCACTGTAAAAAATTCCTAATTGACCAATTTTCGCCACAACATCCTAATTATGGAGACGTCTAACAGAAACTGGAAGTATGTGGATGCATTGCAGGGCCTGAATACCCAGCTTGAAGCCAGTTCAGGGGTTTTGTGGGGCAGTTAATGACAATCACAACTTTAGTGTAAACTTTGCAACAACTGAAAGAACTTACAATTAAATTAACTGAGACATGATGAACATAGGATATCAAGCCATTATCTCCGCAGGGCCGCCAGTGAATGGATTCAAGTAATGACTCAACTTAATGAGGAAGTTGAAAGTAATTTTGTCACTAAAGTTGACATACTTTCCATTAGAGGCGGTGAGGAGCTTTATCAATACGCCCAACGCGAAATGAGGGGTGGCTGAACTGCACTTGGGAAGCAACATCAAGACTAATACCTGACTCCAGTCTTAGTTCCAACATACAGAGATTGACAAGCAGCCATGCAGTGAGATTTTAAAGGATTGAGAGAATTAGTTTGGCCACTCCAAAATATAGCAGAGATCTTCTCTAGTCAAGCAATAAGCTATACCTTCATTTCTATGAACTCCATACCTCATAGACTTCCCACAAAATGAATTGGATAAACAGTAAACTATCATGCATGAAGTATGGAGATCTTGGGGACTGTGACAGTTTAAACAGTAGTTCCTAGGAGCAGGATAATAACAACACATGTAATGGTGAAATGAAGGCAAGCTGCAGGGTGTTAGATGTCAGTGCCATCGTCAAACCATGCCTACTGCTCAACTAGACATATTTTTGGAAGAACTTTTGGAAGATGAGGCTACCCAAGAAACGATGCATTAGCCTACACACTCCGTACCTACCTTTTTTACTTTCTCTGCCTCCTTCTGTGGAGATGCCATCTTCTGAACTGAGTAAATTCTGAGCATGTAACCCAGGGCCTCGGATTAGTACTGAACCATTGATGTTCAAATCAAGAGGTTTCAGTCCAGGGTTCTAACGATTCAATGCAGTTATTCTCCCTAAGTTTAACAAATATAGAAAAAAGAAGTCAATTTTGAAAGATTTAAAAACTATATATAAAGCAGATGACCTTTTTAAATCCACTAATATAATTAGCTGTTATAAGACCAGAGTTAGTATTTGATCATGCCCTACTTATCTGAGGGCATTAGACTTTTGCTGATGTGGAAATTGCTGTACTATGAGATTTTGGATCCCCTAAATGCATGGCCACTTAGAAGACTGAATTTATGGCTATTCTTTTTAAGAATAATGAAACCATTACCAAAATTGTTAACCTGATTTACCACTAGGCTCAGGTGCTTATGTGTGCTAAAGTCATGGTGGACTTTGAAATCACTAAAACCTCCAGAATGCCACTAAGAATTATTAAGAGCTGCACCATCTTTTGCTTCAGGACTTATGAATGATTTAGATACAACATCCATGATTGAATACTTGAAGAGGTGTAAATTTACATTTGAAACACCCAACGTGGAAGCCCAAAAAATTGGACCTGCGAGTTAAAATGAAAGTAACAGAGGGATTACAGAAAGCTTTCCTCTTTCATTTAGAATTTTTTGGAAATCGCTGCAACCTATCTAAGATAGCTTGTTGGATCTGTAAATCTAAGAGACATTAAGTGGCCTTTTGCCTTGAGCGCCGCCCTGGGATGGACCCTATGACCCTTCAAGAAGGTGAAATCCAGGGAAAAGTACCTCAGCAGTAGAAGGGGGATGATATACAGCCATCATCATCCAATCCTGTCCATAGTCATGAGTCATATGTGAGCCATTCTCATATAGAATAAACCAATTTAGGCATCCTTGCGGTATCAGCTATTACTAGAAGTCAGAGCACTGCCATGTAATGAGAGGGACAAGAAGCTTTTTTAAACGATACGCCACACAAATTGAAAAACAAAATCTTTTGGAGAGACTAAAGAGTCTCACTTCTACCTCTAAAAAAATAAAGCCACGCTCCAAATTAGGATTCTAAACACCCACTTCCCATGATAGGAAAAAAGTTCAAAACAATGATTACTCAAGTTGATACTCCAAACTTCTTGCAAAACTTATAGATTCACATTACTTTTTCAATTTTAACTATATATCAATATTCACATAAACATAGTTTTCTTGAAGCCATTTTTGACACAGGCCCTCCTGTGATTGCAATTTCCAGTCACTTTGCCAAACATTTAATAATAGCTCCTGATGCGGCCCAAAATCAACGATATTGAATTGCTTAGACTATGAGTACTAATTGTTAGGGAGAATATAACACTTTATCAATGAGGTCTGGCTCTCTGTAGGTTAGTGTCCCTGCTATTGCGCTTCACAATGACAATTACTAATTCTTATTGATACTAGCTTTATTGAGTTTTTGTGTTCACAATTCAAACTATGAGGAAAACACGTTTACTATCCTAGGTAAAATAATGCTTTTACTTATTTGATGGATAATCAGACTTCTCTAACTTGTAGTAATAACTATATCAATGAGGATATAATGATATTATAGTCCCCATCTGTTACCAACAAATTGCCGTATAATTCTCCTATACCTGCACCTTACTTGAGAATAAAGGCATCCTCCTAAATGCTCTAAGGGTTGTGTTTTATGTCCTTGAGATTATCAGGTGGTGTCAAATGGATTGAACTTAGAGTTACCAGAGAAATTGGTAAAAGAAATTTACTCCCCTTGGCAACCGTCAAGGACTGAACTTTTTGCTGCCTTTGGGAGAATCTCTCCAAGCACCAAGAGATCTTTGTAGTACTTGGCAACTTAACTGCTTACGAAATATTTGTCAAGAAGGTCAGAAGATCACGTTCAAAAACTTACTCTACTAGAAGAAATTTGGTAAGTACATGATTTCAGAAATCTGGCAGAGTTTGGCTTACCTGAACTGTCCCTACCATACTATGCAGTTGTTCTTTGTGAACAACCCAATGGGCTAACTGAGGATCAAAAAGATCAAACAATAGACTTATATAAATTATGCTCTAGCATTTGTGAAAAACAACTACAAACTGGGGTACTCTGTGGGGATTCAACACCATATTGATACTGGGGATAAAAAAGTTTATTTAATTGCAGCTGATAAGGAGAATTAAGACCAGTGACATAGAGATGCAGAAGGAATTGAAGAAGCTTATATGTTAAGGTTGATTGTGCTTTCACGCAGATCATGGGCCAGTCTGATACTCATAGTTAAAAAAGATGGCTCTAATAGAGTTGTTATTGATTATAAATGCTTAGATAATTTAGATAAAAAGAATTCTTATTTTTTACCCTGAATAGATGACGCTTTGGACCAACTAGTGGGAGTCTAATATTTTGCAGCTCTGGATCTCATTAGCAGCCGCTGGCAGATTAACCTGCCTCCTGAAGGCCAGGAAAAGTGCACTTGAATACTTCAAAGGTTTGTTTCAACCAATTTAAAATGCTCCAAGTGTTATGTAACTTTCTGACCACCTTTATAGCAGACTATGGATACTATTATGGGGAATTTAAGATGAGTTGATTTTTGGTTTACTTTGATAATAAAAATGTGTTTTTGAAACTATCACTAAAATTTATCACACTTGGAAGAAGTTTTTCAGAGGCTAGGTCAAGCGCAGTTTAGAAAATTAAGCCTAGTAAATGTCAGTTATAAGCCTCATATGGAGTATCTAGGCCATATATTCAACACCTGATGAATATACCACAGCCTTAAATATTGACGCCATCATCTGAATGAGAGAACCAGAGTAAGAAAGAAATCCAAGAGTTACTTAGTGTTATCATATACCACCGTGGAGTCATATTAGAATATACAACTTTCCAAACCTCTATTACATCTGCTTCAATAGGGAATCACCTTCCAATGGTCTCAAGTATACAAGGACTCTTTTGAACAGCGAAGAAATCCTTTACAGAAGACCATATCCTTAGATATTCAAACTTAATCAGCCTTTTATAGTACAATCTGACGCATCTCTCACAGCTATGGAGCTTTAGTTTCTCAGACAATTAATGGAGAAGATGAACCAGTGGCTTTCAAGCAGTCGTGTATTGGACAGGAACAAGTGAAATTAAAATGTCACTGAGCAGGAATGTTTAGCCTTTATATATGTCTGTAAACTATTTGATTCTATATACACGAGTTTAAGTTTAATATTCTCACTGACCATACTTCTTTACAATGGTTGTATAATATTTGGGAACCCAAAGGTCAGTTAGCAAAATTGGCCTTATAACGACAAGCCTATGGCATTAAGATAGTACATGCTGAAGAGAAAAATAGAATGCTGATGGACTTTTTTGGCTTCCTGTTGTAGAAGTAATATCCCCTTTGCAGACCAACTTTATAAGAAAATGACGATGAAGAACTAAACTAACAAAAAGTCTGCTATTCGCCGCACCTTAGATCAGCTATTGAATTACACTAAAATCTGTGATGGGAATTGTATAAAATTGTGGGAGATGACAAAAGTTTATATCTCTTTACCTTTGACGCATCCAGAAATAATCATGCAAGCTCTTTACGCAGCAGATTGTGAAGGCTTACTTAAGATTAAAAAGTTAAATCAATATGGTTATTTTTCTGAATTCTTATGATTCTATTAAAAATTTTAATGAAATGCCGTGCATTTCATGCCCATCAGCCTTATAAGTATACAACTACAAAAAGTAAGTTAATCCTGATGGTAATTCATAAATTGTCCATAGATAATATAGTATCCTTCTCAACCAGCGCTTTAAAATTCAAATACATCATAGTAGCAATAAATATCACTAAGTGGATCAAAGTTTGGGCCATCAGAGATCCTGGGGAGACATCAGCTGAAAAACTATAATGTAACAGATGATACATCAGAATGGTTGTCCTTAAATTATTCTCAGTGACAATGTAACTAATTTCACATCTTACTTTTTTCCCAAGCTGAATGAGCCAATGGGGATTCACAGAGTTCTTACCATTTCTTAAAGTTCAAGGACCAATGGAAAGGTATAACATTCCAACACTACTTTAATAAAATCTTTTGGAAGTTTTTTAACAATTCTACATCTTATTGGGCCATATATCTGGACTAACCGTTTTTCTTATAATTACAGTTACCATAGTAAATGGGATACCACCTTTCCAGTTTTTGCATGGTTGACAACTTATGCTATTGTCTTTGTTACATTCAATTATTAACAGCGAGAACGAGATTTGACTATCTGAGTACTTTGACTAGCTTGTAAAAGCCCTTATTTAAATTTAGATCAAAGCTTATGAGAAGCTCTTAATATAAAAATTAATCAAAAAAGAGAAAGAAAATTTACATAGGCTCACAGTAGCTAGCTTTGTAGTTGGCAATCAAATTTCTTACTATAACACATATGGATTTGGTAGGACACATAAGCTGGCTACTTTATGGAAAGGACCTTATATTGTAGTTGATTGGGTCACGGCCAAAGCATACACTATTTTAAGCTTGCTTGATGAGAATAGTTAATTTTCTTCACTCCAAATTTCTTTGACCTTATTTTTAGTACTAGATGGTCCCAACCCGAGGGGGATTCATTAATGTAATTTCTTTGACCTTATCATAAACCAGATTGTCTCATTAAAAATCAGGTTGTAAACCAAGTCAATTAGTGAAAGTGTTGGATAATCAATAGCTTGATTTTGACTTGCAAACTAAAATAATAGTAAAATCCCAGCTCCGTTATTAAATTTTACTTTAATATGAGTTGCATTGTAGTTGAACCAATAACTTACCATTCAGACCTTTTTTGAAAAATCAATTCCCTCCCATAATTGCATTGCACTATATTTGATAAAACTTCATCACAAGAGCTCAGGTGAATCTTGAATGAAGTGGTATGGCCATAAGTATTATTATTTTTATTTCAAATAAAAAGATCGCTATTAATTATCAACCTTTGCTAATTCTTCGTTTAGATCCTAAGAATAGCCTTAACTGTACTAAAGGATTGGAAAATTTTCCGCTTGGTCATACTATTTGGTAGAAAGAGTCAGACTGGCCAACAATAACATGTGCAAGTAGCGTGTAAAGGGACCTCGCGCTACAAAGGCTCTTGTGCCAAAGTCCTTATAAACAACTAACAAAAAGAAGGCTAAACAATGTAATGCTCATAAGTATGTTTTTCCTGAGTATCAATGAAAACATGAGTACACTTTTACCACAATTGACCTGGGGGAAGAGCTCATAAGATTGGATATTTTGTTGTCTGATCCTATTGAGTGACTCATCACCATTGGACTGAATACCCAAGTAATTTTGTCAAACGGGAACTGCTGTTATTAAAGTTCACTTAAGGTTCCTCATGAGTTATGTACCTAACAGTAAGACCTTGAGAGGAATTTTAGTAGAGACAATGGTCAAACTGGTTCAATTACAAGCCAAACACTGATGAGTTGAACTTTGGTCAATGGGAACTACTAATTAATGGATCCATTGGTCTACACTTAATATACAAAAAACTAAAGGTTTATAAAAATCCAAAACTCTTTCATTTAGCTCAAAGTAATTAACCATTTTTTTTAACTAAGGGCAAAGCCCCTAAAGAATATAAAAGATCTTGCCGCTCAAAGGCCAGATATATTGAATGGAAGCATGTACCAGCAAAGATTATTAATATCCCTTACTTTATATTAAGAAAGAACGCTTTATAACACACCTTGTTTAGTTTTTAAATCCAAGGCGCACAAGTTCCTTAGCAAAGAATCTAACTAGGAAGCCCTCTGAAGCTATAATGACCTATAATTGTAATGCCTTTGAAGGAACGATGAATAAGAATTCATGAAAACATGAAACCCAAGCGTGATATCAAAGAATACGAACTTTTTATCTCGTCTTCCCACCATAGCCTAAGAAGACAATCTGAACAATGAATATTAGATAAGATGATCTCTCAAAAGTACAACAATGAACATGAAGGAGTAAAAGAAATTAGAGAAACTTTGCAAGAATACCCTTGCCAAAAGTAGGAAACCTATAGATGTGTTAATGATCATCAGTACTCAATACTAATGCCAACAGCGAAAAGAGATATAATTATTGGTGCCCACAAGGTGATGAGGAATGGGTGATATAAAAAAGAATATGCAGCGATTGAGGTTGCACTAGTATAGGGAAATGATTTTTTATTCGAGAGAACATCAAATGTTGCTGATAATGTCAATAATAAGCCCTGAAAATCAAAGGACAGCTTAATCTATAATATAAACTTTAAATTTGCTTGTTATACTTTCTCCATTAATGTTATAATTTCACTTTAACAGTTATGGGTAATTAAAGTAGATAGCAATGTCTACTGATCACTTCTCACCAAGTTTGTGGAGGCTAAATAATTAAGATTTAGGCGCCACAATGACGGTTATGCTCATTAAAAATTATCTATTGACATGAATACTTACAATTATACAGAAGGATAATGGGACTAATTTCACGTCTCATGTAAACCCAAGTTTAATGAGCAGAATCATATTTGAGAGGTATTCTTCATGCACTATCACCTGAGACCAGTGGCATGTTGGAACAGTTAAATGGCACATTAATAGATAAAACTAAAAAGCTAACAAGGGTAAGCTACCATTGAGCCTTAACTATTATCTGTTTTATTACTTAAAAATACTAATTACACTCATCTTTTGGCAATCGCCCATCCATTTTCTTTTTTAGGAACCATAACGTGTTTTCAAAATTAATACACTTGTGTTTATGAATAAAATAAGTTAAACTAAATATCTAAAGATCCTCACGTAGAAATTAATAAAATTACAGAGTGAAGCATACTCAACGCGCTGGCTCAAAAAATAAGGTCACAAAAATTGAATTTAAAAAGGATCTACGGACCTTGCACAATTTCATCATGCTAGTTGGTTTTTATATTATGATAATCTTGAATTTGGATCGACTAACAAACTTGAGTACATTTTGAAAAATGAGATAATAAAACGTCCATCAACGCTTACGATCTAGAAGTTACCATTAGATGTCACCAGAGAATTTTATACAAAGCTCTTATAGAATTTCTTAGAAGGGCTAGCTTTTAGCAACTAATTTTCAATAACCAAGTTGACACCCAAACCTTGTTCCCTCTTTTTGGTCAGATGAAGAAATTGAGATTTTGTGATGACTAAATAATATTTCTAAACTACTTAATTTTAATTATATATAAATAAATAGCTATTTGACTGGGGCCTTTATCAGTAATTTACCCCTGCTCTAGCGTTAATTTATAGAATTACTTTTCTATAGATTCTCATGGGCTGCATCCCCAATAAATAACTTTGGATACTTCAATACTCGACTTCATGGCCACGTAAACTTGTTGTATTACTTACTAAGATTTAGTTAGTATCAACTCCAAGATCTGGTAGTCATTATTTAAAATCAATGATCAATTCCTTCCCTGCTGGAGCAAGCCTGAATAGCTAATTACTATCCATTCACTTTACTCACACAGACATATAGCTCAAAATACTTATATTATTGACTATCTTGCCCCCAAACCATCATATAATTATTGTTGTTCGTGTTTAATATTACCCTCAGTCAATTGTCAGAAATCATTTATATTAGGCCAATTAGATTTTAAGTTATAATTGGCTTAAGACTAGGCACTAGTCTATCACTCTTCAGTTTTACTATGCAACTGACTAAAATCTGCTAACTGCTTCTCAGTTATGACTTTACACTATGGAAAATATGGTGTTTAGGAAGCATCTAATATAAGGACTGTTAATTGAAAAGGGGATTTATTTTTCTAGTAGAAGAATTTAAAGCCTACCAACAAGCCAGATGAACAACCTAGAAAGCAATAAGCAATATCAATAATACAATATATGGTGAACTTTATTTAATTTGATATATACGTTTTCCATTATTTGTGATTTAAATATAATTTCCAAGATCTCTGTTATTATATAGATTACCTTTATTTAATGTGCAAAACAAACTTCATAATTGAAACACAATGCAAAGGGCTAAAATTAACATAGTACTGACAGGTAAGTATTATTCTAAATTTAAAAAAAATATAAGTTTAGATGTTGTAAATAAATGATAATCAAGGCATTAATTTTGAGTAAATAAAACATTGAATGAATGTACAGTGCAAAGAAAGATGTCTTGAATATTTTTTAGATGTTATTCCTTAGTATATAACAGATAGGTTTGATCACCTAGTAGGCTACTTGGGTCAAAATAGCTACTATTAAAATCATTTATCCCATATACAATATTAGAAAAATCATAATTGGTGGCTTTGGTGTAGGTGAAAAATTACATTCTTAATGCGCTATAGCCATTTTTTACTTTAGCCATCTAATGAACATCAATTATAATATTATTAAATAAAAGAGGTAAAGATAGGCGTGACGGCATCTGAAGTTGATTCAGTACTGTTATAATTCGGCATAATTGTTGAGATATGTCATAAAGGATTTTTGCACAGGGTTTGGCCCACTAAGCAATAGAACTGACAATATGACAATCATGGCCCTCAGTAACAACAGAATAAACTTAATTTAACAAACATGGGGCACTTGCTCCCACTACATTATTTTATTTAATATATTAACACAGCGGATCCTCACTGTTCTGCTCACTATATCCTATTAACAACCTCCTCTCTCTTAATTGTCCATCTTGCTTATATACAGCAGCTTTGGATGATACTGCTCTCATAGCTTGGACCATTCTGTTCCACCAGTTCTCCTCATTTTGGCTTGTTATTCTTTAGTCCTCAATCACCCTAAATTCAGGCAATTTAATTTATATCTGTCATTTGTTGACATCGCCTTATCACATATACTAGAGATGATCCAATAATAGCCCATTATATCCCAATATCACCTCATCTTGAGGCACTTGAATAATTGTAACTGATATCATTTTGATAGATTCTTTCTAATCCGCCCTAACTGTCCCAAGATTATTGTCCAGTCATATTGGAATCATGATATTACCCCCTCCTTGACTGGACAATAAGGCTCCTATTGCTTGTATAGTCAGAGTAACTTTGCATGCGCTTGGTTAATAATCTGACCACTTGTGGAGTCCTTGATGGTATATACATCACGTGTCCAGTTTTCTCTAATACTTCAAACGGACCAATCTAAATACTGGACAGCTTGTGTTTTCGTCCAAACCTGTGTTGGTCATGGAAGAGAACCATATCACATTCTTTGAACTGTGCCAACCCGCTATGACAGAACTAATCAGCAGCTTGATTACTGATCTTCTTGGCTAGGATGAAAGAATATGCTTCAGTTTGCAATTTGATCAGAGTGTTCACAAGGTTAGTCAAATAGTGGTGGGGTTCCATTCTGCTGGTGTCTTCTACACATGAATAAAGTAACGCCGGAAGAGCTGGGTGTTGGCCATAGAGTAGTTTAAAAGGGCTCTTCCCCATGGTGGAATGGTAACTAATGTTATAAGCAAACATGGCAGTGGAAAGGATAGAACTCCAATCAGAAGGTTGATCTACTACTAGTTTTCATATTATGTTCACTAAAGTTCCATTCACCCATTCGACCATTCCATTAGATTTGGGGTGGTATGGAGTAATCAGAACCCCGCAGATACCCATAAGATCATTCAGTTTGGGGAGGATGTGCAAGTTAAAGTTGGTTCCATTATCAGTGAGAATGAACTGAGGGCAGCCGTGGTGCTGAATAATGCATTCCATTTAAAACTTGGCCACTGTAACTGCCCCCAAATCCATATATATATATATATATATATATATATATATATATATATATATATATATATATTGCCCTCGCTTCAACCCACTGGGTCAAGTGATCGATAGCCACCAGAATGTACTTACACTAGTTAGCTCCTGCTGGCAAGGGACCAACGACATCAAGGGAAACCGTATGCCAAGCAAAATGTGGTTTCATACCTGATACAAAGTCTTACGGCGGAATGGGTCTTCACTTGGCACTGATGGCAACAGGAAGTGGTTTTGAGCACATCAAAGTCCATTCCTTCCCAATAGTAACAAGGGCACAACAACTCCATTGTCTTGTGCACCCCACCATGTCCGACTACCTTGTGGGCACTCATAATAATTACCAGCTGTGCTGAGGGTTGCAGAAAATTCACTGTAGAATCGCCAATCTACTTGTACAGTTCCCCATTCCAAAGGAAGGTATTTGTTCACATTTCATTCAACGCTTTAATTACTTGGGGCGGTTCATTGTTATACTTTCTGCTGAGCATTTTGTCAAACACTATGTCACTTAGTCTGCTCTAACTGAAATTGTTGGCAATCTTGATTAGCAATCTGCTTTTTGGTGTCTTTGCTCCTGTTTGATGAAGAATTTCGAAATTTTAAGCTTGCAGCTTAAGAGCCCATCAGGATAGCCACCCCCTCAGGCTCTCTCAAATTCTGCAACCAGCATAACGATGCATGATCCGTTACAACTTTAAACTTTACTCCATGCAAGTAGACTTGAAACTGATTATATGCATAAATCACCGCTAAGCACTCTTACTTGGTTATGGTGTAATTTCGTTCATGGGAATTCAAGCTATGACTGCAGTACGCCACGGAGTGCTCCTCCCCCTCATCATCCTTCTGAGACAGGACCACCCCAACAGCGGAAAGTGATGAATCCATCTGCACTATAAAATCTTTATCAAAATAAGGGTAGTGCAACATAGGCGCACTAATTAGTGCCATTTGAAGTGTATCAAAGGCACATTGGCGCTGTACCATTCATTTAAACATGGCATCCCTCTTTAGTAGCTCAAACAGTAGACCTCAAATGCAATTGAAATTGGGTATGAAGCGTCAGTAATAACTCAACATCCCCAAAAAACCTGAATTTCTCACTTACTAACTGGCTTAGACATCTTCTGGATAGCCTCCACCTTGGCGGGTTGGGGTCTTAGCCCAGTTGCATCTACTGAAAAACTGAGGTACTCCAGCTGATCCTTGAAGAAGTGACATTTCTGGGGCTTGACCTTAATATTGGCCTCAGACAGTCGGCAAAATATCTCTTCCAAATGGGTAAGGTGTTCAGTGAACGTGCAAGGGAAGACACTAATATCATCAAGGTATATGAGTACATATGATAGTTTCAGATTGCCCAGCATTTGTGTTCATTGCTCGTTGGAACGTAGCTGGGGCATTACATAGCCCTTGCAGCAACCGAGTTGGTTGTAAAAGCCCTTTGGATGTGATTATGGCGCATTTTCTTGTTCCACCGTGGGCAACCCAAAATTTCCAATAACTGGATATCAAATCCATTGTTGAGAAGTAACGATCTCCACCTAACTGATCCAGTACATCATCAATCCGCGGAGAGGGTATGAGTTTTTTTGGTGACACTATTGAGCTTCATGTAGTCAGTTACTATGCACTTAGTACCATACTTCTTTTTAACAATTAGGACAGGCAAAGCCCATGGACTCTTAGATGGTTCAAGCTTTCCCTGCTCTAGAAGCTTGTCAATCTCCTCGGTGATGACTTCTTCAGCTGCCCTTGATTGGTGGATTTGCTGAGACCAGATGAGGGATGACCCCCAGTGTCCAGCTGATGAACACCCCCTGAGCGCACCCTAAATCATGATCATTGACAGCAAAAATCTCTTTGTATTTGTGAAATAAAGCTTCCACCCAATCCTTCTGGCCTTCCAATAACCCCAATAAATTCTCCCGTGATTTGATTGCCATTACACTGAGATGCAGTTTGAGGGGCAGACCAAATTCATCCAGAGACCCAAACTTGTGAATCTGATTGAACTCCCCAACTGGGTTCAAATGTAGATATGCTATAACTCTATGCCGGTGGATTTAAATTGGTATTTTCTGAAGATTTGCTATCAATACCTTGATCTCCCCATGGCCCAAAAGTATGATACCTGGAGCCATGTGTGGTCAAGCCAAAAATGCTGATAAGGCGAATGATCTCCCCATAGAGCCCAGCTGGCACTTCCACCTCTAACTCAGTGTCTACTATTACTTGATGTCCAGAGCGAATGGATGTAGTTCCAGCTGCTCTAAGCGGTAGCCCATGATATTCATGTATCTGATGAGGAAGGGCCCGAGCTTTCCCTTTTAATTGATGATAACGCACTGGAACCACCCCATTGCTGTAGGCAAAGTTGATTTTTCCCATATGTACTAGGCCTTTGGCACACCGCTGGAGATAAAATAAATTGGGATCCGCTGTCCCAAAATGGCTAGGGTCTCTTCCGTCATGTCAATGACAGCCCCATAGTGTCGCATAAAAGAAGTCTCAATCAGCAGATCATAGTTGCTATTTGGTGATACTACTGCCAGAGCCACAACAACAATAGATTTAAACTTTAAGGAAAGCACGCTATACGCTCCCTAAGAGACCGTGGTTTCTGCTCCAGTGATCCCATACACCATCCAGTGGTCTATGTCAGGTTTTAAAGACAGCTTCGAGACCAACTTAATGGAAAAAATGTAACAGGAGCGTCCTTATCAATTATAGCTTATACTCAGGTTTTGGCTACCACAATGTCAAGGTAAGTTCACTCCAAGTAAGATAAATGTTGGCTATTTACTACGTGTACACTTAGCGGTTTATGTTTTTCAGGAAACTTATAATATCCATACTGACTGTAGGGTACTCTGTTATAATAGCGGCCACTGGAAGAGCGACCTATACTCCTTAGAGACAACACATATGCAAATGGTTCTAGCTGATCTGACGGACTTTTGTCAAACATTTGACAAGTGTAAGGCTTTGGATACTCTGGAAGCCCTATGTAAGCCATTTCTTTGACTTGTGCTTGGGTCAGCACATTTACTCCCCCAACCAGCGGTTATTAGAGGAATGTATCGTCATACTGGGAGGCTTCTGCTGCAATTGGTACAGTAGATTTAGGTGGGACATATGAATTTAAGATAGCGGAAGTAGAGAGTCCCATATCTAATCTGCTCTGACTTTACCCTGATAATTTTGATTCTATTGTACATAAGGGGTTTGTCAATTGGGGCACCATCATCCCATATGTTCAGTGCGACTGCAATTAAAACAACTTACTCCATAGGGCCTATGCCTGTGATTAATATAAGTCAGCCCACTTGGAAGGTGTAAAAATTTACTTAAGGGTTATTATCAGTTTACAACCCTAGTAACCTTTTTACTGCACAGGTTCAGTTTCCTTGTGCACTTTGTCGCGTTGTATAGTAAATTATCATTTGATAATAGTATGACAACTATTATCCATAGTTGAGTATGAATTTTTATAAATCAGCCCAACGCTAAGCTGATATCCCAATTAATTACTTATGATGTCATAATAGTAGGGATTCGTTCCCTTGTTCTGTCTGACCCAATCTTCGCTGAGATACCCTGGTAACAATCTCTTCAGTCCAACACACAGTCAGCAGCTATCCCCAATTGTGACTCCTTCTTTTCTAGATCCCCGCTTGGATCTTTACTCTTTTCTCTAAGAGTCTTTCAATTATTGCACACAGCAATAATATTCTTGAGAAAGAATATCACAATGGAAGCTGATGATAGTTTACTCTTTAAACTATATCCTAAATGAATAAATTAGAACTATATAATCTTTGTTCTTGTAATTACTCCCTTTTTTATTATAGTACTCCCTAGAGAATTTACAGTGGGGATTTGGCCATCTAACCCTCAGTTGACATCTCTTCAATGAAATGGCAGCCGTTGCCATTGAATCACCCATCCTTGTCTCAGCAGCGATGGTCTTCCCTATCATGGCTAGGATTCTGTCATTGGACATCGTTGAGACCTAAAACGGAAAGTGTCAGAAAACGTGTCCCTAAAGTTTTCCTCTTGATCCAAGTGAACCAACCATACTGGTTAGAAACCTACTTCTGTAATGGAGCGTATTTACCCATTAAGGCAGGCCACACACCAACCGATTGATTTGCTAGTTGCAGGCGGCATCACTCTCCTTGCAACTTGCTAAACATTCCCAATCAGTTGGTGATGAAACCTGACAGATCCCAGTAGGCATACCTGATAGTTAATCACTATCAGATGCCCCTATTTCATTGGCAACTCCACCCAATGAGATCTTAATTATTTTTCCAGATTTCCCCAATGGATACGACCAGGCAAAGATTCCAAAATCCCCCAAACCATAGTTACTTTAAAACTCAGGCCAACTGATTTCTAATTCACTTTGCTTAGGTAATTTTCCCCTAGAAATCCCTGGTAATCTAGCAGGCTGAGAACATGGGCAAAATACCAACACATCCCCCTCTTGCCTAGATTTCCAGTGAGAAAAGGACTGGGGCATGAGAACACCGCTTCAGACACTTGATCAAATACTTCATTGGTTCAAGCAGAAGACACTCGTCAATAATCAATGCTGTCAGAAATAACCTTTGGCATATGGCGCTCTTCCTCTTTCTCCTCGCTACCACCTTCTCAGAGCGCAGTCCCCATGATCTACTGTCATGCTGGGCTGATCAATTTACTCATGGCAATATTAGTCCCAGGATCTGGTTTTTCCCCCATCATGGCATATGACCCACTGTCATATTCAGGATTCTTGATCTGGCGTCCTTAATTTCCTGATTTTATCCTTGCCCAAGACATGAGACTCTTACCATCAATGTCTGTTTGCAGCTCAATTAAGAATACATAATTTTGTTCGCTCTTGTTATTTCTCTCATAACCTCTTGGCTCAAGTCATTCCTAATTCTTCTCTTGGAGCTTATCCCATTAATTTTGAGACTAATTTCTCCAAAATTGGAGCTAAATGGATTGTAGAGTGCATAATGCCAACTTCCATATAAATCTAACATCCCCTCTCTCATCCAGCTCATATGTCAAATTCTTAGTTGCAATACCAGCAGCTTCTAAATAGTTTGTCTGATCAAGACCTCCAGCTCTTCCAGCAGATGAGTTGGGATGCTCTGTGGTACCTCTTTTATGGTCCTTCCAGGACTCATACGCCTAGTCTGGCGCCAGCGGCTAGTCCTTCTGTCAAATTACCAGAGATGGTAACTAATCCCTCTGAAACCAGGATGGCAATCATTTTAAACAACTCTCAGCTGATTCTTCCTCTGCCGTTGATTCCAGAATTAGATTTCAAAACTTTCCTGGATTTGGTTTTTTTGCTGATGCACCGACCATTGTCATAGATGCTCCAGAGATTATGCCATTTGCTCTTGATCACTCATTTCTTTCCAGGTCAGACATGCTTCCCGAGTTCCTCTTCTGACTCAGACAATATTACAAACCCGCTGTTCTGGCTACTGAGCTCACCATTGGTAACAGTATTTACTTTGAGCTCCCCTACTCTGAACTCCAGGCCCAAGCCACCAAGGCTTTGTCCCTAGCGCTGAATCCCTCTGATCTTGATAACATCATGGATTGGTATACTGCTACTTATGCTCTTTGCTTTGCTGGCCAAGTTCTTCAAAGTTGGTCCACAAAGCTTCCAGCTTTGCCTGGGTTCACCGCTCCTTCATATTTAGCATCCAAGAAGCCCGTAGTTATTTCTTGCAGAATGCCATCAGCTCCCTACATGACTATCTCTTAGCTGATGCTTCCCTTCATTATCTTCCGCTGATGGCGTTGATAGGGGGCATGATTTGGCAACCCCCATCAAGCATCCATTGTTCATTGCTGGTCCATTTATCCAGTGTTCTTGATGAAGCTCATTGTCAGGCGCTTAAGACTAATCTTCCAGCTCTAGTACCATAATGGGATTACTCAGTTTTTTGCTGATTGCCTCTTATTATACTGTTGCATTCCTTTCTGCTTTGGGGTTTAACGATTGGCTTCATCTAACATCTAAATTTCCCTTCCCCTAGTCGCTTTCTTTCAGGGCTCTGCATCCGCTCAAAGAATGTGGTTTCATGTAGGTCTAGCCCTCACAAGCATCCGATCTCACATTAATTTTGATGGGCTGTTCATTCCTACCATGATTCATCCTCCCTCCCCAAGAGGCGACATAGGCGGAATCATACCCATATTATGGACAATTAATAAAATTATAAAATTTTTAAAATTTATATCATTTTTTTCTCTGTGTGGTCTATAAATATATATATATATTTCCAATATCTTTTATCAATTTTTTTCTTTATTCTTCTTATTTTCCATGGGACTTGACTTGTTTTGGTTCAGCGGTCCATCTTTTTATTTTTTTTCCCTAAACCGGGTCTTGGGTACTTAAACCTGCCAGTTTTCTACGGTTTAGAGGTCCTTTTTTCGGACTTGACATAATCATCAGGACATGACCAACTTAATGGTTCATTGGTCCTTTGGAAACTTTTTTTTCATTGATCCATCGCTTTAGATACTTAGCATGGAATTATTTACAACTCTTCCATCCAAGAGATTCTTGATGGAGTAGGCATCATTCGCCATCTTGGCGATCACTTCAAATGGACCTGACCACAATGCATCCAGTTTGTTTCTTCTCCCAAAACCATGTATTACAATAGGCAACTTTTTCCCCTATTCAATATTCTGCTAAGGCTGGTTGGTTCTTATCATCCATCAATTTCGCTTGTATCCTTTTCTTTAAAGTTGTATCAAATGCTTGAAATTGTATATCAATCATAATTTGTCAGTCAGTTCAAATATTGCTCAGTACTCATCCCAGATGTAGGTTTCACCACCAAATATAAAATTGGTGGCAACGCAGCCTTTCTCCCGTACAACAACTCAAATGGCATCTTTCCTGTCACTGTATAATGACTGATATTTTAGGCAAATGTCACCAAGCTCAGGTACATTCCCCATGCAGAAGTTCTTTCTGCGACTAGCTTCCTCACGTCATGGCCAGCATTCCATTCACCCATTCTACCAATCTGTTTGTCTCCAGCTGGTAGGGTACTGACAAGACTCCTCTGATCCGCATTATCTCATTCAATCATGGGATCACATGAGACGTGAAGTTGATCCCATTATTACTAAGCAGGAAATGTGGACATCCATGCCGGTATACTATTTGATCCAGGATGAACCTCTCAGTACTGGTAGCATCTACTTTTGGTAGGGCCTTCTTCTCGACCCATCTTGTTAGATGGCCAATGGTAACTATAATGTACTTGGTTCCCACTGTGCTCATTTTCAGTTGTCCCATCACGTTGATGGACATCATGTGCCAGGCAAATCCAGGGCGGACCAGTAATTATCCAGTTGTATTCATGTGGTTTGTGCAGCTGGCACTCCTTGCAACAAGCTAGATAATCTGCAACATCGTAGTTGATGGATTCCCAGTAATAGTACTGGCGAATATGATTGGTTGTTTTCCTCATGCCTCTATGCCCAACAACTTTGTGAGCTTCTTGCACTATAGCTGCTCTTTCTGACGGCTTTGGGAACAATAAGTGCTTCCCATTAATCGTCATAAATACTTGTCCATCCATGATCTCAGTGTTTTCCATCTCTTTCTGAAGTGCGCCTTGGATTTTTTAGGGCTCATCCCCAATTTTTCCGTCGACCATTCTCTGCAATAGCTCATCCACCTGTGGGTATACCATCTGGAACATTGAAAACCGCAATAAGCCATCTGCTTTCTGGTGAGAAGCCCCCACTCAGTGGACAATCTTGCAATCATAAGCCCGGAGCTTAAGTGCCCATTGGGCCAGTAGTCCTTCTGGCTCTCTCAAATTGTGCAGCCAATGCAGCAAAGAGTGGTCCATTACCACCTTAAAGTGCGTTCCACGGATGTACACCTGAAAATGATTGCATGTGTAAATGACCTCAAGGCATTCCCACTCAATCACAGTGTAGCTCCTCTCAGTGGCTGAAAGTGTCTGGCTCACATATGCCACCGGATGTTTGTCCCCAAGTTTGTCTAATTGGCTTAGTATGTCACCAATTGCCATCAACAAAGCATCAGTTTGAATAATAGACTCCTAATCAAAATTCAGATATTTCAGCATTGGAGAATCTATTTAATACTGGCGTAGCTCATCAAAGGAGTACTGGGCCTCTTCATTCCATATGAATCCTTTTTTTGGATCCTTCAATAAAATGGAATAATAGCTCTGCTATTCAGGCAAAGTCCCAAATAAATCTTCTGTAATATCTGACCATCTCAAGGAACACTTGGATGTCTCAGACACTCTTTGGTACAACCATCCGTTCTATGGCTACTATCTTCTGGGTTTGCAGCTGCAATCCACTGGAGCTGATTACAAATCCCAGTTATTCCAACTCTTTCATTAAGAAGTAGCACTTTATTGGCTTGATCTTCAGGTTAGCTGTGGACAGTCACTTAAATACTTCTTCCAAGTGGTGTAGGTGATCAGTAAATGTCCTACTGAACACATTTGTATTGTCCAGATATACCAGGACACATGACAAATTCAAGTATCTTAATATCGCATACATGGCCCTCTGAAACGTTGCAGGTGCATTACATAGACCTTGGGGCATCCTCATTGGTTGGTATAGCCCCTGCGTGTTAATAATCGCGCATTTTTCCTGGTCTTCTTTTGGCAAGTCAATCTGACAATATCCTGAGATCAAATACATTGAAGAGAAATACTTCACTTCTCCAAATTGATCTAGTGCATCATTGATCCTCGGTAGGGGGGTACAAATCCTTCTTTGTAATTTTATTCAGCTTTTGGTAGTTGATCACCCCCCAGTTGGATACATCCTTTTTCTTCACAATCAGAATTGGACTTGATGATGGAACTAGAAGCCCATGCTTCACTAGTTTGCTGATTTTATCCTCCACTACCACTTTGGCAGCTTTTGATTATCAGATCAGTCTCATCCTGATTGGAATATTTCTCTCAGAGTTGACCTTGTGGATCACATCTCATGCATATCCCAAATTGTGGTCATCCTAAGCAAAAACTTCCCAATACTTTTTGAATAGTTCAAGTACCTGCTCTTACTGGCCTTATGACAGATCAGCGAGCTTCTCTCAATCAACTAATAGGTTGATACTTTTGGTTACCCCAGCTGGTAATCTCATCTCATCAAGAGTTCTAAAATCGTGGAATCTCCACAAATTGGTTGTCCGGATTTTTTGTCTCTTCTTAGGTCTGAAACTTATAGACTATAAAAATCAATATTTTATATATTTTTTGTATTTTTTGTATTTTTTCTTTTTGCAATGGGACTTGCAACCTACAAAATGGTTATAGGAACTTCTTTATCCTTTCATCTAAACTGGGTCCTAGGTACTTAAACCTACAGGTATTATGGTTCAAAATCTTATCCTCTTAAGATTTAACCAACCATTTGGTTCAGTGGTCCTCTTCTAGGACTTGTCCAAAATCTCAGGACATAACCATTTAATGGTTCAGAGGTCCTCTGGGAACTTTTGCAATTATTTTCTCTTAGGCTCAATACTACTGATTAGTATTGACTTTTCTCACTATACAACCAGCAGCGCTGTCTCTTCATGTATAGGCTACACTTGCCAACTTTTGGCAATTCTCTTGAATATTATGCTTTTATTCCTGACTAGTTATTCGTCCAACAGGTCCTAATTTCATCTCTTATTTCGGCAACTGATGCTTTGGATCCTCATATCTCATTGGCCAACAGATTTATCCGATTGTTCAGATCGTTTTTCTCCTGAAAAAGAATTTTAGCATTTATTGCCATCCCATAATTACACAGGTCGTTCTAGCCTCGATAGCTTCATCCAATTTCTCCTGAATTGATGAACTCATATCCAGTAATTTATAATCATTGGTTGAGTGTTATTAAGTCAAACAATTTTCTCCACTATCTTGGATCAATCATTTTTTATTTTGACTTCATATCTTCATTTGTATGGCAATCCAATTCTACGAAAATAGCTTCCTATTTCATCCAATGCCTCATCTAAACACTCACTCCTCAGGACTATTTCTAGCGGACCCAATTTTAACCCAAGTTGGCCTTGCTGGCTCTTGGAATATTTCCAGCGGGCCCAATTCCAACCCAAGTTGGCCCTGCTGATACTCTTCATCTCAAGTAGATGTCCGGTGAAACTGGTTTCCTTGCAGCACTATATTTCCATATCTAGGCTGCAAGTCCTTTTCCCTGAACTTGGATATCTTCTGTTTACTTCACTTAAAGCTCCACTTCTGAGCTGGATGAACGCCAATGAATGTGATCCACTTCACATACTATCTTCATTTACTTTCTTCAGTAACTTATCTATAAAATTAAAAACATCTTTATAGGACATCATGCTCTAATCTCATCAACTCAACTACCCTTATAGTGGGCACCAATTTGTAAAAATTTAGTTAAGGGTTATTATCAGTTTACAACTCTAGTAACTTTTTACTGCACAGGTTTGGTTTCCTCATGCACTTCATTGCGTTGTATAGTAGATTATTTTTTATTAATAGTATGATGACTATTATCCATAGTTGAGTTTGAATTCTTATATTTCGGCCCAACGCTCGGCCAATATCCCTGATTAAATACTAGTAATGTTTTAATTGTAGGGATTCATTCCCTTGTTCTGTATAACCTGATCTTTGCTATGATACCCTGGTGACAGTCTCTTTTGTCCAACACACAGTCAGCAGCTATCCTCAATTGTGACTCCTTCTTCCCTAGATCCCCACTTGGATCTTTACTCTTTTCTCTAAGAGTCTTTCAATTATTGCACACAGCAATAATATCCTTGAGAAAGAATATCACAATGGAAGCTGATGATAGTTTACTCTTTAAACTATATCCTAAATGAATAAATTAGAACTATATAATCTTTGTTCTTGTAATTACTCCCTTTTATTATAGTGCTCCTAGAGAATTTATAGTGAGGATTTGGTCATCTAACCCTCAGTTGACATCTCTTCAATGAAATGGCAGCCTTTGCCATTGAATCACCCATCCTCGTCTCAGCAGCGATGGTCTTCCCCATCCTGGTTAGGAATCTGTCATTGGACATCATTAAGACCTAAAACGGAAAGAGTCAGAAAACGTGTTCCTAAAGTTTTCCTTTTAATCCAAGTGAACCAACCATATTTGGTTAGTGACCCGCTTAGTTAATGGGACTTATTACCCATTAAGGCAGGTCATGCACCAACCGAATGATTCACTAGTTGTAGGTGGCATTACTCGCCTCACAACTTGTTATTTATTCCCAATCCGTTAGTGAGGAAACTGACTAATCCCAATTGGTACACCTGATAGTTAATCACTATCAGATGCCCCTATTTCGTCAGAAACTCCACCCAATAAGATCTTAATTATTTTTCCAGATTGATCCTAATGGATACAACCAGGTGAATATCCCAAAATCTCCCAAACCATAGTTACTTCAAAACTTGGGCAACCAATTTCCAATTCACTTCGCCTTAGGGAATTTTTCCCTAGCAATCCCTAGTAATCTATCAGGGTGGGAATATGGGAAAAATACCAACAGAAGGTTATTCTAAAGATGATTGGCATAACTAGACCATATTGGTAGAACGCCTGCTGTTGATCTGCATATTTAGGGCTGAAGCAGTAGTTGGTCAGTTGTCAATTGGCAGTTATGGGACATATGTTGGACTGCGGTGAGTAACCAGGTGGAAACTTCACCAACTGGTTGAATCCCCCCACATGATTAAGGTTAGCAACAGCGACAGTGTAAATCTGTTCAATATATGGCGGAGGGAAAGTTACAGCTAAACGACATACAAACTGAACAAGTTTAAAAAGAGATAATCATCCTCTAACAATGGGGCCATTATATTGTAAAGCTCAGGGTATGGCTTCACCGCAGAGGACATTACAATGCACACATCTACTTTAGATAAAATCCCTGCCCCAATATACACATGTGCTTTTGCCATAAATTGCCCAGCAAATATGGTGAGGGTCTCATTTTGTTGAAACCTGATGGTCAAGGACTCGGCTTTCCACTGCAACATCTTTGCAGGTACGCCAAACAGCCGCAGCACCATCTCCTTGACTTCTTGGTATGTAACGGAACTATCTGGAAGGTAACAAATGACTTGATCAGCTCTTCCGACATCCAAGGTTGAGATCAACAGTTTCGCCCTTTGCTGGTCTGAGGTTCCTTCAGTCACATCTCAAATCAATAAAAGAACCCATAAATATTTCCTTTGCGATCAAATGGTGGCAGCTTATCACTGCAAACTTCCTGGAGCAGCTCATACTGTTATTTAAGCACAGTGTCCAATGCAAGTTTCAATTCCTCATATGCAACAGCCCCAGCATGCTGTGCAGATTACATATCAAAGCAACCTGGATGTGACATAGCAGGCAACTGAGTTAATTATCTTATAACTGATCAATGGCCCCCTCAGTGAGCACCACTGTTATAATTTGGCGGAATTATTGAGATACTCTGTAAGGGATTTTGATCAGGGTTTGGCCCACTGAGCAATAGGACCAACAATATGACAATAATGGCCCTCAGTAACAACAGAATACACTTAATTTGATAAATATGGGGCACTTGCTCCCACTACACTATTTTTATTATATTAACACAGCAGATCCTCACTGTTCCGCTCACTATATCCTATTAACAGCCTCCTCTCTCTTAATTGCCCATCTTGCTTATATACAGAAGCTTTGGATGATACTGCTCTTATAGCTTGGACTATTCTGTTCCACCAATTCTCCTCAATTCTGCATGTTATGCTTTAGTTCTCAATCACCCTAATTGTAGGCAATTTAATTTATATTTGTCAAATTTTGACATCGCCTTATCATATTATTTAGAGACAATCCAATAATAAACCCATTATATCCCAAATATCGCCTCATCTTGAGGCACTCAAATAATTGTAACTGATATCATTTTGACGGATTCTTTCTAATCCGCCTTAACTGTCCCAAGATTATCATCAAGTCACATTGGAATCGTGACAAGTACAAACTTTATAATCGGTTATTGGCTTGGGACTAAGAATATACCCCTGACTGGATGAGCTGAGATGACATACATGGCTACACAAAAAAAGATCTAAATATAGATAATGTTTATAAAATCACCAGATCTTTTTCCTTCAAAATGGAAGGATACTGTGGGATGAAATTTTATATTCAGGGGGCACAACATCTAATAAGAGGTAAAAAGTTACTAAATAGTTATCAGAAGGAGTGAAAAACTTTAACAACAGCTTATGAAGTTCATGGAAGTGTAAAAATCTTTAGAGATATGTTGTTTTTATCAGACTTTCAGCATGAAGAATTACAAGGTTTTAATGACTATCATTTTGTATTTTATATAAGATTAGGCTCTAGAATTGCAAAATTCATACTTTACTTGGCTAGGTTTCTTAAGCTGGTAAAATTATTGAACCATTACTTATTTTGCATATAATAATACCTGCTGGATGCTACTCCATTAAAATTACACCCTCTTGAATACATGTACTTCCATGGATAACCTTACGTCAGATTATATTATCATTTATAAAATCGCAAGGATAACACTTTATTTTTATTTGCTTTATTAAGGTAAAAAACATTGAACTATTCCTGTCAATCAATATTTTTTCCAAAGATGTGGCCCTATTTTTTGACAAGAAATTTGCACAACATACGCTACTATAAAGAATATATTGGACCAAGGTCATCTAAATCTTAGGATTTTTAAGTAAAGTTACTATATAATTAAACTTTCAACTTAATAATTTTTAAACGTACCTTCTTAACTTAGATATACAGATTCTATGGGGCAATCTAATTTAACATTAATTTTGCTGCTGTATAACATAAACATTCAACATACTAGAAAGGGCATAGTAGCACAGCTTGCATAATTTTATTATTAGCCACGCTCTATAGGAATTGTACAGTTTTTACCCATCCATGGCTAAGATCTGGAATTCTAAAAGGTCAATAAAATGGTAAGTTCCAGGCGCTATCAAAAATCTATAAAAATGCGTAGATTAAAACCAAACTTTAAAAGTTGGTCAGTAATAAGAGTGACAATAATATTGACAGTGTAAAGTTTGGCAGAAATTTGACCATCTTATTGGGTTTATGTAAACATAAAAGTTATATGGGGCTAGTAAGTAGTCAAAAAAGGGCTATAATTTTTGGGAATATATGGGATTGTGTGGGTGATAAACAACAGTGCTTATAAATTTTCTTAACATTTAAGCTTAAAAGCACATCCAGTAGTTCATAATACCTATTTACCTGAATCCAAAAATTGATTCTGCTGAAATACTATCCATTTTACTCTCAAAGATTTTAAGTAACCTGATATAAGGCATAAAATCTTAGTACACATTTAGTTTAATTTTATAAGACACAGCTTGCAAATCTGGAAGTTTTTTTCATCAAGCAAGTCATATGAAAATTGGCAACAATTTGTGATGTTTATTTTTAAATTCTAACTAGTCTTTTATTAGGATATTTTGATATTCTGTTGCCCATATGGTACATCGCTTACATTTTTTCAAGTGTCAAAAATTTGTAACAACTATAGTAGAGAAACAAGCTGTATTTACATATATATATCAAAATTAGTAGTTGCTGAAACCTTTATAAATTAATGTTATTTATTAGTTTAGTGTCACAAAATATCTAAACTGACAAAAAATCACAATTAGACTAAGCTTTTTGGATGGGTTTACAATAGTTTCTTATGGGCTCAGGTCACCTGGAGCCTATATATTAATTCTGAAAATGATGGGAAACTTTGATCTCAAAAGAGAAAAACCATTATACTAAAACCGTTTATACAATAAATATGCCAAGAAGTACTTCATTATCCTTACTGGTAAAAAAGCTATATGAGTAGAAAACTTTTAATGCACTGATACTAATTTTTAATTATTTATACAACTTTAAACTACTAATGTTTCTTTGATCTTTAGTCCTAATATGAGAGTTAAGAGTGATTTTTATGTGGCAATCTTCTTACTTCACAAAGTCTTCTAATAGGACAAGACTAATTGCAGATATAATATAATATTAAAATTTTTGAGGTTTTATCTTTATTTATAAAATAATTGCTCAATCAGAGATTCCTATCTAGTTTACTTTAAATACTTTGGCCAGCCTCAAAATTGCCATTACTGAACTCCATTATGACATTGCCACAGGCTTATGTAATACAGTAGTTGGACTGCTTTCCTAAATTTGACTTACTATGGTTATCTGAAGCCAACTAATTTTTAAGTTGTAGCTCATGTTTTCTCAGACTCTGTACTGGTTTTTTCTTATAACAAAAGTTGTATTTGTAAATAGAAATTAAATGTATCATCCCTGCTAGTCAATAGCCATATACTTAGAATCGTTGAGATGTAATGCTAGCTAATTAGCTAGTATTTATAGATTCAATTAAATTTAACAATCATACTAATTAAAAATTTTATTAGATTGTAAGCTCATGTCTTTCTAATTTTGTGTTTATAAGTGTATTTCACAATTTTTTTACGTTTTTTAGGAAGGCGACCAGGGAACAGACACTTATAGAAAATGTGAGAGAACAAAAAAGAAAATAAAAATACACTCCATAGTGGACTAGTCACCTCCTGTTGCCAGATAGTAACGCTAGGATTTAGGAAAAAGGGGAATGCTCAGAAAAGGCATTATGCCACGACAGAACATGAATGGAGGAAAGGGCATACAACCAGGAACTAAATGGGGAACCAAGTGAAATCAACCTTTTTTGGCGTGTTTATATGAGGCCAAACAACTAGGTTTGAAAGTGATTTAAAAAGTGGATGTTTAAGCAATAGACTGATTCACAAAGAGAGAAGCAGTGCTAAAGAAGGCATCCAGTACAATGGTGTGTATTTTCACAACAATATCTCCACAATTAATTAATGGAGGGAAGGAAATGGTTGAATTCATGTTGAGATTAAAAATTTTCAAAGATAGTCTGAAAATTCTGCTCGTTGTCCTGATGGAAGAGACACAAATTTCACGCCAGATAGCTTTAGAAGGCGGACATTTTTCAAGAAGGTGTACTAAATACCCATGTTTTCCGCATATTGTACATATTTTGAGAGTTATTGAACCGCTCAGCAGTATAGTATGCTTTATTTAAGCATCTTACCACTTGAGCGCGAGTCCTGGGCTGCAATAAAGAATGATTAGCATACTTCCAAATTTTCTTCCTGGGTGTCCAAAATGTAAGGGATGTCAAGTATATCAAGAAATTCTACTTGGGCAATGATATGTGGAGGGTGAGGCGACATTTTTAAATTAACTTTCTCATGTTCTTGGCTTTAAAGTAAAGTGGGTAACCCCTCTGGGTAGTATGACCACTTATGCAGATCCTCCACTCTGCGTCCCACATGGCCTGGAGCATCTGCTTGAAGTTTTCAGGGCCCAATGGGGATCTGCAGTGGAGAGGTGTGACGCCAGATATTTGAGCTGAAAATCAAGTTGCTCAGGATCTCTAAGGTGAATAGCATGGGCAAAGGTTTACCTCACAGCGTTGGCCCAGTGCTGGGGAAGTACTAGGTTAGTTATCTTTGCAATCCAAGAGCCAAGTATACGGGAAGGTTGGTCAACGTAGTTGATGAGCCCCATACAGCCACTGTGCCTTGGGCCAAACAGATTATTAAGTCTCACAGAGGCTTGGCGGCCTAACTAGGGCCACCCCTGAAGGAGAGCATATTATGATAAAGAAAGATGAAAAAGTGGTATAATATGCAGAAAAACAAATTATAGATAAGCAGTGAATTGGCAAACACTACTTGACTAGTCAGGCTAGTATTCTGGCCTTTGAGTGAAGTAATACGCTTTGTCAATTTTTCAAGGATGTGTTTCACCATCATGGTGATGGCGTAGCCTCCTGACTTAGGCCATACTCTCAGGTAGCATACAGGTCCCATGGTGGGCATGGAAGCAAGAGGAAACTCAAGAGGGGCGATTTAAGAGGATTTATTAATAAAGCGAATAAGGGACTGAAAGCTGGTGTATGTCACTGACAAAAGGTGAATGTTGGCTAGCAGGTTTAGTATCTGACAAGAAAGATGACTTTGGTCTTATTTGAATTAAGAGATGTTTTTTATCATGCTTTACTCCTAAATGTATATATTCAAGGATTCAAGCACGATGGGGTTGGATATAACAACCACTTAATTATCTGCGAATGCCAGCATCCTGACGGGTGCCTGACCATGGACATTAACAACAGTAGGACGTGAATCTATGATGTGATAAGTGGGTCAAGGTAAATTTGTATAATAGGGGACTTAAAGAATACCTTGTCAGAGAGATCTGTGTGGGAAAACAAACAGTCAGGAAACCTGATCCACAGGCTGAAATGGTGGATGATTCAGTAAGCAGATAACCCAATATATGAATTTAGCTGAAGTCTTAAACCTATGGAGGAAAGCCCTAAAATATGCCCTGTTAACCTGGTCAAAAGTTTTTGTTTATCAAGGAAGATAAGATTTCAGAAGCAGGTGATTGGAAGACATTAGTTACTGCGTGGATGAAATCCCAAATGGATCCTCTGAGATTAAGTCATACTGTGCAGGGGAGATCACATCAGAGGCAACCTCATCAAGATGCTTAGCCAAAAATTGGTAAATAGTTTAATCTTAATGTTGGTTAGGAGATAGAACGCCAGTTAATTAAAATCCAACCTATCACTCTTTTAAACAAAGTTAACATATTCATCCTTAGTATCCAAAAAAGAGACATGCCTCCAGAAGTCATGTATTCATAGATGCTAAAAGAAGATTGAATATACTAGAAAATAGCGCTTATAAAACTCATAAGAATCCCATAAGGGCCTGTTAATTTCCTGTTTAGTGCATGCAAACAGCATCCCAGAGTTCATCCCATGAAATTAGATTTAATAAATATGGGATAGCGGGTGATGGTGCAGATATGTGCACCTTTAGATTTTTTCAAACATTGGTGCTCAACTGGATCATATTTGTACAACATGAAGTAGAACCTGTATGCCACATCTGATCCCTCTGTAAGCATTCGCCAAAATTGTTGTATCCATCCTCTAACCCTGTGCAAAGGCTTAATAGTTTTAGGGGAGGTAAACTGATGGAAGAAGTAGGTAGAATATGTTTCTCCACCATTTAATTTTTGCTTTATAATGAACACTAATGTGGTGTCAACGTTCACATACTAATGTGTTCAGGCGGACAGATACCTCTGCCCACTTGAATCCCCATGCAGGTTGTAACCTGCAGAAGAAAAATTGCTCTCAGTGTGATCCACTTCATCCAAGGTGCTCTTAATGACAGCTTAAGCGGCACAAAATTGCTGCAATGATATGTGTCTGGTTGGTTGACAGTGTAGATTTAGAATATGTGACTAAGTAGTCATAGGGTCTTCATAGAAAGGAGTTATATATCCTGTAAAAAATTAACTGATTTAAACCAAGTTTTGATTTCAGGTAAGGTGAGAGTGTACAGGAAAATCTTTCTCCATCTAGGCGCTTGTTTAATGGGAATGATGGAGCAAATGACACCAAAAGCTAGCCAGTGGTCAGAAATATCAATTTTTATAGTTAAATAAATTAGTAAGCTGGGGGAAACCCCCAAAGGCGTGAGTATGAGATCTATGCGCGACATAGACATTAGTTGGCTGCTACAAACATGAAGGCAAAGCATAAAAGGAAGGAGGGAAGTATTTTTGGGTAGCATATAAAGAAAAGCAAGATAGCCTTTAGGATGTGAAGCTCAATGTGTCCCTATAGGCTTCTACTGTTAAAGGCCAACAATTAACAGTTGGGAGCCTAACAATTCATGTTACCAACAATATGATGTTAGAGAAAAGTGTCATGGTTGGAATGACTTATTAGTGGGAACCAACGCCAAAGATAAGGCTGGGTGACAGGAGGCCCAGAAGGTAAAACTTCAGACTCTTCCTGACCTGAAACACACCTTAGACCAACGCTGGATGTAAACAAAACATGACCAGGTTGGTACTAATGGGGTGCAAAACGCCCAGCCCCTTATCTCAGCCCAGGCACTGAAACGAATGATCCATGTAACAAATGAAGATGGTTCAATTTGGTTAATTGGAGAACGAGGGTTTGAATCCCATTTGAGTTATGATTTCATGTGCTCAGAAAGAATACAGCTTCAGTCAATCACTCTAGTGAAGGCACTTTCAGTGTAATTTTAACAAAACAGATTGGAGCGTTTATATATTGGAGCGTCAAGGCTTGGACACACTTCTCACAGACCCTTATTTACCCCGACCTGCTTTAAATATGTATTTATGACCAACCTTCCTTGTTGGTCGACTTTCTCTAATAAATTTACTCATTATTTTATGTTTACTTATGGTTCCTGAGGCGAACTTGGAACGGACCTCTTTGAGGAGGTCTCCAACTATGTTGGCCACTAAATCCTATCTCAATTTACAAAAATCCCAGATGCTCCCTTGGGCCTCTCTGGTCCCCTCCAGATTGAGGCACCCAAGCATACTGGTACCAATTTACATTTGATTATGAACTCCCCTCTGGGGTCCACTCAAGCTGTGTTGTTTCTCGCTTATCTGGTACTGTATATCGCGCTTTACATCCTTGCCTTGGGTCTCTTTTATACAGGCACCGGTTGAGGTGCCTTGCTTTTCATTCTCCTAACAGTTAGTTCCCTAGCAGTGTGGGTTTGCATCCCACACCACCTTGCTGGGAATGAGAGAGTTACAGACACTCTCTTAACAGGAAGGGAAGGAGAGCAAGGTCAGAAAAAACTCCCTGAAGAACCTGTGCACAGGTTGAGGCATCAACGCTGATGATTGTGTGCACCTCATTATACTAAGAGAAGGTAACGGCTAGTATGAAGCCAGTCAAGAAATAATTTTTATAAATTTAAAATTGTGGTTCGCTTATGCTAGCATCCTACAATGCTGTAACCAAAAGGAAAGTGTAGGAATGAGCATGGTTTCCTATGCCTCATTCTTCACTTGTGGACAGTGGGTCTCCTGTATTGCCAGGATATTGACAGAAGGACCTTTTAGAAAGCTCACTTACTTTGCCTGGGACAGTATGGCCTTTTTTCCTAAAAATAATTTAAAGTACCTATTTCTACTAAATTACCAGCGCTCAGGAGTGATTTAAAGGATCTCCAGCCCTACCCCTTTTCTATCCATGGGCAACGTGGCATTCTTACTGAAAGTAACATACTCATGGGAGAGGGCAGGACTATAATTGGCACCATTCAAGGCTGCAGAATTTCCCCTTCACACCTTTGATAGTTCAAGATTTTTTAATGAAGTGCTTGCATGGTGCAACAACAATGACTTCTTTTTGGTTTGGTGTGACTTATTGGGAGTTTATTCAATTTTAAAGCATAGTTTGCATGTGAGGGTGTGAAAAGTCTTGCTGTTGCAAATTAACGTCCAGATTAGATTTGGATGAGGATTGTTAATTGGCAAAACCTAACTGGCTGACAGTGTTGAATGATTGGTTAATTGCTGAAAAATTTCTCTATGCCTGCCTTAATCTGGTCAGGAGAGATGGAGGTTTCTGCTAAGGCCTTTGCCTTGGCGCGGCCATATGGGCTTGTTTGGCCTGTTTACGTTTTCTTGGGGAAATTAGATCACCAATTACATATTGACCAGCTTTGCCTAGTAAAAGGTTTGAGTAGTGCGTATAACTTTGGCATAGTCATGATTGCAATTACCCGATTACTCAGAGAATTAAGACTCACTCATGCCTTTTTTTAACTGGGAAAGCATAAATATTGTGTCCAAAAGCCAAGAAGTAATTTCAGATGGGTGGTGTTCTATCCATCGTTGCCCAAAAAATGTAGATTTATTGCCATCAAAAGTAATGGTAGCTAGATGAGGGATTTTGGTGAAGCTCTCTGTGGGAATTTATATGACCACATTATACAGCTTGTGAATTATCTAAGCTTCAATTAATTTTAGATAATTAATTCATTTATTTAATTTAGCTTTTATTTACTAAGCTTGGAGATGCTGATCAATTATTCCATCTCATTGGTGATAATCAACGATTAAATAATTGTTTGTAATTCACAAAGGATTGAATATGATGAGAATTATAATTCCAATTTCATTGAGGATTGTTGCTGACGCTTTGGAGATGAGTAAATTGACTCAAAATGGGTAATTACTCATGGGAAATCGTTGGGTTTGGTAGCTGACATATGGGCTGATATGAATAGCAATTTAATTACTCTAGTCCTTGTGGATATCAGCTAGAATATTTCCCAAAATTAAACCAATATCTCTTTTTGTCAGCTAGGTGTGCCGAGACCCTTGTGGATATCCCTTTTCTGTCAGCTACTCATGCCAAGGCCCCATGGATATTCCTTTTTGTTGGCAAAGAGTGCCGAGAATCTCGTGGTTACCACAAATACCCCTAACTCATGTCTTTCATCATTTTACCCTATAAATATTCCCTCATTCTACTAATAAAACACCTTGGTACTGTGAATACTTTATTGTTTTCAACTTTTGATTGTTTACTTCAAAGTGAAGTTGTGAAGAAGTACTTCCTGTCTAAGTGTCAACGCCAGAGTGAGGCCAAAGTCACTTAATCCTTATATATCGCCAGAGTGAGGCTGAAGTCTTTTGAACCTTTATATTGCCAGAGTAGGGCCAAAGCTACCACTTATCCAAACTCGACAGGCTAATTGTCTTCACACAATTAGCAAATTCATTTTTATTCCCAGAGTCTGTAGTTAAGCAAACCTGTGCACCAGTAAAACCCTGCAGTTTCTACGTGTGATGCTCACTACAGGGGCTGAGTCAAGTTTATAAGAAAATAATAACGCCAAATTATTTAACTAAATTGGAACATTGAAGAAATGAAGAAACAGGATCATCAGCAAGCCACTGGGAAAATATCCAATTAGAGACTGGAATGCTGGTGGATCCCCAATGCATCCATCTATCAACAATTAGATTAAATGAGAACACCGTAACAATCTATGGACCACCTTCAGAGAGAATCTGAGAAAATATACCCAGTAACAGTGATATCCTAATGAGAGGATTCCAAATTTTGCTGACTGATACCTTAGACCAAAGCTGTGGATTATTCCACCACACTACCAACCAGGAAGAGTGAAGATGACACTTCAAAAACTTCCTTAATATGAACACTTCAACATATATAGGATACTTGCGGAGCATTGGCAATATCAGTGATTATATTATCATATATGTACAGCCAACTACTCAAAACATGAAAGCCATCCAAGTATGGCAGCAGGCAGTGATCGCCAATCTTGTTGAGTATACTCAAAACAACAGCGCACAACAGCAGGTGCTGATGCGACAGTTAGATTTCAGTTTTCAGCTGATTTGCGCTGGTTTGGATTCCACATCACAGTGTGTTCAACAATCAAATATTCAAATCAAGAATCTGGTGGCTGAGCTGAATATAAAACTTCAGGGGATTGTCCAGGAGATCATCAACCAAATCATGTTCAATTACCAATGGAAACATGATTTGGATAAGCATTGCCAATTAGCTGAATCAAATATCGCTGATTTGATTCAAGCTCAGGAGGCAGCTGTGCCAACGACTGCAGCCAACACTAAAAACTCACATGATCTTGCTCAATTTAGTCAAAGGAAGACAGGAAATTAGGAGTACTGTCAACAATATGGAAAAAAAATAGAACAACTCAATGAAGAGATGAGAGCTGAAATTAATAAGCTTTGTACAGAAGTAGAAATCATCAAGAATGCTTTAGAATCAGCAACACAATATGAGCTAGATTCATTGAAACTCAAAGTCATTAAATTAAATGATGAAATGTCCAAATACAAAAAAGTGAACAATGAATTGATGAGCATTTATTCCATGTTAAACATGAGAGGGCAAGCTGCAGAAAGAAGTCAAAACCTCAAAAGTGAATTTACAAGAAGAAATTGATAAAAATTGCTAACTTTGGGAAAATGACCAAAAACGCTTGGCTTGGAAAATAAAATCCTTAGACAATTGGATACCCTCGAAGACTCTAAGTGTAATTGTTCATGGGATGAGTACCATGAGGCAAATATATTCAAGGAGGAATTGGCATCCATTGAAGCAGAGAGTATCGCCAACAGCACCATCCAATCTGTTTGGGAAATGCCCCTGACCATTGCAGCACTTCCTGAAGTAACTTAAAGCAACTCCTGTGTCTGCTCAAATCCCAATTAGAAGTGCTGGCCCAATTATTGTTGAAGAATTCAAGAGTACTTCGAAGTTGCCCACTTACCATCAGGATAATGCGCCTGCCTTCTTTCAGTTATTTAAAATGACAATGTACAGCTATAGTGACTGACAAAATGCTGTCACCATCATGAATTGTCTTGATAATTTGTGCCAAAACCTAGTTATACTTTACCTTCGTGGGGAGAACTGGAGCTATAAGGAGGTTAAGGAGGCGATTCTGATTTAATTTGGTAGTCCAGATAAGATGGCAGCTCAAAAATAAGAATTCATGGGAATTCAATTCAAGAAGGATGAAACAGTGGGTGCATTTGCCAATCATTTCTATGAGGAAGCTCAGATCCTCAATGGGGCCAATATGATGACCAATACTAATGGGAGAGTTGTGATGCAGAACGCGTTGCGCCCTCATCAAGAATTGCACCAAATGATGTCATCCACTTTGACCAGTAAATACACCATTGCTCAAATGGTAGAATACCTAAAGGTTCTATCAGCAACGTCTGACATGCCAAATCGTACATACAAGCTGAATAACCAGTCAAACAATAATAGGGTACAAGGACAATTTCCTGAAAAATTCAGAGATTTCAACAATCATGGGAATCAAGTTAAACGGAATGAAGGAGTTAGACCATTCAAGCCTCAGTTAACTTGCAATAAGTGTGGTCAGCCTGGGCATTTTGCCAATAACTGTGGACAACGCAAACCAAAGGATCAGGGTAACTTAGTCCAGCATAAGGATAAACAGGAAACTTCTGATGGGAAGGGAAAAGACCATGCAGTCTAGACGCAGAACAGTCTAGAACTGCAGGTAAGCCAAGTTCCCCTGGATAATTCAGATGGTTTGGACAAGTCAGATCTATTTGCAGGTGAGCCTGTATTAGATCACCTTCATCAGATTGAGTACCAATATGTGAATGCAATAACAAGATCAAAATCAAAGGTGATTGCCCCCAAAATTATACAGGAGGTAGCTCGTCCATATGCCTGACAGATAGTGGAGAAGGTCCAAAGTTCCAAAAATGAGATGGACTTATCAAATACCAAGCTATACTGAATTAATGTATTGATTCTAATTGTTACATCTTTAAAAACGTTCCCTAATATATCAGCTCAGTTAATTAATACCCTGGATTTGGCCAACGAATCTGTTATACATGCAGTAAACAAAAGCTTATATTATTTTTCTGAGTACATGTATATGGATATATTGGTGAACTGAATCCCCATCAGAGAAATAATTGACAGTGGAGCGCCGATTAATATAGTATCACCCAAATTAGTAAAGAAATTAAAGGCCAAACCGTATTTGGAGCATTGGAAGCAGTATGGGATGGCAGGCCATGACTCTATAAACTTCCTGTGGGGCTTATAGCGCTCTACCACTACAGTTTGGATCCTTGGTCCTATTGGCGCCAGCGATTGTTCTAGTTAACCAGATTTTATGACATATTTATTGGCACTGACTTCATGCGGAATTATGTGGTCAAATGTGACTTTAAAGAAGACAATTTGATGATTCTGCGGCAAACTTTGCCGCTGGTCTATCAACGCGAGGGGGAAAGCGCCCCTCAGTAGACAGAACAATTTCATCAATTTAGTCTATAAGGATGGAATACTACCTATTAGTTACAAATTAGACGGAAGAAAAGCCCAGAAATTACCTAAATATCTAAATGAGAATTGTGGGATCCTGATCTGTTCTAAAGAAGGTGTCATAATTCAGCCAGGAATGCAGCAAATCAAGGAGACTGGACTGACTTAGGAGCTCCTGGAGCAGTTATATTCAGAAATTGAAGCTCCTTGGCAACAATTGAGGATTGAACCTTAGGTATCCCCAGGAATTTTAATCCCCAGTCATGAGGAGATTTGGGTTCTTTTAGCCAATCTGAGAAAATCTCCAATAAAGGTTAAATGACACCAGGTGGTCACATTCGCTCACCTTAAACCGGTATCAGAGATTTGTTCCTTCCACAAGTTTGGTGAATTTGATGAATTGGGACTTCCAAAAAAAATGACAGGATTATCCATATGCTAATTAAATGGGATTGGTTAGCCAGATTAATGGAGGACCATAAAGATGAAGTTCTGGCCTTATTCAAGAAATACTGAGTTACTTTCATGCAGGATGACCATGATCTTGGGTGTGCAAAGGATCTTTACACCAAGTCAATACTGGGAATGATGGGCCAGATTGATTGAGCCTCTTTGATGGTCCAGGGCAGCAGAGGCAGTTGTTGCCAAAGAAATTGAAAAACGCTTAGAGAAGGGAATGCTTGTACTGTCATCCAGCCCATGGGCAAGTCCTATATTAATAGTTAAGAAGAAAGACAGTTTGAATCGAGTTGTAATAGATTACTGACGGTTAAATAAAATCATGAAAAAAGACTCTTACCCCCTGCCTAGGATCAATGACATTCTGGATTGGTTAGGAGGAGACAAGCTTTTCTCCGCCATGAAATTAATCTCCAGATATTGGCAGATAGACATGCCTCCAGAAGACCAAGAGAAGTGTGCTATTATCACAGCACTGGGTTGTATCAGCTGACGAGGATGCCTCAAGGCTTATGCAACGCCCCCGTGACATTTCAATAGGTTATGGAAACGATTTTGTCAGATTTAAAGCTTTCCTGTGTCCTAGTCTATCTGGACAACAATAATGTATTCAGCCAAACGCTTATCAATCATTTACAACGTCTTGAGGAAGTATTCAAGTGACTGGTTTTGGCGAATCTCAAAATCAAGCCAAGAAAATGCCATTTCTTTAAAGAGAAATTAGAATACTTAGGATTTGTAATTAACACTGAGGGACTTAAGCCCAAGTACAAAAGAAAGAAGCGATTAATTGGATATCAGTCCCTAAGAGCGTACATAATATTCAAGTTTTCCTCAGAATGGTTGGCTACTATTGCTGATTCATTAAGGATTTTGCAAAAATAGTCAAGCCAATTTTCCACCTATTGAAAGATCCAAAGAAGGGATTCGTCTGGAGTGATGAGACTCAACTTGCATTCAATGAATTGAGAAAATACTTAATGTAGAGTCCAATTTTAAAATACCCAAATTTTGAGAAGCCATTCATTATTCAATTGGATGCGTTGCTGACAGCAATAGGAGCCGTCCTTAGCCAAGTGGATGACAAAGGGGATGAACACCCTGTGGTTTATGTCAGCTGAACACTGTCTAAGGCTGAGAGGAACTATACAGTTACAGAGTGAGAATGTCTTGCAGTTATCTATGCATGTAAGCAGTTTCAAGTCTATATCCAAGGAACGCACTTCAAGCTTGTGACCAACCATGCCTCTCTCCAATGGCTTCATAACTTTAAAGAACCAGAAGGGAGATTGGCGCGGTGGGCTTTGAAGTTACAGGCCTACGACTTTGAGTTAGAACATCAGGCAGGAGATAAGAATCAGAACGCTGATGGCCTATCTAGGTTTCCAACCATTATTGCTGTGCAAGATTGTGCTGATGACCTATTTGAGTGAATGATCAGTGGGGAATTGCAGGAAGAGCCAATTTGAGATTCAAAAAGCGTAAAAGAAGGCAATGGAAAATACTGAGCTCATTAATGGACAATTATTCAAAATAACAAACAAAAAGAGGCTTTTATTTCTGAAACCATTGGAATGTACTGAGATAATTTAGGCCACCCACAAGGTCATCGGACATGGTGTGTTAAAGAAGATGCTCAAACATATCTGGCAATACTACTATTGGGAGTCACTGAGTTTTGACGTTATTAGTTATATCATCTGTTGCATGGAATGTCAGATCCATAAGCCCCATAAGAACGTGATGAATTATCAATTAGTGAAGCCAGGATTTGCTTGGCACACAGTTTCAATTGACGTTATGGGGCCACTAAGTGCAAGTATAGATGGGGTACATTACATAATAGTAGCGATCAACCACCTTATGAGATGGGTCAAATGACGAGCCTTGAGTTGAGCAAATGCCCTAAATACCGCCAAATTCATCCTGGAGCAGGTGGTATACCAACATGGATGTCCTCAAGTGTTGCTGAGTGACAACGGGACTAATTTCACCTCATTTGTAATTCCACAATTGAATGAACTAATGGGAATTAAGGGTGTGGTGTCTGCACCCTATTGGCCTGAAATGAACGGAGTTGTGGAACAAGTCAATGGGACACTTACTTCTATGCTAAGGAAACTGATTTTGGTTAAACGTCATCTTGGGCGTCTTATCTAAGTTCTTTAACTTTTGCAAATAGTATCAGTTTCCATTCGGTGATGGGAAAACGCCATTTTTTATCATATGGTCATAGAGCAGCATTGTATCCAATTCTTTATCCAGCAATGGAGCTGACTCTGGGGATGAGCGCAGATAAATATCTATATTGACTCGCGAACATAATAGTGGATCTCCAATCTCAAGCCTGTGATACAACAAGCAAGAGAAGGATTCAGGCCAAAAAAGCTGATGATAAAGAGTTGATCCTCTCTTAGGGAATTTACCGTTGTGATCAAGTAGCCTAGGTGATACCCATGGGTTCAGTCACCAAAATAAGCTAGATGCATTATGGTTGAGACCATTTGAGGTTATTTCAAAAATGGCAAAAGATGCTTACACAATCAAAAATATATCTGATGGTCATGTGATTTATGGAGTACACAGCAAATTTCTTAAAAAAATGGTATTAAAAAATATATATATGTAAAAAAAATTTTAAAAATAAATGAAAAGAAAATAAATGGATAAAAAAGGAAAAAAAGAGTTAATTTATATTTTTTTATTTTTATGCCTTGGGTTGCAAATTGCGAGCTCTTCTTTGGCGCCTCAGGAGGGAGGGAGGTTGAACAACAATGTCGTGAATTAGGTCGCCAAAGTTGATCTGAGATTGGATACTTGCAATGGATAGAGTAAGCAAAGCCAAGTTCTTTGAACTTGAGGTGGATACTACAAATATGCAACGATGGGAAGAGCAATGGGAACGTCCAGTTCAGCAAGTCAAAATACCCCGGATCAGGGAGGAAAACAGCAATGCAAGAATATGCAATCTGCAAACAAGTCCGTGTAATCTCAATATGGCATAGGCGCCAGAAGCTGTGTCCAGAGTGCTTGATGATGGGCTTCATTAAGAACACTTGGCATATGAGATAACAGTGAATAAGGGAATTGTGCAGGTGGCTGCCAAACCATACCACTGATTATTGCCATTAATGGAAGATATTTCCAGATAGTCCCAGTCATGAAGTAATCATGTAGGCAGCAAACAGCATCTTGAAGGCAGCGGCTGCAGGCCTCCTGAAACTGGAAGGGAAAGGAAAGGTGAAATTTTGGCAATACAGGGAGTGAAGTAGCCCATGTACAAAGTACTTGCCCTGCAAATTGGAGTGCAAAGGAGGCAGAATCCTGATCAAATAAACTATCAAGGTCACAAGGCGCAAAAGAGATATTTAGTGCCTTGGTCAATTCACCCCAAAGTTCATGATACAGAAGTTTGACGTGCTCATCATTACCAATTGTCAATTTGGTAGACAAGATAGTCAGTTTGTAAAATTGGCCAATTCAGAAAAGGAACTCAGGAAGAAGATCTGATTCAATCAGGAAAGATTGAGCTAGATCAGGAGAAATCGCTTTGTTATGCTCAAAGGCAATTACTTGATTTATAAAATTTGGGAGCCACATCTGATAATGCCTCAAAATTGATCTTGGTGACAAGCGAACTAGGGATAAAAGAACGAGATTTTAATGATGAAATGGACAACCCAGTCCCCTCTTGGGAAATCGGACCATTGTGGGAAGAGCAGAAGAGGAAGAGCCAAATCAAGTTGACTTGGGGGGCTGGATCTATCTGGACCAGAAAGGATACCTTTTCAGAAAGTTTGTGACATTGCTCAAAAATAAGAATCATCCGCTTCATTCAGACTAGATAAGATTCATTCATATAAGGAATTATTTGATGAAGATCTTTTTAGCTGATAATCTGGTCAAGCGGGGGGATGTGTGGGAATTTATATGACCACATTATCTGGCTTTTAAATTATCTAAGCTTCAATTAATTTAAGATAATTGGTTCATTTATTTAGTTTAGCTTATTTATTAAGCTTTGAGATGTTGATCAATTATTCCATCTCATCAGTGATAATCACCAATTAATTGTTAATTGTAATTCACAGAGAATTGAATATGATGAGAATTATAATTCCAATTTCATTGGTGATTATTGCCAATAATTTGGAGATGAGTAAATTGATTCAAAATGGGTAATTACTCATGGGAAATCGTTGGGTTTGGTAGCCAACATGTGGGCTGATACAAATAGCAATTTAATTATGCTATCCCTCATGGATATCAGCTGGAATATTTCCCAAAATTTTACTAATTTCTATTTTCGTCAGCTAAGTGTGCCAAGACCCTTGTGGATATCCCCTTTCTCTCAGCTACACATGCCGAGACCCTCATGGATATCCCTTTTTGTTGGCAAAGAGTGCCGAGAATCTCGTGGTTACCACAAATACCCCTAACTCATGTCTTTCATCATTTTACCCTATAAATATTCCCTCATTCTACTAATAAAACACCTTAGTACTGTGAATACTTTATTGTTTTCAACTGTTGATTGTTTACTTCAAAGTGAAGTTGTAAAGAAATACTTCCTGTCTAAGTGTCAACGCCAGAGTGAGGCCAAAGTCACTTGAATCCTTATATATTGCCAGAGTGAGGCTGAAGTCTTTTGAACCTTTATATTGCCAGAGTAGGGCCAAAGCTACCACTTATCCAAACTTGACTAGGCTAATTGTCTTCATACAATTATCAATATCGTGTTTATTCCCAGAGTCAGTAGTTAAGCAAACCTGTGCACCAGTAGAAACCCCGCGGTTTTTACACTCTCTAACACATCATTGGTTGTTTTACTTCCTGTGATAGCCTTACCAGTACTAAGGCTAAGCATAAGGGAAAATTGTTGTATTAAAAACTGTTTATTTACCCATAATTTCCTAAACTTTTATGAAGATGGTTCTTGACCTTGAAGCCAAAGTCATCATGAGTTAATTGGATGATATAGAAACATATTTAGATCATGTCCAATGCTTGCACTTGGTTTGACCACCATTTGACCCTCAGAGAGATTGACCACATTGCGCACCTATGCAGTGTCATATTCTTTATCAGCCATTTCAAACCCAAGGTCCACCCATGGTGAATTGTATAGGTTGTTACATAAACAGTGTGTGGGAAAAATTTTCTTTGGGATTCAACAACCATTTCAAAATTCCAGAAAATACATTTTTTAGAAAGGCTGAAACCCATGCTTAACCAAATATAAAGCTGAGAATGGGTGCTTTTTGCAACTGTTGCATTTTATTTTGAAAACTTAACTATACTGATGGGGAACCACTTATTTTTTCTTTGCGCCTGCCCTTTGTTGTCCTCATGGCGTTTGTGTCCCTTGGACAGTTCCGTTACTGGCCATGTGCCCTTCACAACATGCGCTAAACTTGTCCAGGCTTTTTTTCCTCTCATATTAGTAACATGTGATTATTAAATTTGTCAGTTGGATTAAATTAAGTTGCAATAGTGATACCCGCTTCACATTTAAAAAACAAAATCTAAGACATATCTTCTCAACTTTTCCTTTTATTGTTATAATGACTTTTCTGTCTTAACCCATACCTATATTAAAATTTTAAAAATATAACAAAGCCATTGTTAAGAGGGAATGGTAAAAATGGGTGTTTTGACCAGTTAAAAAAGACTGGTATCAGTTGCCGCTATTGTTTAGCTTCGTTGACCATTGCTGGCCATAGTCTTAGCATTGGTGGTAATACATGCCACTGAAGCTTTTATCTATATAATCCTCATAATATTTGACGATTAGTCTTGTGGTAGAAGCCAGTCTTAAGGTTTCAAAGTACCCTAGTATAATGTGAAAGAGGTTTGTGATCTGCTTGAGAAGATTGGAGAAAATATAAATCATTTCAAGAATTAGACCTTTGTAACGAGGAGCTCATGCTATATTTCTTATCCATCATTTAAAATTACAAACCATATACAGTACTGATAGAGGAAGGCTTAGAATAGATTAGTTGGCTTTTGAAGCATTTTTGTTAAAAAATCAGGTCTTACAAAAAATTTATTTTGAAAATGATTGTTTTCAAACACTAGTACCTCGTCATAGACCAATATTGTTTAAATAAGGCGCACTTGAGATATTTGTGGTCAATTTATGCCTCACTTTTGGCATACACAAGACAGTATTTGGAAGGGATTTAGCTAAAGTGCTTTCCTGTCTTGAAGCCCTGCACAGAATCTGAAAATATGTCAAATGCTGGGTGGAAGAAAATAAATGTGAAATTCAGGCACTACTACCAACTCCCTGAAGCTGTATTTAATATTGTTCCGCTACTTCGCCAATTTGTAAAGAATTTTTAATCTTGATGGTGGTTTGGCTTAGGTTTTGAGGGTGGTTTGCTTACACTAATTTAATCACTGTTTTAAAAGAATTTTATTGCTTTGTCAAAATATTTATTAAAAATTTTATTGTAACCTCCCAAATCATTGCCAAGTTAATTGCTGAATTTCAAGATCCAATATCATATCAAATATGGTCAGTATCCTGTGCCAAAATTTTTAAATGACCATCCACCTAGTTAAACTGCAAATTGCACAGCCACCAGTAATATTGCTCTTCCACTGAGAAGGCAGCTTTGTGTTGGTCACCATCCATTCCCATAGGGCTTGCAATAAAATTGGTTCTGGTTGTCCTTGGACTCAGGCCCAGTTGACGCCCCACACAAGATCTGACAGCTCATGTGAAACTGCATCATGTGGAGAAATGACTTGGCCCATATCATCTGGAAATGTATTTCAAAAGTTTATAAAGCCCATAGTCTTTTCTTGTTTGGTTTTACATGGTTTTTTAGATAATAAGTGCTGTTTTCAATTTTGCACCAAAGGAAAGTACATATACTTTGTCTTTTTCTTGTGCTCCTGTGCTGGTCTTATTAACAGCGTGTGGGAAATATACTAAAGAATTAAGACGATGAAGACGTTGATTACTTGAAACTTTACTTTGAGGTTCAGGCGTGCGTAATTCCAGTAGTCCATTTGAGCCAGCATATTGTTTAGCACAACATGCTTATTAACCTTAAACAGCCAATTTTTAATAATATCTCCAGGTAGCTGAACATCTTCATGGGATGTAGTAAAGTTATGCAGGATGGTGGGCTTAAAGTTTGAGATGCAAATCTTTATTTATGTCGGTTTATTATTGAATTTTGTGTTTGATGCTGATTGTTAGAAGCTAAGAAGCTATTTGATGCCTTAAAGGCTGTCTTAGGAGCTAAAAGTTACAACCATGTCATCAGTAAAGGCCTTCATTTAATTAACTATTGGCCGGGGTAAATAATTCCACAAAGATTCATTTCTTTCACTTCAAAGAGGATGTTTGTGGCAAAGTTGAAAAGGATAGTGGACATGAGATTGCATTGGTAAAGGACTTTCCAATTAAAATTATATCCATAAGAATTTTGGAAAAGATAACTTTGGTCATAAGTTCTGAATACAAATTTTAAGATCCAGGATAAAAACTTTTGGGGATTCTGACTGTTCACATTTTTGTGTGAAGGAAAGACAGCGCTGCCCAATAGCTTGCCTTCTCCATGTCAAAAAATTAAAGATAACCATCCTTGGATCCTTGCAAGTCCTGTAGGAGGCTCTGAATTGAGCTGATGCTGTTTTATATTTTTTGACATTTGATGGACAAATGTTAGCCTTGTGGATGCACATGGCAGAGCGGTCATTAGGTGTTTTATAATATATATGTGAGGAGCTTGTAGTCAGCGTTCAAAAGGAGTAATTAGTGTCAGTTCTAAAGGTTCCATTGGATACCCTTATTGTACAAAAGCACAGCCCAAGTCTCATGGACCCCTGGAATTTAATGCCCAGTGTTGGGTACCATGGTAGTAGGCATTTTAAGAAGAATATTGAAAAGACAAACACTTTTTAAGAATCTTCAAATTATCCTACTAAATGATATAGAGTAAACACATCATATTTACTTTAAATTTGAATTGACTAGTAGCAATAGGTCAACTGGTAAAAAAATCTCTCAGGGTCAAAGCAAGGCATCAATTTTCATAGAAAGAATACAATTAACTTAGGTAACAGATTAACATGATGTGAGGCAGCAATTCCATCAGATACCTCATGAGGCTACAAATTGAACAGTGCCCCCAAAAGAGGACGAATCTGGGTTTAGCCAAAAGTTAGACTTAAATAACACAAAGTTTCATCTGATTGAGTTATTTAAAGCACATTTCTCACCCTTAATTTTTTTCTACAAAGGCATTCATGAACCCAGAAGTGATATCCAATGAATAGATATAATTCAGATTGTCCTTCCATTATTATATTGTTCATTTTACAAATGGGGTTTGTACTGGTACAAGTGACTTATAAAATTTACAAAGCTATCTTTTAATAAATTTACGCCTTTTTGCGATCTTTTTTTTGACTTTGCTTCTATAAGTCTCTTTGCCTCTTACCTAAGACATATACTCTATTTAATGAGCATAAGAGGTACTTGGCTACTCTAAAAATAACTAAATTGCTTGCAAAGATCTTAGATTCAACCTATATATTGCTTGACAGGCTTCTGGATAAGCACCATCAAGCTTTCAAAAACAAAAAGCCCTGCAAAGGAAATTTACAGAAGGTCATTTGACACTGGTTAATAATCAAAGCTCAAAGGCTCACTATATTATTCCACTATCTACAATTCATGAAAGCGTATAGCAAAACAGACCATGTTCTTTAGTCTGTTATCTGACTCAAACCTGTAAGGATTTGAGACAGTAATGACTCCAGTGTTATAGGTAGACTAAATTATTTTGTTATGGTAAAAATGTTCTAAGAGAAGTCTGGGATTTAGGAGGGAACACTATAGATTCCTTAATATTAGACATGAAAATAAGATACCGCCTTAATGGTGATATGTGATTGAGCTTTATTGAGAAAGAAAGTTGTGAGATTTGCGTATCTGAGGTGGTTGGTAGACCTTCATTTCCATCTTTGATCAATTCCTATTAGCAACCTTCACAGACAACGTTTTGACCTTCAAAAAATCATCTTAAGATAGCTTTTGAAACCACTATACAGGCATCAACTGATATGATGCAAGATGGGGTTTTTCTAAAAAAAAATGAAATTAGTGAATTTTTAGGGTAAAATTTTATACTATGTTAAATCAAAAAATAGCATAATACCCTACCATTAGCATCTTGGTGGAGTTTATAACTGGAATTTTGGGAAATTGAGATTTGTAAGTCTCAAGTTCATAGTGGACTTGTGCTACATTTAAGGTATCATTTAAGTTTTCAAAATGTCAGGTTTCTCCTTAAATGAACATGAAACTTGACTTCAATTGAACCTTGCTTAAATATTTTGTCCAATATTCCAACTATGAAAAGTTTTTTGTAGCTTTTTCTCATCCAAGAATGCTTTTAATAAATTTTTTTTGAAGGCAATGAGACCCTTGGCTGAGAATCTTGTTATTAAAGGGACCTTTCTCTTGTTCCTTTGCCTTTTACATATCTCCTTACTAAGCAAAATTTATTGTAATTTTTCAAATAAAATATAGATGATTTCAAAATAAGTTAGATTTATGATTGGTCACCATTTGCAGGCTGAGGGTAGTTTTAAGAGGGGAAAGCGGAGGCCACTTAATGCTTATTGATGACGTGCTTATGGTTTTCAATATTTTCTAGTGACAAGTCTTGGAAGTTAGAGCTGATAGTTTGTTCATAAGGGTTGGATAGCTCTGTTCATTTTATAGGGCTGTAGCCAGGAACCCTATAGTAATATATATTCAGGTTAAAACACAATTTATTTTAATTTCTAAAGTTAAAATAGATTTTACATTTATTCTTATATTTAATGCTTTCAGCCTCTATATATTTCTTATCCATTATGTATGGTTAATTAAACTTTACTCAATCTTATACTATCTCCAACATCATAAGCTCTAAGGCTATAAACTTTTTTATCTGTTTGAAGTAGGAGGGCTAGGGACCATCTCCATCAAAAAAAAAAAAAAGAAAGGAAAATAAAACAAAGAAAAGAAAAGAGAATAAAAGGAAAGAAAAGGAAAGAAAAGAAAAGAAAAAATATAGTATAATATATTTTTATTCAAGTGAGGCAAACTGACCAGGGGATGGAAAATACCAAAGCAAAGACTCCAAAATAAATCATCCAAAGTATGAACTGACCGCCCTAAATAGAAGCAGGAAGAACAAAAGAAATGAGAAAACAACCTATAAGGTGGCAAATGGCGAGCTTATCCCACCATGGTGGAGGGGAAGGGGGATCAGGCGAATCATAATCATTATCCTTGGGATTAGCATTGAAAAATCGAATCAATGTTGATAGTAAGGAGGTTGAGGAATCCACAGGATGAGGGTCGAGGTGAGGTAGATAGTAGTTAAGTTTGATAATTAGGCCTGGATAAAGGTCTCTACGATCTTTGCAACATGGTGTTCAGCATAATGTGGGAGTCAAGAAGTTGGAATAATTTTGCAATGTTTGATCTGGTGACATGTGTAAATGGGAAAAAATTTGCCAGTGTAATGACGCGTTTGACAGTGTGGTGGCTTATCATAGAGGCGTTGGATTTCCTCTTTTTCAGTAGGAGGAAAATTGGTGGGGAACAAGGGGGTGCAGCCTTTTTAAATTCATCAATGGATTTTGTTGTGGCTTTGCAAAGAAGGCTATTTTAAGAGAGACCACCATGGCCTTGGCAAGCTGATGATCACTTTGGTTTGGGATAGTGTTGGGTTTAGGGACATATTGTTTGGGCGGGAGTAGGGCATCAAAGTCTGAATACATAAAAGGTTCTAAATTGATTGTTTTAGCAGGAGGTGGGAAAATTTTACCAGATTTGGCCACTATATCCAATAAGTCCCAGGAAATTTTGGTAGACTTGGATTGATTAGTAAAAAGGTGGCTGTGTTTGGATAAGTTATGGGGCGGCAAATTTTTGATTTTTTATATGGGTCCAAACCTGCTCCTAATTGATTGGCATTGGTGAAAATTGGTGAGCTTGGATTTGGGTTGCTAGATCATGCTGCTAGTTCATTGAGTGCACGACATAGGGGGTGGAGCAGCCAAAATACCAGCTTAAATGCTGTTGGTGTGGCCTCCTGGGTGGGGTTGGCAGTATTTCAGGATTTGAATTGTATTGATGTGCCTTTTTTGTATGGTCCAATTCATGACAGAGGTGGCAAACTGTGAGGCTGTTGCCAATGTGAGCCCAAAAGAAATGGTTGGGTGCAGATGGGATGTAGCCACGCGGTGTGATGTGCTGGGCCATGTTCAGTTGGTGAGGGTAATATTTTGCCATTGTCCTAGGTGCCACAAGGTTCTCAGAACCACATGGGACAAAGAATTGGAGGATGGAGTCTTTACCATAAGTGGCCTGCCCTCACATCAACTCCTCATAAAGTGTTTGAGGGGGAAGTTGTGAGGGAAGGTTTGTAAAAGTCACCACAAATGTTGTATCATCTATAAACATGTTTGGGTGGTGGTAATGGGGTGTTTTTATATATTAAGGGCGTAGCTGCTGCAGCTGGGCATGTCCTCTTTGGTGGGGAAGCCTATATCAAAATAGCCCTTATAAGGGTGGAAGTCTAAAATCCTGTAGATATGAAGGTGGCAGTTGCCAGCTCAATTATTGCTTTGTCAGCATATGGGAAGAGACATCCTTACTCAACATGGAGGCAAAAGTGGATAATGTATCAAGGTAAGGCTAAAGAATGGGGGTGGGTTGGGTGGACTTGTGCGAGGTGGAGGGCTAGATCCCTTAGAGGAACATAGCAGCTGGATATATTTGTTGTACTAGATGAGCTAGTCCACATTTTTTGCCTTCTGGGTGGTAAACGCTAGTGGGTGGAGCACCACCGCCCCACACTGGGGCAGCAGGTGGTGGATCCAAGGACATAATATTGGTAAATTGATGTGGTGAAGCGGTGATGAAAAATTGACTTATTTTTTCAATATTGCTCAAAGGTGATGTCAAGCAAAAAGAAAATAATTATGGTATAATATAATATATTATAATATAATATAATATAATTTTTACAATATAGAATAAAAAAAAAAGAAAAGGAAAGGAAAGGAAGAGAAGAGAAGATACTTCAAATGAGGCCTGACACTCCAGAACAGCAGTTATACCAACACTGTACCTGTAGTCAGAAGTAGGGTGTTGTCAGGATTTCACTAAATTTCATATCTCCAAAAAATCCACTTCCTCAATTCCCCCAACATCATTGGAAGGAGCGAAGAATATATCTCAATCTATCAAGGTCAATAATGAATCTAATCCTGATCAATTGATTGAAGATTTGATTGTGCAGATATTAATTCGCTCTGATAGATTATAAATCGTTAAAAAGCCTATAAATATTCCCTCTTTTCAAAAATAAAGATTAAGTCAAATTATAACCTGTATTTTCATTTAATTTTATTGCTTTTTTGGAGAATCCGCCCAGTGTAACTTCGAGATACAACCTGCCCCATTGGAAGTGTAATTCAAAACTTCCAGATTGGTGCTCACTACAGGGGCACTCTGAGTTACGCACCAGTGACAAAGTCTATCACTACTATGGATTCTCATTTTTCGCCTGATGAAGCTCAAGACCAAGAGCAAGGCAGCATTTTACAATGGGTCTTTTCAAATGGAGCCCAAATCCCAAGATTACCCTCCACGTTGGAATTTTGGGCCAACTTGGAATTTTATGGTCCTAACTTAAGTTTTACCTCAGACTTTCAAATAACGCCTGAGGCTTTACAAAATATTTTTAATTAATTGCTTAAAGGGGCATTAATCCCTGGAATCCATTTTATCCAATCTCGATCTAATGCTGTACCTTCTATATTGTGGGAAGTGCTGCAAACCTCTCAAATGCCAGGGATTGTCCCCATGCAATATTTGCACCAACTCGTACATCCAACTTTATACCTTTTATTACCTGTAGTTGGAATGCACCACTAAAGTGATGCTCAAATTACTAGAAGGACTCCAATTTTTGAATAATTATATTTCTGAATCTTTCAAGTTGGCTTCTGAGTTTAACTGAGATAATTGTGATGCTATCATTAGTAATTGGGCCTTCCTCAACAAAGTAAATCAACTGCTCCTTCAGCGCAATTATGGGATGTCCAATTTTGTTGATGTACATTTCCCCAAGCAAGTTCAGGAGATTCAGAGAAAATGGAGAGAGGGTATTTCCCATCTCTCTGAGTGTAATCAATTAATGGAGGAGGTATTTAGAACCTGTCTCTTCCAATTGGAACAAATGTACTCAGGAATTCAATTCTGGATTAATGAAGTAGAGAAAGTTTCTGGAAATATGGGTTCTAATGGGGTTGAAGGACCTAGTGGCTCACCTGGGGGTGTAGGACCACATGGACCTCCCAGGGCGATGGGCCCTGTGGACCCCAAGGGAGTGTAGGGCCTCAGGGACCCCCAGGCACAGATGGACCTCAGGGACCTCCAGTTGCTGATGGGCATTCAGGATCTTTCCAGAAAATTGACTCTTTCTTGAACATGGGGAACCACTTGCGTGAACAATTCTTTAAATTGGCCAAAGAGATAACCTAACACTGATGGGGTACCAATTGATCCCCTCTTGTCGCTTCAGTCATTATCTGACAAATTGATTAATCTGGGAAAATGGGCCAAGGATACCAATACCTTACTACATGCTTGTGAATCAAAAGGTGAACTGCTCCAAGTGATATTTGAGACACTGATACTTAAGTACAATGCCCAACAGGAACAGATTTTTGAGCTATCCCGCCAATTAAATGAGAAAGTAGGGCATGCTGATCTGAACTGTCAGATCAGTGAAGTTCGTACGGAAGCTGTTGGTCCTTACTCAATTTTCTTCTCAAGTTTCAGATTCCACCTCTTATGTTTCCACTCAATCCAAACAACCTGGAGTGCATGTTTTGACCACTAATGCTCCCATGAGTTTTAAGCCATATTTAAGGACAAATACTCTCCAGGGGAATGCAGCATTATCTCTTTTGTTTATCTTTATGAAAAGGCATTGAGTAAGGCCACGGATCACCAAAAGATGAATTACTTACCTAATTGCCTTACTCAATTGGCTCAGGATATAATGGTTCCCCACTTATTGACTTGCTCTACTTGGGCTCAGGTCAGAGAAGCGTTGATCAAAGAATTTGGGAGTGAGCAAACCTTATCCTCGCAAAAGCTGGCTTTTATGGGTATACAGTCCCACTGAAATAAATCTATCAAAGACTTTGCCCATTTATTATCAGGAAGCTCAAGCTCTAGTAGCCTGTGGCTGGTTAAAATTGGATGATGCAATTACTGCAGTTTTGTCATCTTTTACTTCCAGGACTCAAATGAAAGTTTATCTAATCAGTGCAACAAAGTATTTCCGAAGTATTTTGGACATTAAGGAGGCCTTATTGGAATTGCCTCCTCAATTATTCAAAAAAAAACCCCAAGTTTATGAGTCCCCTCGACCTAGTCGCCCCAAAGTCTACGCCATGCCTGAGAATACTAGGGCGATCCAGTGTAATTACTGTCATCGCTATTTCCATACCAAGGATTGTTAGTTTTTAAAAATTAAGCAGATGAGTAGAAAAAAAAGATAATCCCAATAAGATTCTCCATCTTGATAATGATATGAGTGCGCAGCAAGAGCATCAAAGTTCTATTGAGTGTAATAAAGATGAACATTCTTCTTATTCCTTGCCCTCCTTGTTGGAATTATCCTCTCAGTTTAGAAACACCATTACCCATATTGACTTCTGAGTGAATCAAGTTAATGCCAAAGCTATCATAGATACTGGATCCCCAGTGAATGTCGTCTCATCAAAATTGGTTAAACAGATCAAATTAACACGCAATATTTCTCATTATGAAGAATATGGCATGGCTGGACCTCAGAGTACTTGGTCTGTTGGAGCCTTTTCGTCTCTTCCCCTAAAAATTAAGAAACTAACTTTTACAATCCCTGCCATTGTACGCAATAACTTGAGTTACGACTTACTTTTAAGGGACTCTTTTTTATGAGAATTTGATGAAGCTATCAATTATCCTGACTTGTCATTGTCTCTCTTGGGGTATTGAGTTCCCTTACTTTTAACCAATCATGCTTCTACCAGATGTCAGTTATGTCTGCTATAGGGAACAAAAAAGGTCTTATTCACTTCAATATCACATTGAAAATCCTCATGTAAAACTACCTCCTACATCGGCTGATATTGAAGAGGGAATGCCTATTTTTCCCCTGATAAATTAGTTAATCCACTGAAATCACAAGTAATTGTTAACACTTCTTTGCATTTTTTGATTCCCAAGGGACATTTGTTATAAGTTCAAGTCACAGTCAATCCTTTTGGTAAAGAGCTCTTTCCTTGTCCTGGAGTATTGGATTATGCTTATTCAGGATCATTATCCGTCTTACTAAAAATTTTACCAATGAGCCAAAACTGGTAGATCAAGAGCATCCAAATGCTTATGTTAAGTTAATGCCCTTATCCCATATCTATGATAAACCCTCTGGGAGTCTACACGACTTTGGATTGGAAAGTGATCAGGAAATCCTTACTGTAGGTCCTGCTATTGGAAAACACCTCTCTAGTGACCAGGAGAAACAAGTGCTTCAATTGTTAGATGAATATTCTGACATCTTTGCTAAGCATACTTATGATTTTGGGAAGATGAAAGGAGTAATGCACTCTGTTGAAACTGGTGATCACCTTCCTATTTTTGCGAAGCCCTATCGTAAATCTAAAGTAGAAGAAGCTCAGGTTACCAAGGAGTTGCATCAATTGGTGGAGGCTGGATTATTGAAACCCTCCAATAGTCCTTGGGCATCCTCATTGTTATTGGTTAAGAAGAAAGATGGTTCTCATCAAGTCTTGATGGATTATTGTTGACTGAATGCTATTACATGAGAGGATTATTATCCCTTACCTAGGATTAATGATTCTCTTAGGTTGTTGGCTGGATCCACCTATTTTTCAGCCATGGCTTAGCCAGTAAATACTGGCAAATCGAGTTATCACCAGAAGATTGTGCCAAGTGTGCCCTGATATTGAGTGAAGAGTTGTTTGAACTAACTCATACGCCTCAAGGACTAAGCAATGCCCCAGCAACCTTCCAAAGTGCCATGGATAGTATGTTACGGGATCTAAAGCTTACTTGCATTCTGGTATATCTTAACAATATTACCATGTTCTCCAAAACTTTTACCGAGCATTTAGACCATCTAAAAGAAGTTTTCAGCCAAATTCAGAGCTCCTCCTTAAAACTTAAACCCTCCAAATGTTCATTTTTCTAAAAAAATGGGCTTTTAAGGACATCAGGTTTTAGCTAAAGGGATTCAACCCCTCTTAGACAAAATTCAAGCCATCCAACGAATGCCTCCTATCACCTCTCTGCGGGATATTCAAGTCTTTCTCAGCATGGGTGAATATTACTGGAAATTTATTCCCAACTTTGCTGATATGGCTAAACCCTTATTTCACCTTTTGCAAAAAGGAGTGTCCTTTGAGTGGGGGTCAGCTCAAGAACAGTTATTCAATTCTTTGCGTACCGCCTTGATCAAGGCACATGTTCTAATCCATCCCCAATTTGATAAGCCTTTCTTTTTACATAATGATGCAAGTAATGTCACTATTGGGGCTATCTTATCTCAATGTGATGAAGAGAAGAATGATCATCATGTTGCTTTCTATAGCAAAGCTTTGTCAAAGGCTGAACAAAATCATAGTGTTACTGAGCAGGAATGTTTGGCAGTAATGCTAGAAATCAGCACTTCTGTCCCTTCTTATATGGTAACCCTTTCACTGTTATTACCGACCATTCCTCCTTATGATGGTTGCAAAACATGAAGCATCCTGATGGGAGGTTGGCCCGTTGGGTTTTAAGGTTGCAAAATTACGATTTCTCCATTGTTCATCGCTCAGGGGCTCAGCACCAAAATGCTGATGGGCTGTCCTGACTGCCTATTCTAACCTTGGAACTAGAAAAAGAAGAACGCTTATACAATATTGTTGGATGACCTGAGTTATGGGATCGAGAAACTGAAGAGGATTATGCCTTTCTAAAATCAATTACCCAAGATACTATGATTCAAGATGGAGCTTTGTATAAGAAAGTCAAATCCAAGTGGTTGCCCTTTCTGCATCCCAACTCTAGATTTCATGCTGTCATGGAAGGACATGAGAAAGTAGGCCATAGTGGGTTAGAGAAGACTCAAGAATGATTGAAGACTCGATACTATTGGAACAACATGACTAAGTTTATTTTAGAGACCCTTAACTCATGTCTTATCTGTAAAAGTCATGGAACTACCAACCATACATATCAACATTAAGTTATTCTTCCAACTAGGCATTTGAGGTGGTCAGCGTTGATGTTGTAGATCCTTTTCCTCGGGGATTGCATGGCCACCAGTTTATCATTATGGCTGTTGACCATTTAACCAAATGGGTTGAGGCCATTTCCATTGCTACCCCTTCGGCTAAGACTACAGCCTTATTCCTATATCAACATATAATCTCTCAACATGGGTGTCCCAAGGTCCTTATGTCAGATAATGGGACTAACTTTACCTCGCAACTTATACAGGAGTTACCCAAATTATTTAACACTACTCAGCGATTTATTGTCCCATATAATCCATCCACAAATGGGGCCATTGAACAATTTATGAGACCCTGGTCTCAATTCTAAGAAAGATGGCCTCCACTGACCCAACTTGGTGGAATTTTTGTTTGCCTAGTGACTTGTTTGCTTATTGGATAAGCTACCACCACATTATCAATATGTCAACATTTAAGTGTATATATGGGCGGGATCCTTCAGTACCTTTAAGTGTTCAGACAATCCTTGAAGGAAGCATCCCAGAAAAATTTTAATTTAATTATGAGGAATTTGGCTGATGAGATTATCCGTCTTCAGGCTCAAGCAATGAATTCAAATGGTAGAACCACTTGAAAAGAGACTCAAAGAAGCAATCAACACAAACCTGTCTTACCTGAATACCAGATTGGGGATTACGTTATGTACTATCATTCTTGGCCTTGTGGGCGGAATGAAAAGTTGGAAATTAATTGGTCTGGTACCTATAGAGTTATATTTTGAAAAGGATTAGAGTATTCAATTGTTCATATTGATACTGGTATAGTGGTAAATTAAATTTATCCTAGGTTTTTAAGAAGTCATCCTCCACTGTGATCGAATCTTGAGGGGGGAGTGTTAGGATTTCACTGAATTTTCATATCTCTGAAAAATCCACTTCCTCAATTCCCCCAACATCATTGGAAATAGCGAACAATATATCTCAATCTATCAAGGTCAATAATCAATCTAATCCTGATCAATTGATTGAAGATTTGATTGCGCAGAGATTAATTTGCTCTGATAGATTACAAACCGTTAAAAAGCCTATAAATATTTCCCCTTTTCAAAAAATAAAGATTAGGTCAGAATTATAACCTGTGTTTTTCATTTAATTTTATCGCCTTTTTAGAGTCCGCCCAGTGTAACTTTGAGATACAACCTGCCTCATTGGAATTGTAATTCAAAACTTCCAGAGGTGCAGTGGGCATATTGGCAAAACCTGATATTTTGAAATGACTTCTGGATAACACAGGTGCAGGAGTATAAGAAACTAAAGGAACTGGATATGTAAGTCTAGAGACCCAACTTCTTGGGTTAGATTGGGAAAAGGTCCCTTTTAGTCAAAAGAAGAGACCTAATGCCCCTGTGGAGCCATTTTCTCAACTGGGGGACTTGGGTCATGTGGTCAATGAATTTTTGGTCACTTCATTGGCCCCAAAAGACCCCACCACAGTATCAATTTGGCTGCTTCTTATCTGATTGAAAAGATAAAAGATGTTTGCAATGAGGTAATACAGGACAGAAGTCATAAAATCACATTTCCCCCACTGGACCCCACTCCATCATCTTTTACATCCTTGGAAAAGAATAAAATGGACATTGAAACTCAGGAAATAGTTCCTGAGTCAGGAAACCTGGTCCAGAACACATAATTTGAGTTATGGGTCCAGGAAAGCCAATCCTAGTCAGAAATTTGCTTTCTGGAAAATTTAGAAAATCTTTTAAAAGCTCTTCAGAATCAATTCAGGTAAAACCCAATTCAGCTACCCCTTCAATCCGAGTAAATCAAATTATGTTTGGATCAGTAAGGGTCCCTCCCTGGCGGATCAAACGATTACGTTGCCAGAGCTCTAGTGACCTTTACATAAGCTGGATGACAATGCCCCAAACCCAGGATGAGTACCCATGAGTACATATGCTGCTGCCTAAGAAAAATGAACCCATGGTCCCCTTTTTCCCCATTTCGCATATATAAGGCAACTGCTTTTGAAAGGAGAAGTTGTCAGTCCATCTTCAACTTTAAGTTTAAATAAAACTATTCCCACCCAAACCTACTCTGCGAGCTCCATTGCTTAATCAAAATACTTTCACTTAACCCAGCGAAGTATGCAGCGATCTGCATTCTAGGGCTGATAATCATCAAGCAGGCCCTCCAAGCCAGCAATCTGGCAGCCCACCAAATGATGATTGCAATCAAAGAATTTTCCATAAGCCTACATTGACAATCTGCCACTTTGGAAGAGTTTTTGGTTCCGCCAAACTCTTCACAATGACCTGTTTCCCATTCAGCGCCTGGTGGACAAGCTTTGGGTCCACCTCCCACTTCATTAAATAATCAGAGAATTTGAACTAATCCGCCTCACCAATCTGCTGATTGATTGGTGCAATTCAGGCAGAGTGAGGGCATCTCCACTAATTGCGACTCCCATTCAGAGGTTAGGATTAATCATCCATGCAACCACAAGGCAGCGACCAGGCACCAGACCATTCTTCCAAGGGCAATCTGGCTCAAATTGATTTTTTAAATTGATTAACCATTTTATTGGTGAACCCCAATCTCTTTACTAAATCTGGAACCTCCCAATGGATGTAAGACGAGGCCCAAGACCTCCCAATAGTTAAATTAATTCAATTTGATTCAATTCATGAACTTGATCAGCATTTCAAAAATTTTGATAATTTTTATGATTTTCAGAATTCTATAATGATGAACCAGTCCAAGATGGTTGAGAAAAAAGCCCAAAGGTCACCAACTGCAAACCCAAGAGGATTGGTCATCCTCATTGCCTCGCCCATCCTTGGGGGATGCCCAGTAAGACCTGCATTTACCCCATTGCAGCCATTTGGTTTGTTGGGGCCCTTTGGTATGTTCTTTAACTTTTATATCCCTCACCAGACTAATAGGGGATCCCTCCTAAAACTGTTCAGAACCCCATGCCCTAGTCATTCTGGGCTTTCCACTGGGTTGTTACATACCCATATTGGAAGCCCAGTACTACTTTAATCAGAAGATTCCATAACAGGATAGACCTCCATGATTGGATCTGGCGTCGCAATTAAAGAGGCATGATCCAATAGACTATACTGGAATTGCAATTAAGTCTATAGCAAATTCAAGATAGTGCTTCTATCATGGCTATGGACGCCTTGTTGATAACTTCCTGGATTACAGTGTAAATTGACCACAAGCTGTGTCTGCTATCAGTGTTCTAGATATTTTATCGAATTTGGAAATAAATCAAATTTCAAATGGATTATAGGTAGTATAAAATTTGATAATCTCAATATTTGGAACATATGTGAACTTTATTCCAAATGCCTTAGGATGTTAACATCCCTCTATTCAATAGAATAGAGTGTCATATCCACTGCATACTGTATAAAGATTTGCATTGGTATTGGACCTATCTTCTGAACAATACTTCTGTGTTAAGGAATTTTCAGACGTGAGCACGGGTTTTTGTGTGAAGTGAGGAATGGAGAGTATTATCCCGCATTTCTTTTTATCTTATGAGGAGTAAAGATATCTAAATAAACCAATAGGTCAATTCTTTTGTAGAGTGACTAATTTGGTGTAAAAGTATATTGGATACACAAACTCATTTAACAAACAGTGAAAGGTAACTTGGGCTTGCTTTGTGCAGATTCAGTTTTTTGTCAATTATGTGAATACTCCAATTGAATGGTTGATAGTACTCAGTATGCTTTACAAGTGGATGGGTGCAATGGGGGCCTGCTGCATTTAGGTTAGAGGCTATGTACTGCAATAAAGTTTTGGGTGCGCTAAACTTTCTGGTCCAATGCCCTTGCAACTGCCTCTTGTTGTAGTAGTCCGATGTAGTGATTTTTGGTTAATTTAGTCACTTAATCAATTTGAATCGCTTAAATTATGTGTGGGTTGTTGGTGGTAGTCGATGGTCCCATGCCTCTCAATGTACCTGAGCCATAAAGTTTTCCAATCCTGATGGTGCACGTTGGCCATCCTGTCACAATATTATTGCTTTACCTAGTATGAAGCTTTGTTATGGTGAGCGCAGCACTGCTAACCCAGGATGAGTAAGAGGCTAGGACTCACTCGCAGTGAGAGTTTGTTTGAAGAGGTTTCTGAGTTGTTTAGATTAAAAAAACCTGATGCATTTTGAAATGACATAGTAAATTTAATTCAGGAAAAAATATTAATTTGTGTAATTATATGGATAAATTAGTTTATACTATATTATATAATTGAGATCTAAATCATTTCAACTATTATCTGACCTCAATCCCTAATATATGCCTAGTTAATATAGACTTAAACTTATTTGAACCCTTGATCCTGGTATTATACTCTCACTTGCCACTTTCTGAATCTCCTCTGGAACTATAAAGGGCCAGCAATTTATTTAAAAATTATCTCAGTCTGCTGACTTTGATTTTATCTTATAGTTTTACTTTTGGTGTCAAGCTCAGTAGAGAACAATCCTCATGGTTGCAGCCCTGGGTATTTAAATGACATGGTATGACCAGCAGCCCACAACTGCCGCCACAAACATTAAACCCTGCTAGAGCCACCAGTGCAACGCTGATGCCCTTTTGCTACCAAATGAGGTTCAAAAAGTGAATACCAGTTTAAGTAATTTAGGATTGTGTAGGGGTGTGGCTGGATCATCGTGGGTGAGGATGGGCGCAGAGATAGCGAGCCACACAGGCAAGAGGCTTGTGGGTTGAAGGCGCCAAAAAGGCTACCCAATATAATAGCTCTAGAGTGTTCAAGGCGCTGTAACTGGTGATAGCATTGGTTGACACTAGTGCATATTTATTTGATGAGCTACATATTATGAGTTTCTTCCTGCAAGCTTATAGGATTGTATTTGCAAAAACCATTTCATTGCGTTGTGAGTTGACAATCTGCATGTCGTCAGCACTTCCTAACAGCAGGGCTACCTTTCAACGTTGCAAATTGCCAGATTTGAAACACATTGAAAACACAGTTGCAATTTAGTATTTAGTAAGTTGAAAAAGAAGGTGAATGGTATGGCTGATGCATTGTCTCATATTTTTTTAAATCATTGCGTTGATAATAAAATTTATCCGGTTTGCCACTTTAGGCGCCAGGAGTGCCAGCTCATTTTAAGACACTAGTGATATGATTACTTCCAAAACTAAAATTGGATACCATAATTCAGTCAATCCCTATTTTAATGGTTTGGTAAAGTGTTTTTTCTTTAAATGATATGATTGATTTTATAGTTGAAAGTTGGCAAGTAGTTCCATTATGCCTCTGATGATGGTGCTTTCCAAGTAGTAGAACCTTAAAATTTTTTCAATTGATTTTGGAAGTGCTTACTTGGTCATACTGGCATATGATATTTCTAAGTAGAAAGCGTAAAATAGGTTCAAAAGTTCTACCAAACAGTCGTCGGCAAATGCCTATAGAATGGGAGATTTTTGACCCTGAAAGGCAATGCCTTTCAGGTTCTGAATTGTGGCGCACAATATTGGGTCCAGCCTCAAAGTTTATGACAAAGGGATGAGGGGGTCGCCCTGTTTTAATCTGGGCTGTGTGAAATTATGCTCTGTAAAAAATTCTGGGTCACAGATGGTCATCTTTGCTAGCTCAGTTAAAAGCATAACCAGTTAGGAGACATGTTGCAAGGTGAAATGTTTCTTAGAGTTTCCCTAAGATACTTCCAATGTACGCAAACATATGCCTTTTATTGGTCTAAACATATTAGTTTACCATTTTATAAAGTCTGTCACAAGTTGGAAACTGTGTAGATGTCTCATATGCTGCGGCAGGGATAAATCCATATAGATTATTGATATGTCTGTTTAGCAACCTAACTCAATTTGCATTAATAGTAACTTGGTCAATACTTTGAAATCCATGTTGGTATGTAAGATTCTACGCCAATGTCTTGGGTCTTTTGGATCAACTTTTTTGGATTGTATTACAACAAAGGAGTTCAAGTTTAGATATCAGGCAAGTCTCTAGATGTCATTTACTTAAAACGTTTTGATTAGAGACGCAATTTAATTAGATTTGTCTGGTAGAACTCAAAAGAAATGCCATCTAGCCAGGGCTTTTCTGTTGTGGTACCCTGTGTACAGCATCCCATAGTTTCTTATTTGAAGCAACATTAACTAGACTAGTTAGGTTGTGAGGGGAATGTATTCAAGTTTTTTTGGAAATCTTTTTTTTGCTCTACTAAATCAGATTTTTTAATTGATATAGCGTGGTATAGTACTGTTGAATCAAACAGATCCATCTTCTGGGGTAGTAATAATTGCACACGTGCTAGTACAAACTTGAGTACAAAAATAGTTTTTTATGAAGTATACCGGCGCATAAAGTATCTTGTTGATTTTTTTCTTTGGTGATCTGACTGGCTCCAGTCAGTATACTAAAGCGGTAGTGGTGTGCTATGTCTAGCAACTAAGGCGAGTATTTGTTGTAACTCATATTGTGAGTCTATTCTTGATGTTTCCATGTAAAAAAGTTTCTTTTCAGATAGGTGAGAGTATGTTTGAGGCGTGCATCTGCCTCCATAGTTACATGGTGCTGGCAGGCTGCAATATACTTTGCATATGTTGTAATGTATTTTATTATTTGGCCCCATGTTACAAGGTGTATTCACAAAATGGACACATCATATAAATAACATTAATTAAAGGGATATTGTTGGGATTTTAGCCCACATTTCCAGCCTCCTAGATTATTATAGGTCAATAGGGGATAATTCCTAAGGCGATTGAATTGGATATCAGTTAATCTAGTTTTGGATTAGCAACGTTTGTGGGATCTTAGGTTGTTCTCCTGGTTCAGATTCATTAATAGATCTGAGTGAATGCTTAAGATTTTGTCAGGCAGTGTTGCCAACAAAATGAGGGATCTGAAAGTTGATTAAAGATTAACTATCAGTTGGATTGATAGAGATAAGTCAGGTTTCACCATTGAGCAATTGGTAATTAAAGGAGCAAGTTGCAAGGCGAGTGATGCAACCTGCTACAAACAAATAAATCATCTAGTTCACGACCTACCTAAATGGGTAACAAGACCTATTACCTTAGCAGGTTGTTCACCAAATATGGTTGGTTCACTGGGATTGAGTATGAAATGTTAGGGGCATATTTTCTGACTATTCTATTTTAGGTCTCAAGGATTTCTGATGATGGAATCCTAACCAGGGAGAAAGACCATCACTGATGTGACAATGAAAGGAAATATAATGGAAACGGATGCCATTTCTTTGCTGAGGCGCCAACTAAGTTTGGGCGCCCAATTACCTCTATAAAATCCCCTAAGAAATCACTTAATAAAAAACAATAATTAGTAAATTGTAATTAGAAAAATTCAGTCTAATTTCTATTTGTCTTTAAGGAAATTATTGCTTTGTGCTTTTAAATGGAGACAATTTAGTAGGATAAAGAATTATGATTGAGAATTTAGGGACGAGAAGCTGAGCTAAGATGGGAATTGCTGCCAACTGTGTGTCACTAGAGGATAAGCTGTAAACTAGGATTTGAGCGTAATTCAAATTAGGCGGATAAGAGAATAAATACCTACTGAGGACATCTAGAGTATTTTGAGGAGTATAACTCGTCAAACATTGAACCAAATACTAGTGATCTTTTTAACTAAGGTTATACACTTCATAATATTATCATTTGTATATATATATCATCAGATAACGTGAGAATTGCACAAAACCAAACAGTAAAGTTATAAAGTTTGGGTCTTAATATTTGTAAATGAGCAGCGAAGCCAATAATATTTAAACAAGTGGTGCTCACTACAGGGTTGTAGTTGCCTAAGATACTATAAAAAGATGTTGTACAAGGATGAGTCAAGAAAACTCTGGACAGAGTTGGAAACTGTCAACAAGAACGTCTTGAAATCTGCGGATATTGAGATATTGCTGCCTTGGAGGAGAGAGTTACCAATATTGAGGATTGAGTCAAAAATGTCTTTAGTTTTGGCAATGAAGTACTAGGAAAAGTAACGTCATTAAGGAGAAATGAAGGAGACTTAGTATGAGAAGAATTATACTTGAAAACAGAGAGTGAAGCAAATTAAGAAGATACTTAAGATTCAGGAAAAGGACTTGCAGCCTAGATATGGAACTGTCTGTGCTGCAAGAAAACCAGTTCCACCAGACATCTACATAAGATAAATATTTTCAGCATGGCCAACTTGTGTTGAGATTTTTGTTCACTTAATAGTCCTGAGGAGCGAGGTGTTTAGAAGAGACACTAGTTGAGACATTAGATGAGATAAATATGGAATGTAGTCAATTCAGAGTAATGGATTGCAGTATCAATGAATAGAACGAGGTCAAAAAAGGAAGTGATTGTCAAGAAAGTGGAGGGAATCGTTTGACCTAATATTTAATCGATAAGGCAGTAATTGCTGGAGACGTGGATCATCAATTTAAGATGAAATTGGATATAGTTAACGTTACTATATCAATCTGTGTGATTAGGGATTGTTTCCAGAGCCATAAGTGGATTTACTTTAAATGTTTTGGATGGCAACAGATGCCAAAAGTCGTTTTTAAGATAAAAACAATAAGAGCAATTGAATGGAACTTCCAATTAATAAGAAATTCACAATTTTGGGAGATACAAAGTTTCAAGCATCAGTTGCTAAATTTGAAATGAATTAAGACCTGTCAGAAGAATGACAAGTCAGTATTAATGGCCTAATGAATGTAAACATTAATGAACATTGCCAAAGTTGGCAAGGGTTGCCTATACATGAAGAAACAGCACTGCTGGTCATATAGTGAAGAAATTCAATACTAAAAACTGAAAGTATTGGATCTAAAAGAAATTAAATGCAATGTTCTCAGAGGACTACTGAACCATTAAAATGGGAATGTCCTAAGATTTTGGTCAAGTCCTAAAAGAGGATACTAAACCAAAATTAGATGGTTAAATCTTAAGAGAATAAAATTTTTGAACCATGAAAACTTGTAGGTCATAGTATACCTAGGAACCAATTTGGATGAAGAGGAAAAGAAGGAACTCTGACATAATTATAGGTTAAGTACCATTGCAAAAGGAAAATACAATAAGTTTAAATTACTAAATATCAATTTTATTAGTCCATGATTTTCAGACCTACAATGAGATGGGATTACTGGCATGGGTTGCTGATAGTATCAATATATTGGTCAATCTAGAGCAACTCACTGATCTGATGGACATATAGCAGGAGGGAGTGCTTGATCTATTTGACAAGTATCAGGAAGTATTCACCCAATACGACCACAATTTGTGATGCACGAGGAATGTGATCCACAAATTCAACACCAGAAAATTTACCAATAAAAATGAGACAAATTTAACGGTCAGAGGTGGCCAAAAAGGTAGTGGATGAATATATTTTTAAACTAGTGAAGAATGGACTTCTAGTTCCATCATCAAGTACCTATATGAGCTCCATCCTTATTGTGAAGAAGAAGAACGGCTCTAATTGGGTGGTGATCAATTATTGGAAGCTGGATAAGATTATGAAGAAGGATTTGTACCACTATACAAATAAACAATGCACTAGATCAATTAGGATAAGTGAAGTATATCTCCACAATGGATCTAATATCCGGATATTGACAAATTGATTTGCCAACAGAAGACCAGGATAAATTTGCCATCACTACTGCGCAGGGGCTGTATCAACTGATTAGATACCCCAAGGTCTATGCAAGATGCCTGTGACGTTCTAGAGGGCCATGGATGCCATATTGAATGAGCTGAAGCTGACATGCGTCCTTGTGCAATTGGATTATATAAATGCGTTAGTAGAACATTTATTGACCATTTACATCACTTGGAGGAAGTTTTTATGCAGCTATCTGTGGATAACCTGAAGATCAAGCCAACGACGTGCCACTCCTTTAAGAAAAGTTGGAATATCTGGGATTTAAAATTAGCTCTAGTGGACTGCAGCTGCAAGCTCAGAAAATTGAAGCCATAGAGCGAATTGCTGTACCAAAGAGTGTACGAGAATTCAAAGTGTTTCTTTGGAATGGTCAGATACTATCAAAAATTTCTTTGGGATTTTTCAAAAATCGTTGAGACCCTCTTCCATTTGTTAAAGGATTCAAAAAGGAATTCGTTTGAAGTGAAGAGGCCCAGAGTTTTTTAATGTTCTATACCAGTATTTAATAGATATCTAATTTTAAAAATCTCTGATTTTAAATTGAGAATTTATAATAATGAACAACGCTTTGTTAACGGCAATTGGCGCCATCCTGAGCCAAGTGGATGAACTTGGTGACAAACATCTGGTAGAATATGTGTGATGACCACTCTCAGCAGCTGAGAGGAATTATGCCATGACTGAGAATTTATGCCTTGCAATCATTTATTACTGTAAAGAGTTTTGGCAATATATTCATGGAATGCACTTCTGATTGGTAATGGACCACTCCTTGTTGCATTGGCTACACAATTTAAGAGAACTGGAAGGATGAATGTCCCAGTAGGCATTAAAGCTTCAGGCTTACAGCTATGAGATAGTAAACCAAGGTGGAGCTTCTCATCAGAATGCAGATGGGTTTTTGAGGTTACCAATGGTCCAAGTGGTATACCAGCAGAAAGATGAGCTAATTCAGAGAATGTTCAAAGAGAAAGTGGGAATGAGCTCCAAGAAATCCAAGATGTGCTTTAAAAAGTGATTAAAAACACCAAAACCATGGATGAACAACTTTCTAAGATGATTGATGTGAAACAATTACTATTCTCAAATCCATCAGAAAAAGCAGCTATTGTTCAAGATGCCCATACGGTTGTTGGACATGGAGGCCTGAGGAAGACAACTGATTATATTCACCGGTACTATTACTGGGAATCCAATAATTATGATGTAGCGGATTATCTGGATTGTTGTGTGGAGTGCCAGTTGCACAAGCCACACAAGGACATGACTGGATACTGACTGGTTCACCCTGGATTTTCTTGGTATGCGGTGTTCATTGATGTGATGGGACCATTAACCATGAGTACTGGGGGAGTCAAATATATCATAGTTGCAATCAACCATCTGATGAGATGGGTTGAGACGAAGGCCCAGGCGAAAGTAAATGCTAAAAGAATCTAAGGTTTATCCTAAAACAAGTAATATTTTGACATGGATGCCTTCAGGTCTTGTTGGGCGATAATGGAACAAATTTCACATCTTATGTTTTTCAGTGATTGAATGGAATAATGAGGATCAGAGGGTTCATGTCTGTACCTTACCAGCTGGAGATAAACGGACTGGTAGAATGGGTCAATGGAAAGCTTGCTGCAACGCTGAGGAAACTGGTCTCAGGAAGAACATCTACATGGGGAATTTACCTTAGTTTGGTGTAGTTCACGTATAACATAATCATCATACGGTGACAAGAAATCGCCAATTAAGCTGCTAATGGAAGGAAGGCCGCGTTGCCGCCAATTTTATATTTGGTGGTTGAACCAATATTGGGGATGAGTGCTTAGCAGTACCTGACTCAATTGTCAAATATCCTGATTGAAATGCAATTCTAATCAATTTGATATGCCCTTAAAAAGTATTAGAGCAAAAACAACGGATGATAATAACTGACCAGCCTTATCAGAATACCAATTAGGCAAAAGAGTTGCCTAAGCAATACTCATGGTTTCAGGAGAAGAAACAAATTAGATGCATTGTGGTCAGGTCCATTTAAGTCAATTGCAAAGAAGGTGATGGATGCTTATACAATAAAGAACCTCTTAGATGGAAGGATAGTAAATCAAGTCCATAATAAGTACTTAAAAGGGTGTATTGATGAAAAATAATGTGAAAAATGTTTTCAAAGGACCACTGAACCATTGAGATGGTTATGTCATGAGGATTTGGTTAAGTCTGAAAAAAGGTCGTTGAACTAAAAAGAATGATTTAGTCTAAAAAATAAGACCTCTGAACCATAGAAAACTGGTAGGTCTAAGTATTCCTAGGAACCAGTTTGGGGGAATAAATAAAAAAATGGACCGCTGAGCCAAATTGAGGTCAAGTCCAATATAAAAAAAGAAAAAAATTAACTGTGATGAAGATATAGCAGGACAAAAAATCAAAACGCACAGAAAAAAGAAATAAATTTTATAAACCTTACTATTGGTTATCCTTGACTTGGATGATTCTTCCTATGTCGCCTCTTGAGGGAGGAAGGATGAAATGCAGTAATAGTAAAAAACTTTCAAAACCTATGTGAGATTGGATTCTAACAAGGGCTTGACCAACTTGAAGCCAAGTTTGCTTAGCAGAAGCAGATCCCTATGAGTTTTAAACTTGGGGGAAGAGAGATGAAATGTCAATAATTGCCAAATGTAATAGCCTAGTTTGGAGAGAGAAGCAATAGAACAAGAAGAGACAGTCAAAGAATAACCCTGACTAATCCTGATATGGCTTTGGAGCTAGAAGATTGACCTTGAGTACTTACTGACAGGCTTTGTCAAGTTCTTGGACATATGGGCTGGCGCTAAGAAAGGGATACTAGGCTGGGGTTGCCAAATCATGCCCCCAGATCAAAGCCATTAGAGGAAGATATCAATGGGATGCACCAGAAATGAGATATTCATGCATGGAGCAAATGGCATCTTGCAGATGTTGACTACAAGCTTCTTGGAAAAAAAGCAGAATGAGAAATGGAAGCTGGGAGAGGCGGGAAGCTTCGTGGCCCAACTTCAAAGAACTTGGCCAGCAAAGCAAAGAGCATAGGCTACAACGTCTTAATCTATAATGTTTTCAAGATTGGAGAGGTTCAGAGCTATGGATAGAGCCTTGGTTAATCAGGCCCTCAGTTCTGCATAGGGGAGTTTAGAATTTTTGCAGTTTCTGACGATCAGTTAAGTTGACATAACAGCTAGTTTGTAACACTGGTCAAGTCAAAAAAGGAACTCTAGAATCAAGTCTGGTCTTGTGAGGAATGAATGATTGAGAGTGGAGGGCATTGCTTCAGGAGGTTTGATGATGGTATGAGAATCTGAAAATGGAGCCAATTTCAGTAGAGTTATAAAATCAAACTAAGGAATTGATGACATAGTAAAGATTTTTCATGAATCATTTTGAGACAATCACTAACCTGGTCTTTTCAGGATTGGTTACTGTTTCCGGTAATTTCATGGAAGGGCTGGCCATGGGTACTTGACAGGGAGTATGAGTCCTGAGAGGGCCATAAAAGAGGTTCCAAAATGCAATCCAACTCATCAGTTGGAAGAGCTGAGGGTCTTTATTGGACATGCTATCAAGCAGTTGGTGGTACCAAGACTAAAAATTTGACATATGAGCTGGATAAGAGGGGGATTTTAAACTTTTGTGGTAGTCAATATTATGCATTCTGGAATCAATTAAGCTATGATTTTGGGTAATTAATCTTATTAATGTGATAAGCTCGCCAGGGAGGAATTAAGAATGATATGTGCTAAGAAGTTATTATGAGAAGATAACAAGAGCGAATATAAATGAGCATTTTTATTTGTGCCATGAAACAAACATTGATGGTAAGAATCTCCTATCAAGGACAAGGAAGAAAATCAGATAATTGATGATGCTGGACCAAGAATCCTAAATATGAAAGTGGTTCTTATGCCCTGATGGGAGAAAACTGGATCCCAGGATTAATATTTTCATGAGTAAATTGATCAGCCCAGCATGACAAAAGGTTATGGGGACTGCACTCTGAGTAGGTGGTAGTAAGGAAGAGGAAGAGAGATGCATGCTGAAGTTCATCCTGAGAAGCGTTGAGTACCAATTGACCATACTCCACTTGTACCATAAAGTATTTGACTTAGTGTCTGAAGCGGTATTCTCCTATCCAAATCGTATTCTTGCAGGAAATACAGGGAAGAGAGGTGACGTGTTGGGATTTTTGCCTACATTACCAGCCATCTAGATTACCACGGGTCACTAGGGGATAATCCCTATAGCGAGTTAATTAGATATCAGTTGACCCAAATTCTGAGTAACAATATTTGGTGGATTTTTGGATATTTGCCTGGTTTAGATCTGTCAGGGACCAAACAGAGTAACTTTTTAAGATCTCATTGGCAGAGGTGCCAACAAATGGGGGCATCTGATAGTTGATCAATGATTAACTATCAGGTGTATTGATTGGGATTGGTTGGGTTTTATCCCTGGACAATTGGTAATTAAAGGAGCAAGTTGCAAGGCGAGTGATGCAACCTGCAACTAGCAAATCAATTATTTAGTTCACGACCTACCTATTGGTTAACAAGACCTATTACCTTAGCAGGTTGTTCACAAAATATGGTTGGTTCAATGGGATTGAGTATAAAGTGTTAGGGGCATATTTTCTGACTATTCTATTTTAGGTCTTAAGGATTTCTGATGATGGAATCCTAACCAGGGAGAAAGACCATCACTGATGTGACAATGAAAGGAAATATAATGGAAACGGATGCCATTTCTTTGCTGAGGCGCCAACTAAGTTTGGGCGCCCAATTACCTCTATAAAATCCCCTAAGAAATCACTTAATAAAAACAATAATTAGTAAATTGTAATTAGAAAAATTCAGTCTAATTTCTATTTGTCTTTAAGGAAATTATTGCTTTGTGCTTTTAAATGGAGACAATTTATTAATATAAAGAATTATGATTGAGGATTTAGGGATGAGAAGCTGAGCTAAGATGAGAATTGCTGCCAACTTTGTGTCACTAGAGGATAAGCTGTAAATTAGGATCTGAAAGTGAATCAAGTTAGGTGGATAATGGAATAAATCCCTACTGAGGACATCTAGAGTATTTTGAGGAGTATAACTCAACAAACATTGAACCAAATACTAGTGATCTTTTTAACTAAGGTAATAGTTTTCATAATATTATCAATTGTATATATATATCATCAGACAACGTGATAATGCACAAAACAAAACCTGTGAAGTCATAAAGTTTGGGTGTTAATAATTGTGAAAAAGCAGCGAAGCCTCTAAATTTTTACAGATATCCAATTTTATAACTCTTCGCTGGAAAGTATAGCAATATTTACCTTATTCCAACGTGTTTAGGTCTGTGGTATACAGTTGAGATCGGATTACTTTAATAAATAATGGTCTATAAACTGCACCATGGTATTATTTAACCTGGAATTTTAGGCTTTAAAAAGTTATAGCAGTATAATATAATTATATGGGGCATTGATATTTGTGACCTGCTGTATGTACGGGCGTTTTTTATGAGTTATGTCAAAAAATCGTTAATTAAGGGATCATAACGCCTTTGGTTGATTTGGGTACCAAGAATATTTTATGGTTTAAGGGCTTTAAGATGCTAATGACCAACAATCAGTTTCGTCATTTTACCAACTCTTAAGGTCGCCCAAGATAAATGTGTTGTTTATAAGGTCAATTTCTGTGACTCCCGCTTGAAATTCATCGTGGTCAGTTTATTTGTAGAAGCATATATGTTGAGTATTGTAACTCCTCACCATCCCATAATAGTGTGACAGCTAGCTCATAAGCATTATGAAATTTGTGTTCTTATCACAGCAATATCTTTGTTAGGGTAAACTATGAATACAAAGCAACAAAATAAGAGGAATATATAGATAAAAGAGCTTGTGACCACTTATCTTCCTCTCCTGCTAAACATTGGGTTTCTTATATCCCCAATATTTAGCAGGTGATTTGCTCAAAATATTCAGTTTTTGACTGGATGAGTAATCACTGAATTTTCCAACTTTGAGTATTTCTGTTTTTTTTAATACCTAGGCCACCTTATGAGCGGTGGGCTGGGTCAATACCCCAACCCCACCTAAAAACCCAACTGGTTTTGGGTGTGGGATTCTGTCCTGAGATAACCCCTTTTGGCGCATGTTATCCAAAACTTTTAAATGATGGAGGCTTAAATCAGATTTTTAACACTTTAAGCAGTGTTTTTTGCTGGTAGATTGACCATGTGAACGGGATGGTCAACTGAGTCATTTTCATAATATAGGTGTGATGGATTGAAAATATCACAAGCTGATTATCTGAGAACTGTAAAGAAAATCCGCCATCTAGTAGCTTGCTGAAATTTCTGATTGCCATGTATGTGGTAGTATTCCAATAGGGCCATACAAGGTTTTTGATTCAGGTGGAAAAATTGCTTTTTTGATGCCATCTTGCTTCTTTCTTATGCATTTTTTGGTATTTTTTTAGAATTGTTGTCAGTGGGTCTCTAATTACATATCTACTTGATTCACTCTATGTAAAAAGAATAATGAAAGCAGTAATTTTACAATAAGCGAGGTTTTTCTTGTCTGAGGGTATCATCTTCTGGATTAACAGGGTTTCACACTTTTAAAAGCAGACATGTGTCTTGTGTCCCAGCACGTTACAATCGGTGCAAGTAGGTGCTGCACATTCTGGGAGAATACCAAATGGAGTTAAGAGTATAAAAAATGGGGTTGCACATGTTGGAATTAAATTTTTAATATATTGGATTTTTGCGTCAGAAGATTCAAGAAGCTGATATTTCAGATTTTAATAATCTTTATCAATACCTTTGTCTTAAATGAGGTGACTTAATGCCTATTGAACTCAAGTAAATTCTACTTAGATTAAACCAAAAACAAAACGTAAAATAATTTAAATGATAGATAAACAACAACTTTGGTATTTTTAGACTCGGTTTTTTAATCTTAAACTTGCTAAACTTTTCATTTTTTATCTAGCTTTTTAAAATAACCTGTTGAACCATAGTTGCAAATTGGTCTCAATTAAATCTGGATTTACTAATATCATTTATATTGTATCAACCTCCAAGTTCATTAATAACATAAATAAATTGGTATTGGCCCAGTTAGATGGGAAAGGGGCTCACTGGGTAGTTCAGTTAGTCTGACATTAAAATAAACTTAATATGTTTCTGAATATAAAATTGTCAAGATTTTATAATTTTTTCTTTTTAGATAATTTAGATGTAAGAAAGCTAGTTGGTAATTCATATGGCCCAACAATATCATAAAACTTGAGCATAACCCTTGGTTATGATAATTCTATTAAGAGTCAGTCATTTTTCTTTTATATCATTTGATAGCTTCTTGTACATTTAATCCTGTCCACATAGACTAGAACATTGATGTAATATGCCTTAATTATAATTAAATATAGTGTTTTTCTTCAATATAAATAGATGTAGAGAGCTTGGGTTGTGATCCTAGATATAGTTAATGATTCTCTCAATGGGGTTATTAAAAGCAGAGATGAGGCAGTTTATGGATTTTAGATGTTTCTTTCCAGATATCCCGGTGGGGGTCATATAAGGTTAGGTTTTACCTCTGCATAGCTTTGGTTCTAATTAAAAGCTTTGTAACACAAGTTGTTAACAAACCATAAATTATTTCAGCCCTTTTTAGGTTGTTTTCTACAAATTTGTATAAAAGGTTTTCTGGAAAATATACAAATTTTATTAATAAGTGCTACACTTGTTGTAGCAGGTGCATTCCACAGACATTTTTTGGTAAATACCATAGACCTTAACTCAATTTCTACTTTTAAACTTTCATCCTCTGCTTCTATGGTGAGGAAGATTAGGTCAACTCACCCATGGCCAAGGCTTCCTTGATGAAGGCAACAGCAGGGAATAACTCCCCCTGCCGCTCTACCACCTTTTCAAGGAGGATTTGTCTTCTCACCTTGCAATATATGCGGACATCATGCTGTACAGTTTAAATTGCTGTGATTGGTGATGTTGAGGTATAACATATTTTTCTGTATAAAGTGAGAGTACAAGTTAGTTGGTTGCCCCATGGTTTGTCTGCTATGGTGCTTTTTTGAACACTACTAATACCCTGAGAAGTACACTTGTTTTCTAGGGGTATCACACAGCCAATGAGTGGTCCCCCGGTAGCCACAATAGCATATCTGTGTTGTTTCTTATTAAACATAACTCCCTCCATATGAGTCCTTTTAATGTCATAGTGATTAAGAATTGAAACAGCTTGCTAGCATTAGCATTTGCTAACAATATATACTTGATCATCTCCTTTTTTAAAATATAGATTAAGTATTGGTATGTTTTTAAAAATTGACCTTGCAGTAAAGATTTGACGCTTATAAACCTCTTTTTTCCTTAAACTTAAACATATACAATATTTTTTTTTATCTTTTTATAAAAGTTTAATAAGTAACCTACTGCTTCAATCTTGAAAAAAGTGGGTCTATCGATATTAAAACCATAAATTATTTGACCTGTACCATTTTTATAACATACAGATACTCAACTATCACCAGTATCCCTTTTTCTAATACTATAAAATCTAGTGTTGAGTGCTAAAAATGTCGATGTAATAAGAGTGAAAATTAACTAAGAGCAGTTATAACAATGAGTATCTTTACAAGTCATGGCTAGAAAATGGGATAAGTGCTGTTGGCATACAAGTCTCTTCATTTTTTAACGGTATAAATTACTTTCATAGAATTTCCCTAAAATTCAAGATGCCCCCAAAAACTGAGTGATCAACAAGGTCAGGTTTTTAAATTACATTTTATTACTTAGGAATATTTCATATTGCACTAATCCAGTTTTCCCTATAAACTTTAAAAATGGTTGAAATATCCTCAAGACTTTCTTTACTTAAGTAATAAATTTAATAAGCTCTTGTAATGCTTAAACTTAAATTATATTAAATAAGATTATAGTTATTATATTGATTTATCCTAGTGATTGAGTCTCTAAA